>VZSZ01011388.1:300637-472788 GCA_013398815.1 Ibidorhyncha struthersii | reverse complement strand
ATGGCATTAATGTCATGTGTTGAACTTCAAGTCACCCTTCCGTAATGGCTGTGTTCTGGATGAGATCTGTTCCTACAAGTCTGTGGTGCTGGTATTGTCCTGTTGGCTTGCAGCAGCCCATCTGAGCACAGAGGAGGAGATACTCTGCCACCTCCCAGTTTGGTGGTCATTTTTATTTGAGTCAAATCTTCCTTCCTGGTTTTATTCATGGGGATTATAGCTTTACTCTGGGTGAGCCATTGTGCTNAACTTGATGCATCATTTTTGGTTTAGGCTGATAAAAGTGTTTCCCAGAATCCAATTCTGAGGCCTTCTATATCTGTGCTTTTGTGTGTATGTGTGTGTTTGGTTTTTGTTGTTGTCTGGTACCATATGATACTCGGTTCCCAGCATGCCAGTTTTCTGAATTACTTCAGGGAATGGAGTTTCTTAGGGGATGGAGAAGAAGTAGCCAGCAAGAAAATACTCCTGAGAACATTCTGTAGTAAACCAGAATTTTATTACAGCCTAAGTGAATTAACAGCTTATGATAACTTTTTCTTTTCTCCTTCAATCTTCTTCTGTTCCTTGAATAAAGGCTTTTGTTTTGGCCAGGACTGAGCCTTTTATTTATTTATTTATTGACGGTTGCTTTACTTTGATAACTTTGTTCTGGTTTGTAAAACCAGAATATCCCTTAGTTGGGATGACACGACCCGCTGAACTGCTCACAGTGCCATCAGTCCCCAGGTGTCACACACCCTATTGTTTCCTGCTCTGCCTCTTCTTCCGTACCCTGTCCTACTGTCTCAGAGTTGCTTTCTGGCAGCCGTAATGCTGCTTCAGTGAACAGCTCCCCCGGTGGTCCAGTTTGGAAATCTTCCATTTTTACTTAGAAAAAGAACACTTGCTCCAACTACTACTTCTTTTTTTATTTTTTTTCTCCTCCAGAAGTTCTTCTTGGATACAAATATCACTATATTTTGCATAAACAAATACCATGCCGCTAGAAATATGGCCTCATTCTTCAGCAGCGTTACATGTAATTCTCAATTTGGAAAAGATATGTTTGTTTGTTTGTTTTTTCCAAGGACACTTCTCTAAATAGTTGATAAGCTCCTTGTCTGCTGGATGGTCTATGGGTACTCTGGGAACTTATAAATATGTATAAAATTCATCAGTCTCAACAGTTCCTAAGCTGCAGAACCCAGGGTGGCCTCCTGTGGTGATATAAACTTGGTATTTAGGAGGAACTTCTCCTTTTCCCCAAATATACAGTGTAAATTATCTGTCAGAAAAATTATAATAAAATGAAGGAGCTACTAAGAGTCTGTCCTTCTTTTGTCTTCATTCTTTATACTTCTGCCAGACACTGCCAGGATTTCCTTGTTTTCCCACCTGTCACCTTTACTTCTCGTGTAGTCCCCTTTCCTTGCACTTGTATATTCTGTTACTCAGCTGTTTCTTAACCTTGTCGTTTCCCTACTGCAAATCCTACTTCTTTCTTTTGTCTTCTCCTAATGTATTTTCACCTGCTTTTCTATTTTATTCAATTTTCCATCCCTTGTCCTCTATCTCAGTGGCTTATTACAGTTACAGCAGTAGTATTCTGTGTCCCACAGCAAGACCTCTGGGACTGGAGAGCTGGTAGCTGCAAGCTCTGAGGGCCCCTTACCCGTCCTTTCCCTTGAGTTTTGCCTTCAGGTCAAAACAGCTCCTACCAGCTCTCAGACTTTTCCCTTTTTCTTCTCTGCCTCTTTCCTGGCCCCCACCACCAGCTCAGAGTTCACCTGTGCCTCAGCACAATTGCCTGTTCTTCCTGCTCTCGCAGACCCATGGCTCTTTGCTGGGGTGGCTGGCTGGAGAGACATCTTTGCGTGGCTGTTTGTCAGGTCCCATTTGATTATGGGACTGTCTTCATGTGTGTTCATTGCACCACCAAAATACATGTTCTTTGTTCTGAGGCTGAATGTAAGCTGATGCATGACATGGTCAGGGAGCCTCTGGTTGGATGATGCCAGAGGAGTTGGGGAATGGGACCTCTTGCTATTTCCCTAACCCTTGCCCACACAAACTCCACTAATGTGACTTTTTTCTTCTCTGCCTATGAGCCAGCATCCACTCTGATGCTGTTAGGATACTCTGGAGGTAATGGGAATCATGGATGGTGTATAGAGTCTCTGTACCGGTGGAAGAAGATGGTGGATATAGTCTCTGTACCTGTGGTACTAGTCCAGCCCCATTCTAGATCAGGATAGCTGGGAGCCTTAACTACAGGGCAAGTTTGACCAAGCCTCAGGTAGCCCTGGGATGGAGGATGTATGGCAGGAAGTTGTAGGAAAAACGTGTGTACAGTCTGGTTGAAAAAGGAGTAATACTCCCTCAATGCATTGATTTAGGAAGTTCCTGTTTGCTTGATCATGGCTTTTTTTTTTTTTTTTTGGCACAGGGGCAATTGATGTGGGGCTATACTGTGAAGAATATCACTGAAATAATCCCCCAAAAAGTGGAAGAAAAAACAAAGGATTACAGCATGGCCTTATAAGCAGTTCTACACTGAAAAGGCAATGAACTGGAGTATAGAGTCTGAAAAGCATGGCAGGGAGAAGGTGGTGGTGGACAAGGTGAATAGATTTCCTAATCTGGTTTAGTTTCTGGAGCCATTGTGTTGTGAAATTGCAGTTTAAGGCTGAAAAAACACCAACCAAAAAAGGCATTTTGGAAACTTTAGCTACCTAAATTTCAGCATATGGCTGCTGAGCTTGTGAATTTGTTTGATTGTGATCTCTTTTTTTTTTAATGATTTTTTTTTAAATGGCTATTTTTTGTTTGGTGAATTTTCAGCTGTGGTTTGGCTAGCTTTTTCTGTCCCAGGAAATATACTGGAAGGTAACTCTCCACCTCCTTACAGGAAACAATCTGAGAGCATTAAATCTGTTCAACTAATTGGAGGAGATTTTCTTTAAACATAGTAAAGCAGTGAATTTTCCATATAATCACTTCAGACAAAAGCCAACTTTCTTTTTTCTTTGGTATTTTTCTTTGTTTGTTTTAGTATGTATATATTTGTTTTAACTTTTAGCTGAAAAAAAGACCTATTTTAAAGCAGATACCTTGCGTGAAAAATTCTAGCCCATATGTAAATGTTTGGCAGAGTTATAAGAAACTGAATATAGGGTTTGACAGACCCTCTTGAAATTTTGAGACTTTTCTACACATTTAAGATGCTCAGCAAAAGGAATACACTTACACTGCAGTTTGAAGAGTTGTTTTCTTCAATTGCCTTGATTCATCAGGGTACTTGAGCATGTGCTTAATCTTAAGAAGCTGTTACCCTTTAAAGTAATTCTGTTTAAGTGCTTTATTAAATTGAAGATACTGTCTTATTTTACTTTACAGTGCTCCTTCTCTGGAGCTGTTTTTCCTTCTGTGACCAAGGAATAGAAAAAAAAAAAAAATCTGGACCATTTAATAAGCTGATGTAAGACCTGCATCTTGGAGGTGCTGTAGACCTGAACTTGGCACTTAACACACGAGCAGTTTGTTTGGTGCTGTAGGCCCCGTAGATAACATAACAAATTCAAGACCATACTTTCACAACTGTTGATGATGTTTTACAGTACAGCCACCAAAGACAGAATCAGAAATATTAAATAGGTGAAATGACCTCCAGATTGTTCTGATTCCTATAATCAATTTGTTAAGCAGATGAGCTGTTATGTCAAATGAAAATTGGCTTTTGTATTCTCTATTTTCTCAGCTTGGGAGAGTAATGTGTACCATTGTTCCCATGTCTTAGTCTGCATGAACCACTGTCAGTCCTTCTGTTTAACAAGGCATCATGCTTACAGAACATCAAAAATTTAACTGGGGAGGGGGGAAAGAGTGGTGCATAATACAGATTTGGTGATTATTAAGGTTCAGGTGGTTTAAGGAGGGTGTTGCTGCAGAATGTGCTTCAGAAACCAGAGAATGATAACCTCTTCAGGAGTAGTTATTTGTTGGATATATTGTTGCTGGAAATACTACAGGATGTAACTGCTGCACATCCTGGTTCTTGCTGTTGTCAGAGGGAAATTGCACTGAAGTGCCTTTGTTCTGATTTCATTATCTGGAAGCAGAGGCTACATTCAAAACTTCCAGGCAAGTTGTCTCCCTGTTACAGTGAAAAGGTGGTTGAAGTAAGTGGGTATTTACTTTGCTGAATGGCGAGCGTAGGTAATGCATATCTAATTTTTTTTGGCAGCACGTATGTAGGAGGACTTTGATATCTGACTTCATACCTCTAGAGATGTTAGTATCTTTTACTGAGTAGAGTTTTGCCATTATTCTTTTTGCACTTTTCTGTTTGCTACACTTTCCTGGAAAAGGAGTCCATAAAAATTGTGACTGGGAGACATGCCTATATTTTTATCTAACTACAAAGCACCGAA
The DNA here is from genome assembly GCA_013398815.1 of Ibidorhyncha struthersii. NCBI lineage: Eukaryota > Metazoa > Chordata > Aves > Charadriiformes > Charadriidae > Ibidorhyncha > Ibidorhyncha struthersii. The sequence continues at coordinate 468,376 of VZSZ01011388.1, read as the reverse complement.
GTCTGACTTTATTTAGAATTTTCAATTTTTCTGATGTATTCCAACCTGTATAAAGATGAATATGATCTAAGTTCCTCTTTCCACATCCTTCCCTCCCACCCACCACTTTTCTCTTAAACCAGCCCAATTATTGCTTGCGCAATGGTGCAGTTCATCTGATCCTTGATCCTGGTCTCGGTGTACCACACACCGGAAAGGCAGGTGCTCTGAACTCATTGCTCGCGCTTCTTACTGCGACAGGATTTTCCCAAGGGCTCTCATAGTGGCTTTGTCTGCATGGGCACACTGGGGAAATGCAGTCGTGCTTGGCCTGTGTTGCAGACTGACCCAAAGCCGTGAGACTGCTTCACTAACTGTGAACTATTTGGCTACTAGAGGGCAGACATAAGTGGAGCCCTGTGGCTTTTGCCTGGCTTGAATTCCTAGGAAAGTGGATTTACCTCTGTTCAGGCTGGAGTGTGTAGACATACTCAGAGTGCAAGGAATAAATGAGGGAAGGAATGCTGCCAGAATTACTCTGACCTGTGACTGTTTTGACTTGTAAGAGTGAGCCAGGGAATGAGTAAAAGGCAGGAATAGACAACCTCAGCCCGTTTTCCTGAAATAAAAACCCGAACACTAAAATGGTTTGGTTGGATATAGTCTGTTTCGTTATGTATAGACTGTTTCACTATAAGAAAACAGAAGCAGCTTATTCTGGATACAGTTTTCCATCTAAGGAGATTATGGCTTCAGAATGGAAGAACTTTTCTATTACAGTTCTCTCAAAAGCTTTAACAATGAAAACAAGCCCTTCAAATTGTTGTTTATAGTATGATTAACCATTCCAGTTGACTAGGAAACAACCTTTTTGTGATATGGGTAAAATCCAAGGTGTTGTCGCTTAGGTTTTATGTTTAACAGTCACTTCTAAACCTGTATAAAATGATTTCTCTTCTTTATGCTTCTGGTACTTTACATCCTTTTACTGTTTCTGTTTCTGAAATCTTTTAAAAATTCTTTTTCTTGCAGGAAGTGTGAGAACTACATTATTTAAAAAAAAAAAATCAGTTGACTGCATCACGTGGTCTTGCGAAGCAAAACTCAAAAGCTTTAGCGTTTATTCTGAATAGGGAATACACACAAATTATTCAGGATAGCAGCAGCAATTGCATCCATTTTTTATAGAATAGCTTATTGACATAATGTACTTTGAGTTAATACAGAAGTTTCCAATATGCATTTCTGAGTGCTTTCACTGGACTTTGTTGCACAAAGTGAGTGCATATACATATATGAATACCTGTGTGTGCTCATGTTATTTCAGAAAACCTTTATTATAGTATATCATGATGTATATAAGTATCCGGAGGAATTCCAACTTGTAAATTTGCGTGTTAGCTTATATCTGAGTAGAACAGTTACGAGAATACATTCCTGTACCGCTTATCCTGAAAGGCTTTTAGTCATTACCGTTAATATTGATGTTACGACTAGGCACTGGTGGTAATTTTTAGGTGTTTTTAAGACAAGTATTTTGGTGATCTGTATGGAAGGTAACGGGTACCCTGCAATGGGAAGACAACATCAATCCTTATCCTGAGCAGGATTACATGATATAGTTGCCTGAGTTAGCAAGAGGCTGGACTGAAGGGATGGAGGCCTGAAAGGGATGCTTTTTGGAAGGACTTACCATGTTCCTATTAACATTGCCATTCATTGAGGAAAGTCCTGGTGTCTGTAATTGTGAAGCCACCTGAATGATCCTGTTTGCACACAGCATATTCTGTAGGTCTCGTGTTTAATGAAAAGGACAGCCTGGTGTCTTGATCGCGTTATCTGATTTATATTGGCAATATTTGTGTGCTTGTTGGGAGTTCCTGAAGAGTCCAGAAAATGTATGAGTGGTTTGCCACTTGGGTGTGAGTGTTACAGAGGACCCTGCTGGGTGAGGGCTGGGCAGGGGTATGTGTGGGTGTGCGTCAGGCGCTCAGAAATACAGGTCTCAAGCTTGCTTAGCTGATTTTGCTTGAACTTGCTAAAATAACTTGATCTCAAAGATCAGACCAAGCATGAAGAATTTCAGTCTTTGAAGAAGCTGTGAAAATGGGAAGTGGAAGGTGATGTGGGAACGTGGTTTGTGTAAGTCATACAAATAGTAGTGTACTTCTACCTTCACCCATCGGAAGCACACGCACACAACATACGCACTTAAAACTGTTATGGCAAGTATGAACACAACTGTCAAAAGGTGGAAATATGCTACTGGGAAGTTTACTACATATTTTTATTAGTAAACTACAGTAAAATAAGGGAGAAAAGCCATAATAGGAGTAAACTTTATACTGTCTTTATAAAACTACAGAATTCCTTTTTTTTTTTTTTTAAATTACACACTGTAAGCTGTAACATACAAACACATAACAATGTTATGTTCCACTGAAAATCTAGTTTACCAATGCATTCTTCTTTAATAAACTTTATGATCAACAAGGAAGTATAAAACTTAAGGGAAAGACATGTCTTCTGGTCTGAATTAGTCACTGACATGGTCTTTTCTATTATAGTATTTGAAGCGGGGGGAGTGCTTTAAATGCTTCAACCCATTTAACCTTAATTGCTCAGTTTTAATAGACATTTGCTGACTGAAGGAACCAAATTATAGCTTGAATTAGGCCTTACTAATCTTTATTAAAAGCTCTACTTTATAATCGGAAACAGCCTATGTTTAAAACAGCCATTTAAGAAGGGCTTACTTATTTTAAAATGCTAAGGCCCTTTTGATAATAAATGCTCAGACTGAATACGGGTAACTGTTATTCTCCTTATATTGCACTTAATTAAAAATATCTCCTCCGTGTGGTTTTGTGCCTTCTGCTGGCTGTAAAATTGTTTGACTGGTAGGGGGTGGGATTACTTTACTTTTCCTGTGGTAATGTGAAAACATATTGCTGCCCTTTGTTTTAAAAGTTTTCTGGGGTCACAAGTTACAAAATTAACGTATGAATTAATACGAATATTAGTTTCCTGCATTTCTCTATCCTCAACTGAATGCTTGTCAGTCACTTCAGTCGGTGTACTAGCTGTATAATTACAACTGTTAATAATACATCCTATTAGTTTAACATGTAAATTGTGCTCAGACAGTTGATTATGGGATTCACACTGCACACCTTCCTGAGACCTACCTTCCAGTAAAAATAAAGTCTGTTATATTGGGAGAGAGGCCGTGGCTCTTATCTGTTGAGCATTTGGTATACTGGTAGAGTTTCTATTCATTTCAGGGGTATCTGAAGAGGATAAAGGGTGTATTTCATCTGTCCAGATATGGATCTTGGTAGTACAGATCAGTACACTTAAGCGGTTCACCTCGCTTTCCCTTTATAGTTGATGGAGAGAAACAGGAATTTCCTTAATGCAGTTTGCCTGGTATTAATGGAGATAAAAATAGGTCAGATAAATCATGCCCTAAAATGACAGTCTCTTTCTAACACAGATGTGGACATCTACAGTGTAGGCATTTAAAGTTGGATGAGGTGTATCTGGGCCAAATAGCCTGCAGCTGTGAGATACAGCGTCCATTGAAATTAATGGAAAATGTTCTGTACTTAATTGTGCTTTGAATTTAACCAGGTCATGGGGTTTTTAAGCTGCAGTATTATCATTTGACCATTATAAAATTCATGCTTGCAGTCCCAATTTTATATTTTCTATTCTTTAATTTAAAATAGACCCCCACCTCTCTGTTACAGGCATATAGTTAAAAACAAACAAACAGACAAAAAAAAACCCAAACAACTTTATTTTAGGAAAAAGGTGATTGTTTTAATTGTGTTTTCTGATCCTTAAGATTTTCCTTGGTACGCTCTACTCAGGAAGCACTCCTAGACCATGCAATTATACCTTTGTTTAAATTGCATTGCTTTGAATTCCAGTAGCCGAGTTGTCTGCTTGCATAAGCTAAACTTATGATTAAGAGTCTAAGCCTGCTAGACCTTTATGACCACCACTTCTAGGTGGACGTCATAAATACTTCTAAGAAAATTCACTTGTGCCATTTATGGAGATGGGCAGACCTTCTTGAATGTCAGTCTCGTTTGCTTAGTTATCAGATCTTTGGAATACCCCTTAACACTTTTTATAATTTCTTCTTATTGTCCAGTTTGTTGTGCTGTGCTGATGGGGTATATGAAGATTTTTAAATTATACCCATTACAGGAAGGTGAAACCAGGGCTCTTTACAGTGGGTTCAAGGAACTCTGGTCTCTACCCATGCCACAAACCTATGTGTATTTATCTTTGCATATCACAAATGCTTAAGCTGGCTAGACAGGGTTTGACTAAAGATCTGTCTAGCTTGATGTGCAGTCTCTGACAGTGGCCAATAGCAGATGCTTAGAGTAGATTATAAAAATCGGGATATGGAAGAATACAGCTAGAGATTTAGAGACTTCTCAAACCAGAAGTTTCATTCAAATCACTGTGTTTAATCATATCTTCAGAACAGAAAAGGAAAATGAGTATGTTTGCTTCTACAGGAGTTCTGCAAAACTCACAGCTGGTAGATAGGTGATTAGCTGTGCTCAGTATACTGGAAAAGAATTGTATAGGAAGAGGTAGTCATATACACCTGTCTCTCTTCAGCTTCCCGTCTACTATTATTTACTGTGAGTGTCACATTGTGTTTCTTTATATGGCCAAACCCTACAAAACCAAATACTAATTTTTGAGTTGGCAACTAACAACATCGTCAGAATGACTGGTTTTCCCACTTTTCTGAAAATGAGACTTTGTTAAGGACAGTCTCAAGTCAGTTGTGAAAAATGAAAAGGTACTTTGAAAAGCTTGATCTGGATGTTTAACCTGCCTTTAGATGGTTGCATGGTTAAACCAGGTGCCATGGATAAACACCCATAACCATATTATTTCATTTTGAGCCTTTTACCAAGTGTGAAGTCTTGAATTAATCATGGGTGAATTAACTAGTCAGGGCTTGGTGCCCTGTTTTCAATGGGTAACCGAGGATGTTGTAATATGTTCTCCCCTGGACTTCTGTTTATGTATCTTAGAAATGCTATGAATCTACACCAGATACGGTCTTAAAAGAGGAATTGTCTAGAAATATGGGAAAGAGGAAGAAGAATCACGGGGAATTCATCAAGAACATTTCAAAAAGTGACTTCTCCAATCTCTAGTTTTATATCGGCTGTACTGTCCAATTAAAAAAAAAAAAAAAAAAACAAGTTTAGTGGATTGTTTATCAAGTCTTTAGTCAAGAGATTGCTGCATTTTGCATATCTGTGCCTGATAAAATAGCATTGCTGTAAAAGGCATCTCATGATAAATCATCTAAATTAGAGTATTTGAAATAACTACAGGACTAAACGAATATTTATATAAACTTATCCACTTTTATCCCTCTACTATCGGTGAAGAGGGCAGTCCAATTGGACTGCCTGGCTTTCTATGGTACGTTCTGTCAAGTGTGTATTATTATTTGACTACTGCACAGATGTTGTAGGCATTCTTTTGTTCCTTCTACCTAACATTCTCTCCAACATAACAAACAAATATTGTTACATAAAATTACAAAAGGAAAATTTCCAAGCTATGAATATGAGCTCTCTTCAATTTTCAGCAAATGCCCATGTTACTGTTTCCACGTCTGCAGTTTCATTCTATTTTCACTGGATAGCATTGACAGTGCTGGAAGCTGTGTGTGCTTTCTAGTACAGGATATTTGAACACTGGAGCAGAAATGTCTAATTCCTTGGCAAAGCTAGTTGATTGCATCTGTTTGCACTATTTCTGTTTCTTGTCCAAACATCAGATGTGAGCGCAGCTTATAAGTGAAAATATTTGATGATTCACAGGTCAGCTATGGTGTTTTTCACGTTTGAATTTTAAATTTCATCCTTGTTGCTTTTCCTGGATTTTGCTCACTATGAAATCAGTGCTTGTACAGCCTGCCCTGGCCTCATCTAACCCTCATCCCTGCGTGCCAGGCAAAGGGGAGTGTGTAACTTCAGTAGTTCCTGTTCAGAAAGCCCATGCTCTTGCTTAGTCCTCTACTGGCCAAAGACTCTAGATAACATTTTGAAGAGTCTTTAACGGGTAATGATGGAAAAGCTGATGGGTTCCATGCTGGTGTTCACTGTCTGTAGATCTTAGTCTCTGCTGCACAGTTGTTACACATCCACAGGTCAAAACCCAAAGGCTGCTTACCACTAGTTTTCACATTTTCTCTGTTATTATTTGTCTCTGGTGATAAATAGAGCTCTGGCTCGCAAGACCGATTTCTGCGTGGCTTTTTAGAAGACTAAGGAAAGCCTACATCACAACTAATGAACTCCTTGTGTGAATAAAATTTTAGAATTGTCAGCATGTGTCAGTGGGACAGGGTTCTCTGTTTCAGGAATAAAAAGCTTGAATCAAAAAATTTCATTAACGTAATATTTGTTTGAAAATAAAACCCTTTTGCATTGATCTACTACAACAGCATCTTGGGGCTTCTTGTTGATACTGGCCAGGGCCACGCTTTCAAAAAATGGAGAATGTGTCTACACCCAAACAAAATCACATGGTGGGTACTTTACACATTGTGGAGACAGAATTGTTGTTAAGAAGCTGAGAGTCCGTGCCAGAATTTGGAGCTGTGCAGCAAAATTAGCAAATGTTTTGGCATCTTGAAAATAATTCCACATTTCGTGATTGTACAGTTCCCAAATCCACTGACTTCTGATTGAGATAGCTCTTAGACCTGTGAACTGTTTCAGACAGTGCTTTGTGTACACTCGCATTTAGGGTATTATCTTTATTACTACAGATTTAATAAGGTTTAACTTACTGAAAGTTGAGATTCTGAAACACAATTCTGTGTGAAATTGATTTTGTCATTACAGAAACATAATGTGACTTGATCACCTTTAGCTCTTGCATAATAAAATACGTGACATTTATAATGTCCTTACAGGCTGCTCTTTGCTGTTCTCTGCAAACCAAAATGCTGGGAGGCCTTCACTTCATAAAGGATGCTGTTGGGGAACTGTGTGAATTTGTCTGCATTCAGGGAACAGGTGACAAAATAATAGGCAGGGTTGATTTCTTGCGTTTCATAACTATTAGGTCCAGCATTGTCAAGGGACAAAAATCCATGGATCCCCTGTGTATCATATTGAGAAGCAGCTACATGACTCTAGTAAATGTTGAAATGAAAGGCAGCCCTGAACAGGTCATCTGAGTATGTGCCATGATTCTCTCATGGTGGTGCACAGCAGTACACGTAATGCAGAGTTCCTTTGCTCATAGGTGCATTAGTTGTGTGGTGTACTCATGGGAGTTTTTGTAGGATGATAAAATGAATGTCTGATATGTGTTCCATGCAAAGGTGGGAGTTGGACCAAGTAATACAGCACAGGAAGCCCTACATCTTACAAATCCTACAGGATGTAAATTACATTGTGTTTCCCAAGTGGTTAACCAGCACAGCAGAACAGTTCTCAGCCAGGAGTCTGCAGTAGCCCTTGGGCAACTGCTAAAGCCCATGTAGAAAAAATAGTTTGAAAAGGGTAGCGTGCTGTCAGAAGGTGTACATTTGCTGTACCAGGATTTGCACCTCTGCTGGAAAACACAACATTCCTCATATCCAAGAATGCTGAAAACCACTGGTCTATAGTCTGTCATACTGCTTGTGGCCTCAGCTGTCTCAGCTTGAAAGCGAAGTAGTGTTAATCTGCCATGTGCTATATGGTATCAAGAAACCTTCCATTTCACAGTACATGATCTGCCACTGGCTTGTTCTGAAATGAGCAAGAAGGAATAGCCACCTTTGTTCTCCCACATGAAGGGCCACAGAAAGTAAGTTAATGTTCATCCACTGACGGGTAATAAGGAAATTTATTTCAGAATCAAAGCTTGGGATTTTTTCCTTCTGTCAATGGACAAATTTAAAAATGAAATGCAAAGGAATGTTGGAGGTAGGCAATCTGAGAATGAGGGAGGTGTCTACAGGGGTTGGAAAAAAAAATAGGTGAATGATGTCTGTAGTGGTCAGCTCGTTTCACTGTTTTAAACCTCTCCCTCAAAGTTTTTAGATGCATATTTCAATTTGAAGATCTAGGAATAACCTCCTGCCGTGACTTACTGAAACGATAGTCGCTAGGATTCAGGCACACTAGTTGTGCACTAAGGCACACAAAAATATTCTCCATTAGATCTCTAGGAACTTGCAAGATTAGATGTGGAATCAAACATTTCCCATTATATTAAAAGAGGGAATTGTGGTGGAAATGGCTGTTATTTAGAAGTGGTGGGAAAAATGCTGTCAAGTGTCATGTTTCACATTCATAACAGCTTGTGAACAGGAAATCTCTCTGCTTGAGCTTGTCGGGCATGGCCGCTACTAAATAAAGACAGACTCTAAAACTGTTATGTGCTCTGCAGGTATCCATCTTTATTTGGGTATCTCACTTGCAGTTCAAAGAACTTGTAGCCAATCTGTTTGAATATCAATTAAGGAAAATGTCAAACCACAACAAATTCTAATCAAGGGTTCAAGGTGCGTAATGCAGGATAACAGTAATTTTGGTTTTATCTAGAAAAATCCTGTATCAACCACGAGTGGAGCTGCAGTGGTCCCAGGTGAGTTGCCATTGTGCTGGTTGAGATGGCGAATGTCAGATAGGGGTGGTACTCAGATATATGAATAGAGAATACATTTTTCCCAGGGAAAGAACTCTGCTTAATTTTTTGTTTTTTTTCCTATAAATGACTGTAGCTATCCAAAGGTTTTAGACCCCCAAAAGGTACTCTAGGTAAAAAAGGCTATATAAGCCTAATTTAATGCATTAGGAAATCTTGTCAATTAACCAGTCAAAAACTCTGTCAGGTCCTAAATGAAGTGCATTTCATGTCACTTATTTGATCTACTCTCCATTCCTGCTCCTGGAGTGTTACATACGCCACCATAAAGAGTATTTAGGTGGCTGGAAAATTGCACCAAGTGCATGCAGAATCTCAGCTTTCAGTTTCTGCGTTCTTTTTAATTTTTTTTTAAAGTATTTTTTATTCCCCAGTACTTGAGTGGTAACTTTCCATTGGCAAAGTACACATGCACTGAAGCACTAATACTAGCCTTGAACCACAGGCATCCTGAAAGAAGGAATCAAAGAGGCAGATTCTTTTGTCTGTTGTCAGTTTGATCAGCATATCAATGTCCAGCCATTAAAAATGTTCTTCTAACTCTTTCAACTAGGAGTTTAAGCAAGGAGGGAAATGTGGAGGAAAGAGAACAGAGTCAGGAAACTGAGGAAGGGAAGGTGAATTTGAGAAAAATATAAGGAAGGGAGTCTCCAGAGAATGTTTTTCTTATCAATGGATGAAGAATGCGATGGTCATTCACCAAAAATGTAAAGTACAATCATTCAGCTACTGCAGAAAGTTTGAATTTTCACAATCTATTGCCTTGTTTCATTTAACAATACGTTAGCTGGGTCAATTGAATTTGCTTACAGCACTGGGTGCTTGACGCTGTTTAGCCACTGGCGTCTTTAAATGTGACTCTTTAATTCTGCCTTTGTACAATAAGCAATGTTTGAAGATCATGAACTAAAACTTGCAAAGTAACAAGTGCTAAACACGCCTACTTTTTCTACAGCTGATACAGAATTTCATGTACTCCATTGCCTCCTTAGAGAAGGACTTGTGTGTCTGAAAGCTTGCTGTTTTTTCCCGAGCAGCGAAGGTGACTCTCTTAAGGCCGTCCTCAGTGACTTGACAATTTGATTCATGGTTGCTGTGATCAGTGGAATCAGAATAGGAAACAAATTCAGACACAAGACAAAATAAGGATCTGCAATAGGTGTCTCTGTGCTTGCTCTAAAAATAGGAGATAATTGTGGTCAGAGAAAAATATATTAAACAACCAGAAAGTAAAAAAAGTCCCATCCTACAGCCAGTGATAAATGGGCCGATGTCTCATCTGCCTTCCAAATGCATCCTAAATATTTTTAGGCAAGCGAGTTCTAAATAGGAAGCTGTTCACGCTTTAAAAATACATGCTCTTCAACCTCTGCATAGGTTGGTTTGTATTTGTATTCCATTTTTCCGCCCTTTTTTCAGCCAAGTACTTTAACAAGATATAAAGCATGATGAACTTTGTGTTCAGCCATCATAGAAGAAAAGGAAACAAATAAAACTGCTGCAGAGTACTTGGTGTTTTCTGGAAACTGTATGAAATGGCTTCCAGAAAAACACCCCAACAATACCACAGACTGCATCCAAATCATCTCCAATAAGTTGGCATGGCATTTTCATTTTATTGCTATTATAGTCCTGGAAAATAGGGTTTGCGACATTTTTGAAGGAAGTTGTAAAATTCTTTTTTTTTTTCTTTGTGCGTGTACTGATGGGAAAAACATTGGAGGGGCAATACCAGTAGTGGAAAGGCTCTTGAAGGTTTTACACTGAAACAAACTCATGATAAACAACTTATTGTACCTGTTCTTTTTCCTTTCTCCACTGAGAAACATCAGGCTGCTTTTTCTGATTTTAGCCTGTTCCCAGCCTGCTCACCCTTGACCTTGGCTCTCAAGAGTAGTTCTAATGGCTATCAAATTTTACAGTTTTCTTGGGCACAAGCATCTTGAAAATATCATGACAACTTGAAAGCTGTAAAAGCTGCACTGTGTGTTCCTCTGATTCATTCTATCGTAACATTTCCAAGGTCACAGCATCTAAAGAATAAAGACGTTAACATTTATGAGTCAAAAAATAAAATATCTCAGGAAGAACCAGATGTAACAAGTGACAGATTTTAATTTAGTTTCTCTTCTAGAAAAAGTGACTTACAAAGCTGTTTGTGGGAAGGGATTTTCAGAAACGGATTTCACTCTGAGATGAAAGCCAAGATTTCATTTGCAGTAGAAAAAAAAAAATGAATGAATCTTGATGTGTCATAAAATTTGGACTTGGAGTAGATACTGAATTCTGCTATCACAAAATTCACAGACGGAGGTGTTATTTCAGCAGGTCAGGTTGAGTGGAATTGATAACATTTTCCCAGCTCATTTTTCATATATCTAGCTGGGTCAACTCTTGCAAATTTTAAGAGCAGAGCTGAGTGGGCTTCAAATAATCTCGAACATGTGGAAATGTGCTGATGCTAAACTCCTATTGAGAATCTAATAATTTCAATGTTCTTGCTCAGGCTGAATGCTTTCCATAGAGCTGAACTTCTGGCAAATTTGGCCTACACTTAACCAAAACTGTCTTTAACCTATGTGTGAGGTTTTTTTCTGGCCTTCAGATCTAGAGTGGTTCCCTTCTTAAGGAAAGTGCAACTTGATGTAAAAAGTACAAATGCTTTATGTTCAGGTTATCCAGTGCGTGTGTATAACTGCTAAAAGTACAGCAAATGTAGAATCTGCCAAAGAAACAGTATATATAAATATTCCCATGTTGTTTTTATTTATTTTAATGGCTTTTACAGTCCCCAAATCCAGTCATTAAAAAGAATAAGATGTTGATCTGATTATGACCCATAACCTGAACTTGTTTGTATTCTTGTCAGTGTGCATGTTGCTTCATTTCTGCCTGTTTCCTTAAAAGTAAAGTACCGGTGTTAATGCTATGCTGCTGCTTGTTATGAATTGGAAGTGGGAGCAAGAAATTTAAATGCTGATCCTGTCTCGCATATCTCTTTACCATGGGTCCCAGGAAACGTCTTCATGGCTCCGTGACACCAGTGGCAAAAACGCCTCTTGACTTTTGTAAGGTTGGGATTTCACCTTGGGGCATTTCACCTTTGGATATTACAAGGTCACTTCTTTCCCAAGCATCCAAGATCAAGGTTGCATAAAACTATGCGGTGATGAATACAGCTCTGTTTGTACTGTAGCTCTATAAACCGTGTAGGATTTAGAACCTAAGGCGGGGATTTTCTCCTGTATTTTTCTGTGAAAATGAGGATAGTGCATTAGTCCTGGGAGGAACAGTGACCAAAACTCAGAAGAGCATTAGTAAAAATTTTTGAAAGCTCTTAAGAGAGAAGCCATTAAAGTGCAAAATATTACCACATGGAAATACGCGTTCCAGCATTTTGCAACATCCTTTGCTGCATACCAGTTCTGAATAAGCAGGCAACAGGCTGCAATTGCAGAACTGTAATATGACTGTTTTTAACAGAATACAACTGATAACAGAGAATTCTGCAAGTGCTATGCTTTGCCCTCTGTAGGGGGCTAGCGGCAACCTCTCATGGAGAAGGAAGGTAAAAAGCCAGTTTCGTTGCTGGCAAGTTTTTAAGGACATTGTTATTTATTGTCTCCATAATGCCTCTTTGGCAGTATTTTGTTTAAAGCAGCTAGATAAATAGATGAAGATGAACACCAAAATATTCAAATACTGAGTAAATAATTTGTAAGGGTATCTTGATGGATAAATCCACATATTTCATATGATTCCATGAAATATGTGGATTTATTTTTCAAGCTATTTTATGGATCCAGCTCCTTTAGGAAATACTCTACATCTGCCTAATATACCCGTGCGCTAAGTTTTGTTTGTGGTTCTCTAAATTAGAAGAAATTGATGTGGGCAGACAGCTTCCTTTTGGCTATTTATTTTAAAATGTCCAAGCACATAAATTATTCCTTTGAAAGTCAGTTGAAATTTGTGTTCACTAAATCAACTCCAGGTATTTCCCTTACATTAGTAGTCAAGAAATACTTTTAAATAAACAGAGTTTTCACCCATTCCTACTCCTGTGTTGAACATCTTCTGTTGTGTTGTGTGTGTTGGGATCTGTGGCCTTGAGGTACCACGCTAAAAGTTGTGCCAATGCGTACTTTCCAGTTTTCTATGGAAATAGAATATAGTGGAATTCAACACTATTTTCTGTAGAAATAGTGGAATTCAACACTAAAAAGTGAATTTGGCTCATTGACTTTCAGGCCTCAGCCAATCTTCCTTTTGCACATTAATAGCCGTAAGGCTTCTGTGACAGTTTATCTGTGACACATCCAGAATTCATCAACTCCATGCAGACATTTGCTTTGATTTCAGTAGCTCTGCCCATAATGATCTGTAGCTGTGCTGAGAAATAAATTCTTTTATATGTGTTGTAATGATTTTTTGGCCATTCAGGAATTAATGAATGGCAACTGGTATAATGAAGAGCGGGAATGGATTTTGCTGGAGGTAGATTTTGTACTTTCCTGGCATAAAGTCTATGCCACCTTCTAGCAAAGATTGTTAGTGCTTGGAAAATATGGTTAGCATGCAGCAAATTTCATGATGCTGCTGAAGATGTTTAGACAAAATGAGAACTAGCGTTTTCCTCTGGTTTGTCTTTTGGACACTAATTATTTCATGCTGACATGTCTTCTATTCCCCGCTGAAACAGAAAGCTGAAATACTGTTACTGGAAGTAGAAGAGGTTGAGTCTTGGTTTAGTTTGAACGTTTCTTACTCAAGCTGTATGTGCTCCTGGAAGCCCCGCTTCTCTGCAGGGTGGCCTTGTGAGACTTCTGAGAGTGCCATCCCTTTGTCACAGAACACACAAATGAAACAAATTTCTGGGATTGTGTCAGTTTCACCTGTAATAATGGAAGAAGAATCAGCCCCAATCTGTATAAGGTTGATGCAGGTCCCCTCGGACTAAAAAGAATTAAGTCAGTCAAGGAAGACAACTTCAGATTCTTTTCTGATAACTGGAATACAGTGATTGTAAATTACAGCGTTTCCTCATGGTAACAAGTGCTAGGATTTCCTCAGTTGCTTGGCTAGGCTTTTAAAAAAAGGTTTTGGATGCTTATGTAATAATTACAGTCTCATGCAGTATGTAGTCTTGAAGTAACACCACAGCTCATTGAAGAGGACAACAGCAGAGCATGGCAGGGCCGTGTTCCCTAGGGTTGCTGAGAGAGAGGTATTTCCAGGCTGTAACAAAAAGATTCACCTCTGCTTTTCAGAAGGAATTATGATGTAGTTTCCAAGATTCTTTCACCTTGGCAAATAGCTAAACCAGTACAGTTACTAGTACACCCAAGTAAGCAACCTTCTTTTTATCTCTCTTTTCCCCTGATAAATTTTTCCATTAAAACTTTTGAAACAAGCAGTGGATTTTGGAGATTTCTCAAACCAGTTCCAGAAAGAGATGGTCAAAACTAGCTCACCAACAGGCGAGGATGTGGTGGTATATGTCCAGCTCTGGCATTGGGAGTTGCTGTATCATTTGAACACAGTAAGCCCGAATAGGTTCTTGGAGACTATGTCATTATTATAGATGGCCCTATGCCTTCTTAATAATTTTGGTGCATTTAATTTTTTTCCAGGAATCCTGTAATTGCTGCAATTGTAATACCATGTGAAATTAGTTCCTCTTAGAGAGGAAATTGCAGTACTTTTTAAAGGTGTTTTCTTCACTAGACTCCCCAAGAGTTGCCTGTCTGCACAGCCAGAATGTGCTGGAGTGAAAACTTTGTAAATATTTTGCCAGTGTAGATAAAACTTTAGGTTTCCCATCGAGAGCTAGATTGCAGTAAGCCTTGGTAATTTAACAGGATATGCACCTGCATCCAGTACATGGCCGGATGGCAACATTTCTCTTGTTCCGTTTTAGTGTTATGGTAATTCCTTCATGGTGAAAGACAGTATTAAGTGATCAAACACTAAAATGTTAAGGATAATCGAAGGTGCAAAATTAGTGGGAAGAATTAACTTTCTGAGTTAGAGCTGTTTGGAGCCAAGAGTTTGATTAACACCCAGTTCTATCAATTACAGGAAATAAAGAATAATAGGATATGACCTAACCAAAAGGAAATAAACAGAACTGGCTCCTGCAACTTTTGAGTTTTACAATAGATAAGAGCAAGCCTGCATGTTTTATGTGTTTGCATATATTCCTATTGCTTTTATTGCTTTATTAAGCTTACTAAGGAAGCCATATCCTGCCATGTCAGATGTGATATTCTGCCCGTAAATTATAGTTGTTCAGCACTTTTCACTGAGGCATTCTTTAAAGTCCTTCTCCAGGTGTATAAGAAGAGAAGATGGGGTGGCAGTCACATTGTTTGCAGGCATGTCGTCTGCTTTTCTCTTGATGGAGCTGGAGCTTGAAAAAAGTTCAACGTTTGGACTTTGCAGGCTTTGCGCATGCTTTTGGCAGGGTTGGTTTGTTTGGTTTTGTTTTAAAAAATAAAGTGTTACATTCAGCAGTCTTATCCCCTTGGTGTTTTACTAGCAATACTGGAGATAGAAATTCCAGTCAGCCTGCCAGGTGAAGTCTCAAATAGCAAACTCACAACATGCCTCTTACAAACAGGTAGAATGTTTGGCTCCACTCCTGGTTATATACAGCTCTTAGGGTACAAAAGGGAGAAGTAATCTTCTAATCCTTTTGCAAAA
Source organism: Ibidorhyncha struthersii (assembly GCA_013398815.1). Taxonomy (NCBI): domain Eukaryota; kingdom Metazoa; phylum Chordata; class Aves; order Charadriiformes; family Charadriidae; genus Ibidorhyncha; species Ibidorhyncha struthersii. Next base: position 452,992 of record VZSZ01011388.1, on the reverse strand, counting down.
TTTAATGTAACTGGAACTCCTTGAGAGAAGGAGATTAAAAGAATCTGTTCCTTTTGTTATTTTTCTGGTTTATGTATCTGTTGGATTACCCTCCTAGAACTTAGGTATTTTTATTATTACATCAGCACCTTGTGCTGCTAATCACAGTGCAGCTTTTTAGAAATAAGTATTATGTAAAGGATAGGCATTCAAAAGGCTTCCCATTTCTTTGTTTTTTGTCCCTTTTGAAGGCTCTGCCATCGCTTATTTAAACAAATAGTCCTGTTTGATTCGTTGTTTGAAAAAAGGGAAAGAATTGGTCAGCCCTGGACAGCCTGATGCTGAGTAATATAACAACTGGTAACACCTTCTTCGGAATTTTCTCTTCTGAAGAAACTCGGTGCTGGATGAAAATTAAGAACAAATCTTAAAATGAAGATACCATTTTTCCTGAGTGTCCTGAAGGAACACCTGGCATGCCTGACATCAGAACCACGTTCCATGCTTTTTGGTTATTGACTTGGCCTGTTAAAAGATGGCATTACTGTAGAGCTCTGGTTTTGTCCCTGTAGCCTGAGAATGATAGGAAGTTTCGGGACATATTCATGAATGTTTATGGAATCTGCTAACAACTGCTGAGTGGAAACCACAGTGCAACGCTTTGGCAGTGTGGACCCAGGCACACTGGGCTGTAAATAAAGGAGGGCGGCTTCTTGGGGACTGTATACTGCAGTGCTGCAGGTGTGTTCTTAATGAGCCCGATATGCAGTAATTGACTTGCTGGTTATTGTTTTCAGAAAAAATCACAGATGTATGTTTTGTTGTCATACTGGACTCCAGAAGGTAGAGCACATCCAGGGCTGTGCTGGCTCAGCACTTGTACAACTAATGGATGGAAAGCGTTAGTAAAGGATGGAAACTTTCTGAAACAGAGCAGTGGTTGAAAGACTGGGAAGTTTACCATTAAGCAGCGGGTCGTATTTTTGTTAGGAAGATCCCTTCTGCAGCTTATTTCCAGTATTTTTGTAGTGCTGAATGCTGAGTTACAAAAAAAGCAAACTGGTTTTGCAGATAAAGTCAAATTCGTAATTCCTGTTTCAAGCTGCTGAGGAGATAGTAAAAAGAGGGCTTCAGAGCTGTTGGAGGGAAGTGGATGGAGACCTGGGATATTCAAGGTTAGGGTAGGTTTCCGGGGGTGGCTTGCAAAAAAACTTGGGAGGAGCCTGGCCTTGCTCTGAGAGGTCAAACTTCTTAGAGGGTTGTGCAAGGAAGGACAAACCTAGCCAGACTCAATCCAAGGGCGAGAAATGCTGAAAGCACTGAGTGACTGTGAGATGGCTTTTCAGAAGGATCTTGTTTTCCCGCAGTACCTTGCTGTCTTGGGGTCCGGCTGGGTGGCTGGGTATGACACCGGGTAGCAAAGCTTTTTCTGGGGTACTTTTAAAGGATGTGTGAACGTGAACCTAAACCAGAAATATTTCAGCCACCTCTGCAATGGAAGGCACATTTGAAATGTACAGCCAGGATAGCTCTGGTGTACCAGCAGGTGATTTTCTAAAAAGATTACACAGTGCACGATAAACGGTTAAAGTAACCTAAGGACAGTAGCTGGTGGTTTTGGTCTAGCATACCACAGATCTAGAGCTGACAGACAGCCTCATAGCTTGATAACTATAATTATTTGTGTATTTTTATTTGGTTGATGTGCGCCACTGAATGATTCACAGCAGTGACTGTGATGCTGACATTCCACGTATAAGCCAAGATACAATCTGTAAAAAGAAAGAAAGTTTGAACTTTCTAGAATGAATCAATAACTGATTTTTGCAAGATTGGCTGTAGTTGAAGCAGGATGCATCCCTTATCGTTCATGGTACTCTTTCAGATACAGGCTAGTATACAAAAAATAATTAAAAATAATTCTAGCATACCTTCTAAGAATAAAATGTTGGGCTTCTTGTTGTTGCCATACGTGAATTAATACAGAAAATGATAGTAGGGCTTATTCTGTAGCGGAAGGGGAAGAGACAGACAAAACTGTAGCAAGTTATCAATAGTAACTTCACAGAGCTCAGTGGACTGTGACAGCTTTTTCAGAAATGGTGTTTTTCAAGGTTTATTGTACAGAACTACAGCCTTATGTATTGTCAGGAATATACCAGACCTTCCTTGTTCTGAGTAGAGATTTTTTTGTTAAACAAGGCATGCTTTTCTCTTGTCTTATGCCATATTAATAGCATGTTTCAGATAGTTGTTTGTTACTACAACGTCAAAGGTTTAACTCGTCTGATTATTTTAAAGACAAAAACCAAAACCTACATTTTAAAGATTAAAAAATGTACGAAAATCAGGTGTTTCTTTTTTATTTTTTGACAGCATATCATTGTTTACTGTGATGATACTACAATTTTTTTTAAAAAAGAATGTTCTATACATTGGTCTGCTACTTTTCAGTCACATATGACCCTGATATATTCAGTCAGTAATTCCCTGAGCTATGTGTTGGATGAAATATGCAACATGAGTATATAGAATGATTAGGAATGTGCATATATTCAAATATTCATGCTCAGTTGGAGAGGTATTCTTAGTATTGTTTGTTTTACAAAAGCTTATTTTTCCTCCTCTTGTGTTTTAGATATCGACGAGTGTGAAAATGACTTCTACAATGGGGGTTGTGTCCATGAGTGTATCAACATTCCAGGCAACTACAGGTGTACATGCTACGATGGCTTCATGTTAGCCCATGATGGCCACAACTGTCTCGGTAAGTAGTGAATGCTGGCAAGAGAGTTTCATTCCCTGGATGTGGTGAGAAGGCCTGATCTCTTTGCTGCATTTTGTCATCTGGTATGTTTTCAGTAAAGGCTTCATCCAGATCACGCTGAATAAGTTCAGACCTGTCTGTTGACTCCAGCGTGGTTTTAGAGCAGACCCTTAAAGCTGGCACTCTTACTCTTAACATACTCAAATCAATCGGCCCATGTTTAATACTGCTAAAATAAACCCCTGACCTCCAAAGCCTATGCTGGTTGTTTGGCCTTCTTTTTTTTAAGAAAAGTAATCTGTCCCATCCACTTAAATATATTTTGTCTGTTTCTCCCAACTTTTGTAATTCCAGTCATATCTTTAAAGCTCCTCCTCCCCTTTTTTCCCTTTAAGGGTAACATAGTTCTAGAATGTGCTGTATGAACATAAATTATAGAATGTTAAAAGTGCAAGAGTGATGAAGGAATACTTGGATAATAAAACAGGGCGGAAGAAACAGTTACCAGTAATAGCTATTTACAGAAGGGAGGGATACAGTCCACCAAATGTACAAAGCCATGTTCAGAGCAGGATCTTCATTGCTTCAGCAGTCTGAAGATTTGGGGATCTGTTTTTTTGTGATACATATCCATTGCTCTGGTTTAAATAGGTTGGGTTTATCGTATAAGCTAAAAAAGTGTATGTTTTGTTTTGAAATATCTTCAAACCAATTGCGTGGAAATTAACTTTGACTGCTATATCCAGTTTCCCATACCTGCTTTCTTGGTAGTTATTTTAGCTAAATCCTAGTGCCTAGGGAGTATCTTTCTCAATATTCCCAATATAAATGCAATGAAATGAATTTGGGACTGTACCAAATGCGGGTCAAGGTGATGTTTATAAAACAGTGCAGAAAATAGGTATGTTTTCCCTATCAGGCAGCACCTTTACTTTGGTAAAAACTGAGACTCTTTGCAACAAAAGTCAAGCAATCAGGCAGTGAACCAGAAATCATAAAGTCCAATAACACCAGTCTGCACTCACTGAAGCTATGGAACAACTAAAATTTCTGGGCAAGGATTTGGTTAGCCTTTCAGTAGACTTATTTCCTACTGGGTTCATTTTCAAACTCAGTAATATTTGTTCAGATGGATTATGTATCCTGACCATTGACAGGCTTTTGACCTAAACTTCCAGATCTCGTTTGTTATAAAACAGACTAAATAGACTTATTTGCCCCAACTTGAGGTGATCAAATGATTAATTATGCAAGAAGTATTTCTCATACAAAGAACACCCAGCCATTCATTTAAAAAAGAAAGAAAAATTCTATTTGTACTAATGTTCATAGATATCTCTTAATAAAACAGGACACAAACATAATCAAATAGTCCAACTATTTGGAATTCAAATAACTGCATGTATATTTTTTCAAACAGCTTGCTATTTTCACCTTTGTTTCTAAATGATTCCCGTAGTAGTAGGGAAAAGTAGGTAAACAGCTATTAACAGCAAAAGGAATGACGTGATAAAGAATGACTCCTTCAGGAGATCTGTGGGATTTTTTTGGACCCCTGCTGTCTGTGGTGTTGTTGCTCTCTGGTCATGAAACATACAGGCTGGACCTACAGAGATAGTCAAATTTCTAATTTTCATTAATTTCTATTCAGCCGCTTGATTTTTGAGGGGTGCAAAAAAAGGCCTACAATAATATAAACCATTGTGCTTATCAGGTGGCTACAGTTGAAAGTACTGATCGAAAGCTTGCCAAGAGATCTTTCAAGGTTTTTTAGAATTGGTGTCTGCCCATATTCATGGTCTACTCTCAGCTGACTTTTTGCATCACCCCAAAAATGTTAGGAACCATGTTGCTTCTAAAAAATGTTCAGTGAACAGATGAGTGGGAATAATAGCAAAGGGCTCCTTGCTCCCAGTTTGCAACTTTAGGATGCTAAAAGAGGTCACAGTTGCTTTTCTAATTTTGATACCGCGGTAATGGGGAAGTTTCTGTTCCTCAAATGCAGATTGAATATTTGCAACTACTGAAAGGTCTTTGTTATTTGTTGGTAAAATAACTGCTTTTACTTAGAGGCACTAGAAAGGCAATCAAGGCACATTCGTCTTTCTCCCTTCTTTAAAATTTGAGTGAGTTTACTGAAGAGGAAAGTGTCTGGTTGTAAGGTCTCAGACTGAAGTGTTTAATCCTAACAGTGGCCGTGCAAATCCTGCTATGACTACTTGTTGTGCATTAACTCAGATTTGAGATACTGTCACTAGAAAAGACATAACTTCATTTTTCTGTTATCATTTGGTCCCTTGCTGGCTGCTGGAAGTTCCATCTTCACGTGAGGAGGAACTTCTTTAATTTGAGGGTGGCAGAGCACTGAAACAGGCTGCCCAGAGATGTCTCCCACACTGGAGACACTCAAAACCTGCCTGGACACTGTCCTGTGCAACCTGTTGTAGGTGACCCTGCTCTGGCGGGGGGGGGTGGACTAGATGATCTCCAGAGGTGCCTTCCAACCCTGACTATTCTGTGATTCTGTTATCGCTTATACTGACTGCTGGGATAGCTTGGTTTTGCCTATTAGCGCAGTGTGAGTTTTGAAAAGGGGGACGTTCTAATATTTTCCCTTCTGGAGTGGTTGTATTTCCCTTCACTTACAATACCAGAAATGTGTAAATGCAGTTGGCTGTTTTTAAGATGACGCAGTAGGTCTCAAATGAAAAACAAACCTTGTATTTGCACATGCTTAAATTAGGATTTCTGTAACTTCGGGGGAAATTTTCCCAGAATGTAAAACTTGGTTAATTTATTTCAAAGAATTATTTTTTTCCCCATAAGGAAATTAGGCATTGAAAGGAATTAAAGTCTTGATGAGTCCTCTGGTTTCTGCCTGTTCTCGCTTTTTGAGAAACCACTTATTTTTCTTGGATTATAAGGAGACAAAGAGCTCTTAATGAGATTAGTGGCAATGTTTTTCACCTTTCAATACATTCTTGTTCTGATTTTCGCCCCCTCCCCCTAGGACTTTACAGAACTGTCAAAATGAAGATTGCTGGTTAGGTACCGTATCATATATTCTATCTATCAAGTTTATGTTCCTCTTAGAAAAGGCATGTAATGTTTGATCAACATGTTGAAATTAAGTCTGTATAACACACTAAGTAGCACTGTAGTAGATCTTGTACAGAATTGTGTCATTTTGACAGAATTTGTAGATAAGCTTATAAAACTCACAGTAGGTTGATTTCGAAAACCCTGCCTGAACTGTCTTCTCATACAGCACCATGGATGTGTATGTTCTTGGATAAAAGATATGCTAGGAGTGATCCAACATCAGACCACACTATTCCTACTTCTCCCCCATCCTTTGGCCTTCCAGGCATTATTGCTGGGGTCCATTTTGTCAGCATGTGGGGAGCCAGGCAGCAAGAACGCTTAGAGGGCTCCTAAACATTGGAGCCTCATACCAGTGAGCCTGGAGCTGGCAGATGTGATGTGAGATCTGTGGGAGTAAATCTGGAGTGTGAGGTGGAGGCTAGATGGGATTAATATGAGGAATCTAAAATGGCATCTGACTCCAATGTTTAGACAGCTGAATTGCTCTCTCAGTGACTTGTGCGCATGATAAAATGCAGTCCATCACCAGAAATCTTTGTCTAGTGATTTTCGATAGAAGGCCTAGGGATGGAACGCTGTGATAGTTCACTGGTAGTCCTGTAGGCCATCTAGGAACCTCTAGGAAACAGGTTGTAATGGACAAGACTGTTATATCAGGATTTCTGCATGTCTTGCTTGACATGAAAAATCTTAACCCATCTCTTCTTGACGGGGTTTACATTCCTTTTTAAAGCTTCACTGAATGTCTTTCTAGTAAGGTCACTATAGCAAGATGATTACAATCTTCTTTATAAATAACAAACGTGGAGTACTCACAACTAATTAGATCAGTTGCAATTGACAGGTTAAGCGTTTTTTTCTGAGTTCTCGTTTCAACATTTCTCTCCTTTCTAATCAAGTGAAATTTCTTATTTATGTATTTGTTGGGAGGAGGTGTTTGGTTAAGAATTCATGGCTAAAATTTGTACTGGAACATGTCCAAAACTGTCCTCAGGGGAACTCGACTCGCCTTCTATTTGACATTTTTATTGAGGAATTTCTCAAATATAACATGAAATGACACCACAGGGAATTAAAACTATGATGAGATCCGTGTCTGGCTAAAAATAATTTATTTTAGCACTGTAATCACTTGAAATAGTGGTAGTTCTTTCTCAAAATTGCTCTGAATTCTGCTCAGTGGATGCAAGACTAATATTTGGTCTCATGCAATAGGTTTTCTTTATCCTTCATTTGAAACCAGTCATGAAATACGGTTTCCCCTCTCAAATAGGAAATACCAGTCTGATTTTTTTTTTATAAGCAATTAGCTCATTGGTCCAGTTGTTCTTTCTTGTTTGATCATTTTTTTCTCGATGATCTCACTGATAAGTTGATTTTTCCTTCTTTGTGTCTTTCACATGTTGAAGCATGCTATCAATTTTTGTTCTTTTGGCTTTAGGAGAGATTATGGCGTAACTGATCATCCTTCCTATTACTGCCAAACACTTTACCCGTCTCATTTGTAGTGAATGAGAGTCTGTTCTCAGATACCTGGTAAAAATCTGTGAATCTGTACCACAGAGTATCAGTGGATAACTTTAAAACTGGTTATTCAAAATATACTCCCTGCTCTGATTCAGCATAACACTTAAAGGTGTTCTTCATTTGCCCATTTTTTTTTTTAATTTCTTGGTTTAATATTAAGCAAACAGACTGGACTTTTGCATATGTGTAAGTGCATTATTGATTGGAGGCCTCTTTGGCAGTTGGGCATACTTCTACTCATACTTCTACCGTCATTACAAGAAAGACATAGAGGTGCTGGAGCGTGTTCAGAGAAGGGTGACAAAGCTGGTCAGGAGTCTGGAGGACAAGTCTTATGAGGAGCGGCTGAGGGAACTGGGGTTGTTTTGCCTGGAGAAGAGGAGGCTGAGGGGAGACCTTATCACTCTCTACGACTACCTGAAAGGAGGTTGTAGCGAGGTAGGGGTCGGTCTCTTCTCCCAGGTAGCAAGTGATAGGACAAGAGGAAATGGCCTCAAGTTATGCCAGGGGAGGTTTAGATTGGATATTAGGAAAAATTTCGTCACAGAAAGGGTTATGAAGCATTGGAACAGGCTGCCCAGGGAAGCGGTTGAGTCGCCATCCCTGGAGGTATTTAAAAGATGTGTAGATGTGGTGCTTAGGGACATGGTTTAGTGGTGGTTTTGGCAGTGTTAGGTTGATGGTTGGACTTGATGATCTTAAAGGTCCCTTCCAACACAGACAATTCTATGATTCTACTCTGTCTTGGTGTCCTATTGGAGGCTTTCAGTAAGACACAGCAGAGGCGGTAGGTTGAGCTTGGTGTTGTAAGCCTGGCTATTATACAAAGTAAGATACGTGATGGATGGGGATGCCATAGAGAAGGCTTGAGAATTTGTCTTCCTTTTCAGACAGAATTTCAGGGGACCTTGGCATAGCTGCCACTATGGTGACTCCAGAATGTACCCAGGAGCATAAAAGAGAGTTTCTTGGGTTTTTTTTTCAGTTTACTTTCAAGCTATTGGAGTAGAAATTGTCACATGGAAAGAAACCCTCTGCTCCTTCATCAGCAGTGAGGCTTCAGCTGGTGGAGGACTGTTCATTTTAGGGCATTGCGCTTGAATGAAGCCAAGAGAGCAGTGAGAATAGTGAGTGATCTTAAAAAACAGAATCACAGAATATCTTGAGTTGGAAGGGACCCATAAGGATCATGAAATCTAACGTGGCTAATGCCAGAAGAATAGAAGAAAAGGTATCGTTTTCTTCTAGGGAAGAAAAGGTGAAAAAGAAGACGCGGTAGTCATCAAATCCAAAAAAGACTGCTGCAAAGAATTAGATATTTACTGTTTTGTTTTTGTATTCCCACAGAAGTGAGTGAGGTAGTGCAACAGTATTTGGTTACTCCACTTGGGAAATTCAGAAAGAGCATTGAATTATTTTTCCTTTCCCCTGAAGGACTCTCATGTGGAGTACCATTATCTTACATTAATCTCTCTCCTACTGTATAAGAATGTAAGCTTCCTGGCAGAGTATTATGTGTTGGTCTGAAGCATCTCTGAAGAGGAGTTCTGAAGTTTATCATGGATTACTAAGCCTTGGGATTTATCCAGGAAAAGCTTGCTAGAAACCTTGCTGAAGGCAGTTCTTGATGGTATTCATGACTTAAGTCTTACAAATTTATTCAGCATCTGCAAATAGAAGGTGGAAGAGAGTGCCATAATTACTTGGATCAGAAAGCGGAGAGCCTCGCTTCGCAAAATTTCCTTGCGAATGGGCTCACATATCAGCTGATACTCCAGCTGTTCCAAGCTTTCCAGAATTCACCTATCTCTGATCAGAATGCGACAAAATGGGGAATAAAGAGTGTGCAAGAAAAACATGTAGCAAGAAAAACATGTAGCAACAAAAGCTGACTGTCACTGGTTCTTACTTGAAAAAAACAGGCAATACCCGCTCCACATTCTGCTCTTCTATCCCTTTTTCCTGTAGGCAGACTTTTGTGTACATATAGTTAAGGAATTCTTCCTAAAAAATTGCCACAACTCATGGTTTTCTGTTTGTCAAAACCAATCAGGGTGTGAAAAATATTTCAGGCTAAAGAATGGAATGATTTTCTTTTGTTTATCTATTCAGATATAAATATGAATAGCTATGAAGTGCTACTCATCTCTCTCTGTTTTGTGCAGGCTCTTTTTTATTTTCTCCTTAGCTCCGATTTGTGATAGTCCCTTTTTAACAGGGAGTAAGCATTGCTTTTATTGCAAAAATGCTGCTTGCTTCCAGGTTGCACTCATCTTAACTCTTCTTTCTTCTAAAGATTAGCATAGGTTTCATGAAGTACTCTGCTCTTTATAATTTCTCTGTGTAGTAAGTGTGCTCAAGAAGCTTGTAAACTCTTCTTAGAAACCATCAAAAAAGATACAAAGGAGCATTTTATCATAACATATTCATACATGTATTAATTTTATTTATAGGTTTTTCTGTGGGATTAGTTGCTGTGGATAGGAACATATGTGAACACCTTCTAAATACTAATAGGTTTGTCCTCAGAAAATCCTGTAAGAAAAAGAAGTGTGATTTTCGTTGTTTTATAGATGAGGAACTATGGCAAACAGATTAAGTTACTTCTTGGTCTTCACACAGGATGTCTGCAGCATAGCCAAGAATAGAATCCTTACCCTTCTGAATCCCTGCTTACACACTCTTATTTCGACTATTTTGTGTAACTTTGGCTTCTCTTACAGAAAAATAGCAATTACTAAATTTGGACATCTATGATATGGTATCTCCATTAATTCTCTTATATGTCAGACCTCCTGAAAATAACTACAGAAGTAGGTTATGATGATCCAGTACAGTTTATGGTTCTTCAGCAGTTAATCCTGTGTCTGACTGAGAAGAGTCCTGGGAAGCAGAGTGAACTTCTGATTATAAATCAAGCCAGAAATGCAATTACTAGTGCACGTTATAGATTCCATGGAGCTCTCTGCAAGCGCTGAATGTTCGGTGTGGCAGACAAAAACACAAGCACAGCGTCAGCTGTGAATTCAGTAGCAAAGAATTGAATAGAAAAGTCCTGGTTGTGTCCACAATCTTGAAGGTGTGCTTTGGGCAGAAAGCCTGATTTTCCAGCCTGAAAAATGGACATCACTGCTTTATGTGTCTGTTCTCAAATGCTATTTTGCATTTCTCAACAAAGTAAGTAAGTCACGTGGAAGCCCCTGTGGGAAAGGAGAGGTGGCACTTTCCCTGGAGCAACTGAACCTACTCCAGGAGTGGTACTAGTCTGCCAGCTCTGGTAGGTGCCGCAGAGCAACAATCGCAGCAAGGCATTTGGGAGCCTGCAGCTAAAGGAGAAACTTCTGACAAACCAGGAGCAGATGGTCACAGGCTTCAGAGTAACATCTGCCTGTTTACAAAATGGACCTTGGGATCCCAAATCAGTATAAAAATTAGGTCCATCTTTGAAATCACACAATTTCTCTTCTAAGCTCTGAAGTTAGGATCTGAACCCGAGTTCTTGTCTTGCAGTGCTCCTTTAAAATCTGTTGGCTGATTTTGAGAGAGGAGAGGTTAACCCTGGAATGTAGGCTTAATTCCTGACTGGGTAGTAGTAATCTACAGTCTGACTCAGATGACAAAAAAAAACATTATTACGTACACGTGTATGTATATGACAACATATCGTTCATTCTCCTTCAGTGAATGTTCCAGTGCTCTATGTTTTTCTTTCAAAACAAATCCAAAACAGTCAGAACCCAAAATCTACCTATTCCTATCCTTCTGTTTGTCTGAGTGTAAACAGTGGGATAGGGGATTATGGCCTGATCTGCTTATGAAGATGAAATGGGTGGAGAGTTGCAAGTATATGAGAAATCATTTCTGAAGCTCCCAGATGTAAAATGTCAAGAAGGGGTACATAACTCATTTAGGGTTGCATAATCACTGGTATGATTAAAGAGACCAATGTCTTCCTTTTAATTTAGCTTTATTTTTCTTCTTCTCCAGACAGCTGTGCACAATGTGTTGCTTACTTGAACTCCAAATGAATGCTTCTATTACTGATGTTTATTTTTCTTTATGTTTCCCAACAGTTCAAATAGATATTTTTTTTAATGTGAACATTTTTAATATAAAACTAAACAGCTTTTGGAAAGTTGTTTTTAGTTTCAGAAAAACAAATATTTTAAAGAGAAGCTGAAAAATGGTCCATTTTCTTGGCTATCTTCCAGTTTTCCTTGCCCTTCTTTCCTAATTCCAGGAGACTATTAGGTGAGCTGACAGTGAAGTATTGTCCTTCTCTAGCACATCAGCAGGGCCTCTAATATTATCAGTCATAAACTCTCTTCCAGATTTTCATGGTTGCTAATCTTAAACTCCTTGGCAGATGGAGAAGGGTTGAATAAACCCAATAGCCTTCTTTTCATAACTCTTCATTTTTATTAAAACACATGTAAAGTTATGGTATTTTTGTAGAGAAAGTTATTAATGTAAATCATGAAGCTCTTACTCAATTCCAGTGATTCCAGTGAGAGTTTTGCTTGAGCAGAACTTCAGGACTTGGCAGTTGGTTTATATCTTAAGAGAAGGAGGCCAGACTCCCAAATCAGGGCTCAGTGGTTGAGTAGCGGGGATCTGTTCTAAATGTGAGCGGCCGAGGCACAAGATGAGGCCCTATATGATATATATTTACAGACAGGATGAAAAGTGTTGAAATGCAAGTTTTAACAATAGATGCAGCTGTATCTTTTAAACCTTTATGTGTTCTGTATTTCTGCAAAAGATGACTGGCAGTAATTGGGTCCTTGGAGCATAGTAAAAAGCCTGGGATTACAGGACCCCTGCGAATGGAGGCCCAGAGGTACTGAGCTACTGAACCTCCCACACACAAGCTGCAGTGGGTGCATACACAAAAATACACACTGCAAATTGCACAACTAACTGAATTTTAGTGACGAATGCATTCTGTGAGGAAGAAAAACTTGAGTGCATTTTAAAAGTTCTTTGTTTTTCAGATGCAAGCCTAAACGACAAAGAAAGTTACTTTCTGATATGTTTCTTCAGTGAACTAATTTTTACTGTGTTACTGTTTTCAGATCTTTTATCAGTCTTGCTTGGTCTGTACATTAGATGAATTATAACAGCTGGGATTCATCACAGCAATTTAAAGTGTCCAGTCTTTGTGGTACAGTGGCATGAATCAGATTTTATAACCGTACTACTATTCTGCAATGCCTTCCACTAATTGATGACTAGGTGCTGAGCAAATATGAATAGCTAGGATGATATGTAAATGTTCTATAGACAATTCTGTATTAAATGTTTACATACAACTTCTGTATATTTGTGTTTACTTTTGTTACTTGGTTGTCTGCATCTTGTGAGAGTCTTCATAGTGCAAGTGGTAGCAGACAATCACAGAAATCAGTTAAATCTCTCTTTCGAGATGGCATTATAATATGTTAGTGACGATCTTCCTCTTCTAAACATCAGATTTAGTCTTATGGCGTCTGGTAACTGTATAAATTTCCAGACTCCGAGCCATTGCAGCCTCCTCTCTTCATGGCAGGTTCCATGATGGATGGATGAGAATCGCTGTCATGGTGTTTGCATATGAATTTGAAAAACTTTTAACAACCAAGAAGTCAAGCCCTACATTTCTATAAAGCTTATGAAGCCCTCAAATTAAGAATCATTTACTTTAAATGGAGTAGGCTGTGCTTCAGCTGGTGAAGTGTAAATGTCTGAATATAACCCTTCTATCTGTACTCACCTTGGAATCACGAGAAAGAAATAAGTATTTTGTGTGCATGACTGCCGTTTTCCTAGAATATATATATATTACTGTAGCTCAGATGAACTGCTCCCTTTTTTTTTCACGGATGCAGTCCCATGGACTTCAGTTAATCAGCACTTCTGAAAGTAGGATCATTGCTATCAGAAGATTGGAGCCCAAAATTGGAAACTGGTTTTGCAAATATGTCCGTATTCACTCTGGAAATCCAATAAAAATATAGAATTCTCACTGTAGTTGATGGAAAGGCCTCCAATATCCAGCCCTTTCTGAAGCTAGGATCTGAACACACTGCTTTTCTTATCCTGCTTTTTCTATTTCTGTATCTGAAAGTTCCCCCCTTCAAAAGTACTCTAATGTTTGGTCACGCCACATTAATCTTCTGAATTCAAATGAGATATAACTTTCTTTACATGTTAATTTGCCTTGTTTGCTTTCTTAAGCCAATGTGATCTGAGAAGTACCAAAACAAGTCAGAGTATAAATCAGCATAGGCCCAAGGTTTTTTGTTAGGTATGGGGGAATAATCAAAAGTGTAGAATAAATCTTGGTCGCTGTCAACTATGAAGTTAGATTCTCAGACTGTCATAATAAATTAAGAAACTGGACAGCCACATCAATCTCAGTCTCTTCTTTCTGCAAGTCTTGTTGTCTGAGTCTTTTTTTGTTTAAGTACTTACTCCCTGGAGGAGGTAATCAATCACAGTAAAGATTTCTCTACATGGAACACTCAGGAAAGTAACGAATAATCAGCTTAGAGTGTGAAGTTAATATGCATAAGTTAAATCAGTTAAATCTCACTCTTATTTGGTCTGATATGGCTGTAGATGGCTGTGACTTAGTTCAGCAAAGCCAGAGTTTTATTCTGCTTTATTCATTCTGCATCCTTACTGCTTTATCTTGTTTGTATTAGCTTTGTATGTTTTGTTAATTCATCTTAACTTTCTCATACTAGCAAATTTCTGAGCCAGCGTGGCCTGTGTTGATGTATACCGTAAAAGAAAAACTATAAAATATATTAAAATTAACCAAAGGTTTGGGAGCCACTTTGTATTTAGCACTTACTTAAAGCAAGGGAGAACACGTATTCACCTGAGGGTGCAGGAGTTCAGCCTATAGTGGGTGTATTTACCAGTCAGATGTGGATGACATTCAAGCCTTCCCTCCCGGAATGGTGTCTTTGTCAATCCTAGAAATTATATAGATCCAGTTAAAACACTGAATTCATATGGATTACAAGAAGACATCAGACAAAGTGGAGGGTAGCGAAGTGATCTGGTCTCTGATTTCAAATATAGTCACTGTCATTATACTATGTTTAGAATGCAATCAATTCTTGGCAGTGTTGGTTTATGATAAACAGTATGATTTATGCAGTCAATAAATAGCCACCAAAAAGAGTAGCTGCTGCATAGTTGCTTACTGTATTAGAAAATGAATCAAAACTCTTTTCCAGTATGGATGAGTACTAGATGAAAGGTTGGTAATCGATTTTGTTGTTAAGTAGATTCCAGCATCTCAGCTTTCTCTAGTGCCCTGCTTTTGCTGTCTAATACTTTCTATGAATTTCTGCATCTTGACTTGCATCCTTTTGACTTCAGTATACAATGTGGAAACTTAAAAGTTTGAATCAAACTCTACAAGACCAAGGCAGAGGATTATTTTTACTGCTTCTATTACCTTCTGCGGACTTCAATCCAGATCCTTCTCAAGTATCTCAAAATATTCCCTATATACACATTTCTTACTGGAATTGTATCAGAGCACAAGATGTGGTTTTGTATAAAAGAGGGGTGGGAAAGAACACGGACTGTTGATGGTAGCATGTTTTAATATGACTTTGTGTAGCTAACATCTAAGAAAAAAGTAATAATAACAACTCATTAATTAAAACATTAATTAAAAAGTCATTGGACATACTTTACAAGAATGATTGTTCAAAGAATTTGGAAGGTTTAGGATTAAAGCAAAATTTATGATTAAGAGGCCATATGGGATATGGAAAGAAATGTTTGGAAAGAATTGAAATATACTTTGTTAAATAAATAAGACTGGAGTGGACATACGGTATTGTGCTGTAGGACAGGAGCAGAAATGAGAGTCAGGGCAAAGCTTTTCCACTCCATCTTAATAAAATAAAATTTTAACTGAACAGGAAGTTGCTACAGTGAAGAGTATTGCTCAGCAATGAGAGGCTATAGTACAGCACTCTTCAGCAGAGTGGTTATACTTTAGTTAAAACACAAAGGAAGTAGAATTGAAGAGTGTAAAAGAATGGAAAGATGTATTTGCTGAATTAATTTATTCGGCAGTGTTACAGACACTCCCCAGCAAGAGTCAGGCATCCAGAGTTCTGGGAGCCTCTAGCTGTGTGTGCTCTGGGTCATATGTTAGTTAGCATACTTTCGTGGGTATTATTCCTCTCATAAGAAGAGCTGCGCAGAGAGAACAAGATTTCTGTTGCAAGACCTAGAAAGTTGGCATTACTTTGAAAATTGTGAATATAGAATTGTGTAGTTCTTCATGGGGGGGGGGAAGTGTCTTTTTTTTAATTGTAGGGTACGCTGCACAGTTTTTCATGCTAAATTTTTTCTTGTATTAGCTATTGTATCAGACAACATACTAAACAGAGAAAACTGATAGGTGAATTTTTTTTTAATTCTTTTTGACAAAATAAGCTTTAATGGGAAAGAACTACATTTTTCTACAAAGTTTTTTTTCTCCTACAGTTTCTCCAATGTAATGTGCTTGTAAGTATACAAGCAACTTGAAAGTGAAGTGATTGATTCTTGTGTATCTGAATCAACAAAAAAATCCCAAAAGTGATTTTTTGCAAGTATTCCTAGTGTATTTCTGTTATGACCAATACAGGCTGAAAAGTTTTCCGCCACTGATAACTTATACTGTTATATTAAAGTACCAGAGTCATAGTTTTTAGATACATATTAGCAAATAAAGAGTAGCAGTATTTCAGCATTACTGTCTGAAAAATAGTTTTTGCAATTCAATATCATAAGTATATACATTGGTATATTTAGACTTAACTGGGGAGCTTGAGCGAGTTCATGGAATCATAGAATCATAGAATGGTTTGGGTTGGAAGGGACCTTAAAGATCGTCTAGTTCCAACCCCCTTGTCATGGGCAGGTACACCTTCCACTAGACCAGGTTGCTCAAAGCCCCATCCAGCCTGGCCTTGAACACCTCCAGGGATGGGGCCTCCACAGCTTCCCTGGGCAACCTGTGTCAGTACATCACTACCTTCATGGTGAAAAATTTCTTTCTTACAGCTAAACTAAATCTGTCCTCTTTCAGTTTGAAGCCATTACCCCTTGTCCTATCACTACATACCCTTGTAAAAAGTCCCTCTCCAGCTTTCTTGTAGTCACCCTTCAGATACTGAAAGGCTGCTATAAGGTCTCCCTGGACTCTTCTCCAGGCTGAGCAACCCCAACTCTCTCAGCCTTTCCTCATAGGAGAGGTGCTCCAGCCCTCTGATCATCTTCATGGGCCCTCCTCTGGACTCACTCCAACAGGTCCATGTCTTTCTTATATTGAGGGCTTTAGAGCTGGATGCAGTATTCCAGGTGGGGTGTCACCAGAGTAGAGTAGAGGGGCAGAATCACCTCCCTTGACCTGCTGGCCACGCTTCTTTTGATGCAGCTCAGGGTGCAGTTGGCCTTCTGCGCTGCAAGTGCACATTGCCAGCTTATGTTGAGCTTCTCATCAGCCAACACCCCCCAGTCCTTCTCCTCAGGGCTGCTCTCAATCTATCCTCCACCCAGCCTGTATTTGTGCATGGGATTGCCTCAGCCCACGTGCAGGACCTTGCACTTGGCCTTGTTGAGCTTCATGAAGTTTTCACAGGCCCACCTATCAGGCCTTTACAGGTCCCTCTGGATGGCATCCCTTCCCTCCAGTGTGTCAACTGCTCCACACAGCTTGGTGTCATCAGCAAACTTGCTGAGGGTGCACTCCATCCCGACATCCATGTCACCAACAAAGATGTTAAATAGTACTGGTCCCAGTACAGACCCCCGAGGAACACCACTTGACACTGCTCACCACTTGGACATGGAGCCACTGAAAAAGTTCCTTTGAAAAAATTGAGAAATGTCATTTAATTAATTAATTCTGTTGTTTCTTTTGAAGGCATAACTGGGAAACTGTGTCTGAAATTAGACAGAGACACAATAGAAATTACTAATATGACAGCGAATAATGGGTTCTGGATCCCACTAGTGGTTTATAGTGACAGGCATGGAGCTGCACTTACAGGACAGGGAGCCACTCTTTTGTTGTGTGAATTGTGAATGATTTAGGGTTTGGTTATATAAGATGCTAAGCACCCTAGTCCCCGTGCATCAAAACTTCTACATGCACACCAGGTATGAGTCATGATATCTGCTGCCTGGGCAACTGAAACACTTTCTTTAATAAGTCTGAGACTGTCAATATGCTACTGAGTGTACAAAAACCTCTGAGACTCCCTGTATGTACATCTTACGGGAGTCTAAGAGACTTGATTTTCCTCAATTTTCCTTCCTTTAAAAATAACTGGAAGAACTCCTTTATTTCAGTACTGATTAGGCTCTGAAGGGACCGCTGACTCAGCCTGTTAATGACTGCCTGTTGAAAGAATGTGAAAACTCATTCTTGTGCTCTGAAATGACATGAATATCCTGGGTACGGACTGAGTTTTGCTTGGAGTGTTTGAATTTGAAATCAGAACTCAAAGAAGAACTCTAGGAAACTGGGCTCCAAATAAAAAGGTGCCAACAAGTGTCCGCTTTGTGATATCACACAGGCTACGTGTCTGAGTGGGACTTCACAGACTTAAAGTTGCAGAATTTGTCAGTGGACAGTCAGTCCCTTTTGCCTTAACGTGTAAATACTTTTCCCTCCGACTTAAGATTCTGTACAACCAACATCAGATATCTTAGAGTAAAAGGTAAGAAGGCTTTTAGTGGAATAAGTTGCCCATAGAAAGCTCTGCATGACTCTTGTCATTTACAGATTAACTTGTGTGTGAAACAGGAGGTTTTCTCTCTTGTATATGTATTTAACCTATCTGATGCAACTGCAAAGTGAGTACGTGAATTAGCTCCATATATTGGATGCTGATAACAGAAGACCGTCACTCTTTAAGTACTTTGATTTAAGAAAAAAATGCACACTATTATGTAGCTGTTGTAAAAATCTATTTATGTCTACCCAGGTGCTGATGAAAAGAATATACAGCTCTGGTGAATTTCATGGGGAAAGTGGGGATCAGGCGGCTGTTTGTTTTGATTTATTTTGGGTACTTTCTTTGGTTTTTTTGGCTTTACACTACCATACCAGCTCCAAACTTATTAAATTCATTCTTTCTTTACATAGTTATGACGTTCCTGAAGTCAATTTTTTTGACCACTGTTGCTTTTCATTGGTAATTCCCAGCACTCTTACTGACCAAGGCAATGCTGATCTCTCTTTGTAAGATGCGTGTGGCTGATGGTGTTCATCTGTTGAGTTGCATAATGCTAACACAATTTACTGCAGCTTACATGTACTAATGGGCGGCTGCTGCTCAGCTGGTGCACAGTTGTCCAACTGTTTTCTAAGGCTGTTTTCTTAAAACCAGGTAGTCAAAAAAAAAAACCCAACCAACCAATCCAGCTTATACTGTGTAACACAGCCCAACTAGTCTGAGTGGTAAGCAGTATTGGCATTCCATATAAAAAAAAATAAATGCTTACTGTAAGATCTTGAATATTTTTTAGGTATTTCTCTCAAGAGAAATCAGATAAAACATTTGTTCTAAACACTGCTTTTTGTGTTACTCATGTTTAGGAGACTGGAAATGCTGAGCTAGTTTCCCGTTGGCATAAACACCCATTTGTCCAAACATTTTGTGCCAAATGAAGCATTCGTTCACTGAAATTGTACCTACTGAAACTATTCAGAAACTGAGGTTGCATTTACAAAACACTTTTCATCAACGGAGGTACTTACAGGAAAATTTACTTGTTTTGATATGACTTACAGGAGCAATTTCAGCACTTCCAAAAAATTTTCAGCATTTTCCCGTTCCCCAAAAGTTTAATGTATAGATATGTGCCTGACTAAGCTAGTGTTTCTCAACTCCTGATATGGTTCTCTTTTCAGTGCGTTGAAGGTTGTGTTTCAGACTGTCTTGTTTCTTCCACTTTTCATGGACATCAAGTATTATCAATATAGAGAGTGAGAATGACTTCATAGCCTACTGGATGCTGCAATGCTTAGTTTTAAATCCCTTATCTGAATCTAGAGAGTCCCCTAACTGTGGTACTCATAGATAACAAAGAAAATTGTGGATCTAGCCATTTCCTTGGCTTTTTTTACCAGAGCTCCGTAACAAAATGCTTCATGTTGTGTAGACCTGGAAAATGTTACCAACTTGAAATGAAAATGTTGTTTCATTTTTTTCGTGTTAAGTGATACCCTTTGACCTACAGCAAAATATTTTTCATTTTTGTAAGAAAAAAATCCAAATAAACAAACAAAAAGCAGTTTTCAGTGAACCCAAAACATATTTTTCTGATTCTGGCAGGGTTTATAAGTAGATTTAAAAGGAAGCAGGTATAAGTGGTAGTTATCTTGGAAGAAGGATACAGTCTACTGCTTCAGTTGAGCCTGCAGCAGTTACTGGTGCTCCAGGGAAGGCCCAGGGGTAAGACAAATTAAGGGACATTGTGATAATAGACTGGATAATTTACTCAACTTGTTCCAGATTTTTCCTTCAGGAAAGATGTTCAGGACCGCTGCTTGTTTGCATCTGTAATTAACTTCCCTCCTTCTACTTTATGGAGGATTGTTAATCCAGCATTGCAACGTGGAGTGCCCTACGTGCCACTAGACATCAGTGGTAACTGCAAACTTACTGCTAGTGGGGCCGCGGCTGTCTGAGCCTCGTGCCAGGCTGGAGGCTGCTGGCATTCCCTAGACAGTGGCACTGTAGGTGAAAAGAACCAGGATCAAATTAATGCAAAATTGTTATAAAACCGTGTGTCAGAAGAATGGATAACTTACTAAAAAATAGTTGATTGGGAACTTTGTTGTGTTTAGGCACTGTTGTCAGGAGGCCACCATGTGCATGTGTCTGTCTGAAAAATAGACATGGTTACCAAGTGAGAGGATAGAAGCTACAACTAAGATGTCACATTAAGGGGCCTGGATGTTTATTTGGGAAATGCTAAAAGCTGCGAAAAGGGTTTGGGTGTCTTAAAACGACAGAAAGTGGTGCCTAGTTGTTTAAGAAAGGAATAAACAAGTGACGTCAAGAGACTTGAACTCGATGCAACATTCGCGCAATGTCCATGGGGCTGTTTACTTCATCTCAGCAAATGGGCAAGCATCACATGCAGCAGAGTTAAGCCTTTGCGATAAGTGAATATTTCCTAATATTTACTGCAAAGTCTGTTGCAGCTGAATTTACACTGTGTTTTGTGTACCGTGAAATTTAGGGAATGTCACTGTGTGTCACAAAATAGCTATAGAAAAAAGATTTTAAGCATTTCTTTTCAAGTTGCCGACATCTATAATGGCGCAGACAAACAAGAAGCCTAGTCAGTGGATATTAAGGTGACTGGTGATTTTAGCCCATTAAGAAATGGTATTCTCCAGGACAGATGGGCATCATGTTGGTATTGTGTCCTTGCACATAAGAAAAGAGTGGTTCTAGGGATCAGTCTATTGATCATTTTAGAATGATCTTAGTATTCATCACCCAGGAGCATCTTTGTGATTAGTACTTCATGTTTCTCTTCTGTAAAATGTGCTTTATTTTTCAGGGAAAGGTAATTTTTCACACTTTTTTTTTTTTTTTTAATGTCTATTCCACTAAACATTCACTGCTGTTTTTTTGCAAGGGGATCTCCTCTCAGCAAGGGCTGTAGTGAAGATTTCCGCAACTGTGTGGTAGTGAATGAAGTACTGGATTCAAGACTGTAGTGTTCTTTTTCCTTTTCACAATATTTTTCAGTTTCTGAAAGAACAGGACAAAAAGCAGAATTCTAGCCTTATGTGCAAATAGTAGAAAATTTGGGCCCAGGTTTTAAACTCTTGGTGAAGTCTGATTTCAGATATCCTGGAGATATGAATGCTGTGTACATAGGTAGTGGTGTCTCTTGTAATACTTCCCTTCGTATGCTCATATAAAGTTGGTCTAAGAAAGATGGTTTAGCAACCATTTCAATTAGCAATGATTCCTGTTTCCATGGCCCCCTCAGCTGATGCAATGCATCACCCTCCCTACCTTGACAGCTTGTCACTACACGTATGACCATTCCAGCAGGAACATCTGCCTACAACCTCTAATCTGATACCGCTTCCTTCACTCCTACGTGCCAGATTTACTCTTTGGACTTCCACAGCTATCTTGAAATCAGATCTTCCAAGACACCCACTCCAATAGAACATCATGGTACTTGGAAGGGTTGGAATAGAGAAGTGAAAAGAATATGTACCAAATGTTGCTGTCATTAAGGTTAACTTCTATAAATGAGCACTTTTTGTTTTAAACATGATAGACTGAAGTAATTTGAATTTTGTCTGTGATTATCATATTTGTGTATTGCTGTGTATCAGGGCTCAAAATAGCTGGAGTAGACAGTATGAGACTGAGGGGGATCTGTAGGATCAAGAAAGGTGCAGAAAAGGCAAGTGAGGAATGAATTTTTACTGTTTCTCAGAATAGTGGGATTAGGGGGCATTCATTCAAACTGTGAAACAGCATGTTTGAAAAAACAACAAACAAAAGAGGATGTCTTTTTTATGTAACTCATTTAAATTGCAGAAGTAATTGCCCCATCATGTTGGGTTCAGAAGAGATTAGACAAATTCATACAGGAAAGATCCAGCAGTGACAATGATCTAGCTAGTGATTTAGGAAGGTTAATAGGTATGTGATTGCTGAAAGCTGGGAGAGCATGCCAGCAATGGTTCTGTCCTAACTCTACAGTCTTCTCCTGAGTATCAACTACAGGGCAGTGTCAAAGAGAGGATGCTGGGCTAGATGGTCTTTTTTGTATAACTATGACTATAGTAAATCCAGGAATGTGATGTTGGTTGTTTTTTTTTAACGAGACTTTCATCCAGCTTCCTGATTAGAAATATTCAGAATATAATGATTTTAAAATTTCAAAATCAGGTGCTCATATTTTCTGAGCTTGTGGTTGTTAATCATTTCTCTTACAAATACAGGATGGTCTCAGTGGCGTTTTGTTGCTAATATTTGAGGAAAGTCTGCAGTATTGCTAGCAGTAGTTCATCTCTCTGTCACAATGTTCTGCACTGGTAGAATAGGCATCTTAGAGAAATCTTCCAAAAGTTTCAAAGAGTAGCTTAGAGAAAAACTAGCAGGATCAGCTCCCTTGATCATGAGTCAAAGTCCTCTTTTTAGAAGTCTCCAAATAATCTTAATGCTATAGGAAGTGAATGGTACTGCGGCTCCCAAATGCTTTGGAGACTTTGAAGATGAGACTCAGATTTCTGAGGGGCTTAAGTGCTTATGAAAATGCTGACATGAAAGGAAAACGTCAGAAGGAAGGAAGAGAAGATCATGGGAGGAAGTGGATGGTGGGCATACTGTTCTTGACACTGACTCTGTGTAGCAGTTCCACTTTTGTATCTTCCTGCTTGTGGTTTTGGTTTCAGGTACCCTTAGCAGACCTTTCTCCCTTGATGGTGTCCAAACAGGATGCTCAATCAGAATAGCTTCTTTAGGCCAAATACTGCAGGAAGCTCTGAGCCAGATCAGGGTGAAATACCAGTGGAGCTAGTTTAAAAAGTTCATCAGATAAATTAAATGAGAAACCGAAAGTATTTGTTTATTTAATAAATAAAACATCCATCTTTATCAACTGTAATGTTTCCTACCCTTTGATACTGTTCCACACTACCGCTCTTTAGAGGATCTCATCTTACCAAGATACAGAACACAAGTTTGATTATGTGAAGGCGGTCGGCCAAAAAGCTAGAGGTCTTATGCAAATTCAGATATGCATTAATTTCCATAATGCTGCTAATGTATAGATATATCTATATATGTATGTATATAGGCCTCCATTATCTCTCCTTCTCTTCTGAAAGATAATTCTTCTTTCCCAGCCTCTCCCTGAGCTGCCTCTTCCCTTATTCCTTGTTGTCCTTGATGGTGACTGTCTAATTTGAAGTCCAGGCCCTCATCACCCTGGAAACATAGGTTTGTCACTCTGGTCTGAACTCTGTATAAGCAATTCTAACTCTTTCGCTGGTTGTTATCTCAGCTATTTATTTGTGCTGGTAAGGAGTAGTTAAGGGCTGTGGAAGCTAAGTTATTTTTAGATGCTTCCATCAGGGATTGTCTTTGGTAGACGCAATCAAAGGGGACAGTTCTTTGTGACAAGTGTAACAGAGAATGGCTTAAGGACATATATGCACTTGCTCCTAGTTTTCCTTCTCTTTTTGAGGATGAGGGCTGGAGTAGCCATGTGGAATAACCATCTGAGCTCAGCTCAGGTGAGAGAACCTTTTTCTGTCTTTTTGTGAGTCTGGATCGTGTAGGTTTGCTGAAACCTTGCTCCAGCTTCCACCCTGGGATCGTCAGTAGGATTTTGAGGCTCAGCTGTCCCATAAGCAGTGGATAATGTACTCTAGGAATCAGCACCCTTGTCAGGTGGTGAGGCCAGGCTGGATGAAAGAATTTTTGCCAGATAAGGAGCCTAGGACATGGATTTGCATTTCAGTACACCAGTTTGAAGGAAGGGAGACCTGCCTTGGGGCTGCCATCCTCAGGAAGACAACCCTGGTCCTGGATAAGATGACCAGTGGCTGATTTCGTGCAAAAGGTTGACAAAGAAGACGTGTCTATTTGCACTAAAAAAAAAAATAATCCTTTTTATAAAGAGTAGAGTAATAAAGAAAGTGAGATTTGTATTTGTGCTCAGTAAATTTAAAAGTTTTTAAGATGGTTTTAGTTGGGGCTTAGCGTAGGTGTTTGAGTGAAGGAATTTTACATCCTAAGTGACTTTTCCCCCTATATCTAGAATTAGGCCCAGGGGTGCAGGTTTCCAGCAGGTGTAAACTGTCACACAGAGTGCCAACAATTAAAGCTTCTGAGGATCCACCCTCGGTTTTTCAAAACAGCAGCCCAGTTTGACATGTAGAGCCTCCAAAACTGGAGCCAGAAGAGCTTTATTGAAAACCTGGCTATTATTTTGGTGTTTATGCAGAACTTAATCTCTAGAAAATCTGGTCCAAAATGTAATCTCACATATGCTGCATTGCCGATGTTTACACATTCAGCTGGGTAACTTGAGCTGCATGGAACGAGGGTTGCACAAACAGTGAAAGAAAGAAAAAGCCTCTTTGGCAGTTATTTCATTTGTGAGCTTTGAAAAAATTCAAATACATGAAGAAGTTATTCTGCCAGACCTACCAAAGCTCGAGCTTATTGGAGTCAACGGAGTTCTCTCTCCTAATTTCAGAAGACTTTTTTACCTCATTCTCTAAACTGGTTTAG
The DNA here is from genome assembly GCA_013398815.1 of Ibidorhyncha struthersii. Classification (NCBI taxonomy): domain Eukaryota; kingdom Metazoa; phylum Chordata; class Aves; order Charadriiformes; family Charadriidae; genus Ibidorhyncha; species Ibidorhyncha struthersii. The sequence goes on along the minus strand of VZSZ01011388.1, from coordinate 428,320 downwards.
TAATAGGCTGATCATAAAGTGACTTTATTGGAAAGAAAGTTTACCAAGTAAATAATTCAGTAAATATTTTCCAGGCAGCCATGTCCAATAGATTGCTTGGTATGGTGGATAATAAGCAAACTGCCTTTTAAGACTGCGGTAATACAAAGTGCTCCAAAAAGCCTGACCCTAGTAGGATTGAGGCCTGAGAAGAGAAAATGTTGATCCTACACCACCAAGCCAAGATTTATTAGAAGGCATGTAGTATGGAGATGGAGCTACAGTACTCCTAGATCCCAGCTGCTCCCTTTCTTCAACTCCTTCTCTTCATAAATGCATATTAAAATAATTTTGAGGCAAGTAGTGGAAAACAATTAGAAGAAATGCCTCGTAGTAGAACTTTTTAAAGAGTTTAAATTGTAATAACTTTTATTCTAGCATATGGATTTTGGGCTTGGTGGTAAATTGAGCTGTCTCTTTACGGAAGTGGTAAATCGCCAGCATTTGCTCTCAGGAGCAGAAAAAAATGTTTATAAATCATTGCATTTGTTTCAGATTATTCATCAGAGCTGGAAGGCAATTGTTCAAGTTGCTTTGTGATACTATAAACAGAACACTGGGAAGGCTGTGTACTTTGTAGCAAAATTTGGGGGTTTGTATATGTACCAACTGATACTTTTTCCTCCAGAAAGTGTTCAACTAATCTTCCAGAGAGGAGGACCTAGATTCCAGTGTGCTGTTTTAAAGGAGCTAGTTGGAGCTGGCACTAACCGGGCAGCAAGGCCTGCTGACTCACAGAGGAAGAGTCTCACAAAGTCGTCTTATTTATCTTTTCTTCTTATACTGCTATAGGCAAGGAAAGTCTTCACTTCTTTTCCTGTGCTATCCCAAACTACTCTGATGGGGTTATGAAAAGGTTCAGATCTGGAAGAGGGAGGATTCAAGGTTCAAATCTGAGGGCAGGGAGGATTTCGATACAGAAAATCTGAGTCAATAGTGCTTAACATTTCCTGGGAAATAGAAAAAGGAGAAGGGCTGCCTACACACTTGCATTGTAGTTGACAGGAGGAGACTGCCTGGTTTCCCTGGGTGCTGCTGTAATTACCCTAGCGCTTTTTGTCTCAAAAGAGCTGCAATTTTTGTCACATGAAGTGCAGGCAGCATACTAGCACAAACAGCAATAGCAGGTTTAGCCAAGCAAGCTACCAGAACTAGCCACTGTTCCTGCGTTAGCTACCGGCTGAGTTTCTCCAGCATTTCAGAGCTTCCTGGCCTTGCCTGCAAGAGTACTGGCAAAAGCAGCTTGGTTTTACCTTAGTGTACTGTGGCCAGTCCTGGAGGAATTAATTAATTAAAAACTCAGAGCAGTGCCAGCTCTTCTGAGGTTCTGGATGTTGTGGATCATTTAGGTTTGTTGTGGTGTCCTCCCGCCCCAAAAAAAAAAGCAAAACAAACACCAACTTATTTGCTGACATGTTGGCAAATACTGTGAAATAACTAACTGGTTGCAGCGTCTCCATAAAAATGGAAAGCATGGATTTTTCAGGTGGCAAGTTGCTTTTATCCAAAGAAAAGACAAAAAATGGATATGATACACCTTTTATGAGCAAAACAGGAGACTTGCAAGGTTGAATGTGGGTCAGATATCTTTTAGTGGCAGTGGTTTCCCAATGCTGAAACGTATGTCTCTGTTAAACACAACCGCATAAAAACTTCTATGCCAAAGAGAGGTGATAGGGGTAGGCAGGGACCCTTAAAACAGCCAGTAGCTAATGCTGCCTTTGTGGTTTTATATATTTGCCTATTAAAATGACAATACAGACATGGAACATTTAGATTTAAGAAGCCTTCTTTTCATTAAACAACATTAAACAAACTGACAAAGTAGGGGGTTATGACTCCAGTAATTGAAACATGCTGTTCTGTTCAAGACCAGAACTCTATAAAGACTCTTTTCACCCAGTAATGCCCTTTGTGTTTGCCTGCTACCCCTGCTAGAAATTACTGTAGGCCTGAAGTATGTCTTTCCAAGTGGAGTGGGAATGACAGAGTGCAACACCACACTTGGCAGATGGGGTCACAGCCTTTTTAGGACGTTAACATTCATTGTGCATTGGAAATCAATTTGCAGCCCTGAATGCATGGAGACTTAGCTGGACTCCCCTCCCCACTGATTTTTTATGTTAACTTTAAACCTGGGATGCAGGAAAAAGAATTAGATGGATTAATTTGGATTAACTCTGATGTGGTTTGGGTGGTTTTCATTACCTTAATTTACAGTGTGCCTTTTTGTGGATTCATTGGTCTTCTAGAGATGCGTGTTCTGAATCTGTACACTACCTTGCATTTCTTTTTCCTTCTCTCTTCTAGATGTTGATGAGTGTCAGGATAACAATGGAGGGTGCCAGCAGATTTGTGTAAATACTATGGGAAGCTATGAATGTCAATGCAAAGAAGGCTTTTTTCTGAGTGATAACCAGCACACCTGCATTCATCGCTCCATTGGTAAGTTTTCAGTGTGTAAACTGTGCTCTTTAGAATAACTGTGTTCAATCAGAAATGCAGAAACTGTTTGGGGAAATTTTTTTTTTTATCCCAGAGCTCCCAGAATCGTTTCACTGCTTGGTTGGAATTGATCGATTCCTCGGCTAACCGAACTTGTAGCCGAGCCAGGGGGACAGGGGTAAAGGCTTTAGTTTGACATAGAAACTATATGTGATTCAAACAGCACGCTCTTTTGGGCAGGCACAAGCAGATTTTCAAACGACAGCTTTCTGCTTCTGAGTTTCCAAGACTTAAAAAATTCTCATCTATTTATTGTATAATAGTTCACCTGTCTTCCACCTTAGAAAGCATGGTATCTTAAATAAAAATGAACAGCTTGTTGCTTCTGAAAGTTATATGGGTTATGGTTTTTTGCCAGGCATGTAACTCATAGCTTCATTGGAGACTGGTGATGGCTGATACTATATTGACACAGCGGGTTTTTGTCAGTACCCTGTCCAGGGTGGATTAGAAAACTTCTTCTCTGTTGCCTATGCACTAGCGGTAGAAATAAGGAATCCCTGCGAAACTGTAATCCTTCTCTGCTGCTGATTTTGACTAGAACAAGCAGCTCTCCCTTTTCTATACATGTCAGACGTGGAAGACAAGTTTGAGTGGAAAGGGAGAAAAGAAAACAGCATAGCTATAAATCTTTGCAATTAAGTGCACTCTTTGTGTGTTCATTCAGACTTCTGGTGACCCTGGCAGCAATGGGAATATATGCTAGCAAACTCATTTACCAATAGGCAATACAGAATGACAAAGTAGCAAGATGAGCCTGGTGATCAACAATGTAAGCACGCTGTAAATTTCAACAAACCGCACAAATGGTTCTGAACTATTTTAAGTCACTAAAATTAAGCAGAAATACCTACTGAACACAGAGTCTGAGTGTAGTCACTCCGTTGACAAGAAAGCCAAACGTTGTAGTGTAGCATCTCAGAAATGTAAATGTATTTTGGGCACTGTGTGTCTGCTTACACAGAATTATAAAGACAAGTAGTAATTTTGATTTTCAGAGACGAGAATCTCTGGAATATATTTACAGGTCCACATGTTAGCATGGTTATTAAGTTTTAAGCGATTGAGGTATTTTGATTATGACAAGAACATATAATTAAACTCCATCAACCAATGCATTTTAAAGGTTGTTATCTAATAGGGTTTTAGTCATTCTTTTCGACATAAATTGTTCAAATTTCTGTCCAGTGTAAAGTAACCTGACACAAAGATATCCAACAGAGCAAGGAATAGTAGCTGGAGGCTTAATGAAAACCACTTGCAGAGCACTGTGATACAATCATTATTTCAATTTGCACGTTATAAAAATTCCCAGCTGTAATAAAAGAGAATTTAGTTATCTGAGATGGAAACTAATGAAATAAATGAAAAATGAGACTCTAAAGGCAAAAGTTTCTTCTAAGGAGTAGATTTATTGAGGGAAAAGGGTACATTTTTACGGCAAAGAGGATTCCTAGTTTGCCAGAAAGACTGGGGGAGTGGATTTGAAGGTTGACTGCTGTATGCACATAATAAATATGCATGGGAATAATATATTTGTGTTAACTTGTTTACAAAGAAAATGTCATACAATACATGGATGTTTAATTTGAAGCAACATCTTCAGATTATTTTACATCTGAAAAAACCAAGCAACCTACAGAATAGGCCAATGGTGATTGTGAAGTGTTTTATGAACAAACAGTTTGTAGTTTTTCAAAAGTAAAGTGCCACTTTACAATACCAGCAAACATTACACTGTAGTGCCACAGAAATACATCAGGCAGATTTCCTGGAGGAAGGAAATGAGATGAAATGATTCCTTTCAGTTGTCAAAGGGGACTAAACTGCAAATAGTAAACATGCATGGTGAGAAAGTAAATGGCTTTTTTAGTATCTGCGTTTACTCACTTTCATCTGTCTCACTTGTAAGCACCTCTACAGAAACTGTTGGAACTCAAAAATATGCATCAACATATTTAGCCAGAATTGTGCCTGGGGCTAGATTGTGTCTATACCTCTGTTGGTAAACAAGGCTGAGGTGGACAAAGGCACACCACACAGCTAGCATTGCAGTCCAGACACAAAGGCGTAGACTTGCCAAAGCCCTTCAGCAAGCTTGTTGACTTTGAGCATAATAAGATCCATTAATTGCAGTGGGATTACTTTTCTGTCTCTAAAAAATGCATGTGCAGTCACACAATCTCGGTGTCCTTGACATTACCTAAAGTCTCTTCAAGGACTCAGCTAGTCTAAAACAATCAACCACAAGGTTCTTCATGCAGGTTGCTGCCACCATTTCCTTCCTGTTTTCAGATGCATTGGGAAAAGGGGAGAAGCATTGCAAGGTGCTTAGAATGCACTTGGAGTTGGGATGAGTTTGGAATGGAGGGAGCAGTACCAGGTCTAAGCATTGCCCTGTCTGCAGGCCCAGCTCACTCGCGTCGGCCATCAGCAGGGATGGTGCTGATCACGTTCTTTGAGCTCATCAGCACATTCAAGTGATGTGGTAGTTTCAGAGTTGAAAAAGGGCATTGGATATCCTCTTGGGGGTTGAGCAGAGGAAGGAATATATCCCTTTTTGCACTAACCAGACAGGGGAAAGGTATCTTCTGGTATGAGGCACCCTCCTTAAAGTTGTTGGCTGCTGTGTGAATTTCCTCAGCTTCCAGTGATGTGGAAGGACTGTGCCTGTCCTGGTGTTTTGGGGATGTATTGTACCACCATGTTCCTACCCACAAGCTGTGGTTAAAAGCCACACTGGACTTCATGGTAGAGGCTTTTACTATCGTTCTTATGTCCCAAATGATGTGTTTGCTTGCCATCTAGAAGTGTCGTTCTTATTTCCTGTGGACCAAAAGGATTAATGATTCACAGAGAAGTAAGAATTTTACACCAATGGGAGGCCAGGCTGACATTAAAGTCAGGGCAAACCCTGGTTTCCCAGTATTTGCTTTGTTTCATTGTCTTCATTAGAGGCCTACTGATTCCGTATGTTTAGTCTCAGTATCTTTTGGGAGGACACTATGCCCAGTACAACTTACCTCATTTATTTTTGCATAAAAATTTCCCTTTGCTGAGTCGGATTTCAGTAGTAGTTTACTCACAATTATTATAGTAACAACGGGGAGAGAGAATGGGAGGGAAAGTGGATTGCAAAAGATGCACAGAACTTAACAGTTGTTTATCTTAGTACCTCTTAATTGCAATAGTAGGTGTGAAGACTGTGAATTATACCAGAGACACGTTTGTTTGTTTCCTCATGACTCAAGAAGAAACCAGAATGAAACAGCTGTTGCTGTATCATCTCCAGCTCCAGAGGGAGCATGTGTTTAATAAAGGCATAGATTAGTATCGTACACTACAGCTGTGACTGAGTCAGGTGAGTGGGTTAGAGCATGTTTTTCCATAATTTGATGACAAGCCAAAAGCCCCAATTCACCAAAGCCTCTGGGCACATACTTAAAGTCCTAGTGATAGCAAAGTTGATTAAAAATCTGAATTGGGCTTAAAAAACGTCAAAAAAGAGTTTAGCTGTATGTTTTGTATCTCCGCTGAAGTTTGAAGTGATCAGAATGAAGGGAACGGTATGTCCCATTTGCATTACAGCTATGAAAGGCATTGTGCCCAGGAGCCCTGGCTACAAACTTCTTCACCAACCTAAATTCTCAGCTGAAGTGTTACAGAAAGCCATTGCTGCCCCACCTCCAGAGGGCAAGTCTCCTAAAGCACAAAGGTTGTTTGCTTACAAGCCAGATACTTCAGGAGTCCTGTGGCTAGGAAGATTTCTGTTGTTCTAGATTCCATCCCCTGACTGTCTACCTAAAGCATAGTTATATTAATGGTCTTATATCTGCTAATCATTTGCTGCCAATGTTTTTATACAGCTAAGTGCTAAGTAAACTAAAAAGGCTGGTGCAATTAGGAGTGGTAATTTTAAGCGGAGACAAGAAGAGGTGGAGAAATACCAGGCTATAGAAGGCTGGAAATTATGATGGTCTGGTCAAACGGTGGAAAAGCTTTTTACACGGTTGTCACTATCATTTTCAAGCCTGTTAGAAAAACATTTGCCAAGGAAATGCTTTTTCGCTTCCCCTTATCCCATTAGCTTTATGTTCTTAGCAAAGTTAGGGAGTTTGACATAAAGTCAGGCTACCACAACTTAGCAAATTACTGTGCTACAAACAGGGTCTCAAAAACCATCTTTTCTGTTTCTGCACCAGAAGTGTAGCAGTTTAGTCCCAGAGGAAAGGGAAGCATGCTAAGCCAAGTTGTCTTGTATTTGTCACGGGCTAAGTGGGCTTAGGAAGTGGCTTGCTATGCTTGTGCTGATCCATAGTAACTTGCTAAACTTGATTATATGTTTAAACCCTTGTTAATTCTGTGGTAGTAGCATAGGAGTCCTTCAGTCAGCTGACATCAAACTACCACGTTTCTTCTTGTTCTGAGGATTATAAAAACACCTTTGTTCCATTTTTTCATTCTTTCTTTGCATGACTGACTTGTATTCCTTACCTGTTTTCTTAGTTCATTGTGATTTTATAGCGGTAGAATAATGTGTTAGGACTCCCTGGGAGGAAGTGTGATCCCCAGTCAGTGCAGGAAAGGTTACATGTTGGGATTCCGGACTTTATTCCCATCTCTGGTGTTGATGCCTTGTGGGACTCTGGGCAAGAAGGTTATTGTGACTCAGAATTTCTGCAAACCACTGTAGAGGACAGAGGCGCTTTTTCTACAGAAAGCACAATAATCTGTTCATATTTAGATTACTGTGGAAGGGTGACTTTAAATAATTAAGTGTTGCCAGCACCATTCCAGACTTTATGAAGTACAACGTTTCTCATCTCAGCTGTGACAGCTCTTTCATGATGATGTAACTGGTTAAATTACTCCATTACTTGAATATACTTTGCCGTAGCTACCCTGAGTACAGGCATCCCATTCACTGGAGCAGAACAGTCCTACTTGTCTTTTTAAATTGGAATCCTAATATGATTGTAAAAAAATATATGTAAAGTAAATTTTAAGGAAATCAATTCATGTGCTTTTAGGTAACATAGTAAGAAAACCTTTCAGGCAGCCTAAGTTTTATCTGGACAAACATACTGTGATCTTGGAAGCTTTTTCATAAAACTGCACACAGTATGACCTCAGTGTAATAGAAACTTGTGTGTTTATACATTCCCATGATACATTTTGAATAAATAGTTCAATTTATTATCTTTCACAGAATATAGTATACAGAAGGTATCCAGGAAAAAAGGCTTAGTAAACCATTTTAAATTTCATTGTGCCCGGTTAGAAGTGTGTAACCTTTCAAAACTGTGTATAACCCATGAAAATTGCTGTACTTCGGTTTCAGGGGTTCTTATTTGCTCCAGCAGCATTGTGAAGGGCACCTCACATTTGCTTTCTCCATTCCTCTGCAATGGAAGGAGTTTGTAATTTGTCTCAAGGGCAGATGCAACAGGTGAAAAGACCTGGTGTAAGTAAAAAATAGTCTCTGTTAGGCCTGATCTCTCTCCTCTCATGTATCAGTGACTTGTCATGATTAGGAGTAGTAAAGTTACACTGGTATAAAACTAGTTTAAGTGTAAGCAGACTTAAAGTTCGGCTATGAGGGGAAGCAGCGATTACATAATCATAAAACCAATATTAGGTGAAAGTTTAGGACTAGATGTGAGAATAAGTAGTCTCATAGAATAGCCCAGGTTGAAAGTGACCTTGACAGATCATCTAGTCCAAGCTTTTGTGGGAAAGGTGAGAGAGCACTAGATGAGAATATCGAGTGCCCTGTCTAGTCACTTCTTGAAAACCACCGGCAATGGGGACTCTACCATGTTGCTGGGGAGGTTGTTCCAGTGAATGATTGCTCTCACTGTGAAAAATTTCTTTCTCATGTCAAGGTAAAACCTATCCTGGTTGCAACTTCTACCCCATTGCCCTTTATCTTCTCTGTGTGGCTCCTTGTGAAAATAAAGCCTCCACCCTCTTTGTAGCTGCCCTTTAAGTACTATCCAAATAAAACTGCAAAAGCAGAGTTTTAAGTATCAAAACTGTCAGTAGTTTTTGTTTTGTAGGGTTTTTTTTCCTCAGCTTTTCACATTAAAGCCTTCAATAAACGTCAGCTTAGATGGTGACTGCTTAGGATGACATAGAATTGGAGGCAAAGCCATTTCACTTTCGGTTTTACAAAAATTTTAAATGCATCTGAAACTTGAGGCTGCAGTCTTCCTTTTATAGGTAAGAAAAGCGAGGTGTTAATGTTACAGGATTGTCTAAAGCTCTTGCGACTATGTCTGAACTGCAGGATAGATTCACGCCATTAGAGCAGTTGCAGTCCTGTTCCTCGGAGCAGTCCAGGTGGAAACCAGGATGTGAGGAAATGATATAGGATATGAAATCGAGATAGAGTATCAGTATATCCCAAGTTACAGAGTTAAATATAGCCAAGTAGAGTTGGTTGCAAGCCCTTGTTGAGTTCCTAGGGACCGATTCAGACCCATATCATACTTAACAAAATATGATAAAGTCTCTACATATTCTACACTAGTTTCAGAGCTCACGTGTCTTCTGAAGGAAAAATACTGTGCTTCAAAATTTTCTGTGACTTTGAGTTAGGTTTAATTCAGAAAGAAAACCAAATTTTGTTGAGTAATCAATACCCTCTGCTGCTTTGCTTCAGCTGAGATTGAATGCACTAGTAAACCAACCAGTTAGCAGGATGCAATGGTGGTGAGTTCATTGAAACTCAAAAGAGAAATCTCTCAGTGCTCAGGAACAGTAGCAGATTGCCAGATTTTGCCAAAATCTGGGATTGAATTCTAAGTGTGTTTTGCAGAAGCTGTCCTGTAACAGGACCCGTATTTAAGTGCACCGATCAGCACAGACATAAATATTTTAAAAATAAAAATAAAAGAAAATAATACTAAAAAAATTAAAGCCTATATGTACTAGGAAACATCAACTGGCAAGTAATCTAGAATTCACGTGTAACCTGCATATAGTGCTTGAACAGTAGTAAAAGTAGATGCACAGTTGTACACGACTAAGCGATAAACTAGGACACACAGATAATTTCTTAGTGAGCCAGAATCTGAAATAGTTCAGTGGTGTGGTAGTTGTTTCTGCATGGCTCCATTGCCAATGCCTTTTGGTATGGAAAGGATGAAACTAAAGGGGGAGAAGTGTGTAAGAAATAATGAAGCTGGAGATGCAAAGAAGTGCGTCTTGGAAAGAGCAGCTGTTTGAAACACCCCGCTGCAGCATGACAGCCAGCCAGGTTGCCAGGGGGAGCAGGGAATTTGTAAGTCAGATCAAAAATCTCTCCACACCTGTGTGACAGAAAGTGCAGCGAACAGTCTGTAGCTCAGCAGCTGACTGACTGGCAGTGCTGACAAGATGGGAAAGCTATACGCACGAATGGGAAAACACACTGGAAAGTAGTACATTAAAAAAAAAAAAATTGAAGAGAGAAAATATGCAAAGGGGGCTTTCACACTCAATCATTCAATAGCATTGGAAGTGAACCAATGTTCTGTTCATACTGGCTGCTCTGGATATAGGAGGATTATACTAAATAAAAGAACTGACATGTTTTTTAAAGGCCTCTAACATCCAGTTGACTGAAACATCAGGTGAGAAAGATCTGTGAAGAATATTAAGCAAGAGTGTACTGGAGAAAAGCTCGCATTCACACAACAAATGGACTCTGTTTTAAGTATACTATAGGCTGTATGATGTGTCTCTCATACCATCAGGGATACAGTGATGAATTCAGGGCCTGCTCTGAATACTGTGTAAAGATGGGTCAGAATCTTTCATACCCACTGTATTCACTATGGGTCTCTGTGTGTGCATCTCGTATTTTTCACTATGCAGAGAAATCAGCCACAGACTGTGTTGCAGGCAGTGTTCCTCTTTTCTGCTATTCATGACAAATCTCAGAGATGCGATCCAGCAGGAACTCTCTAGAGTCCAATCCTGCGTGTTTTTTTGGCTATAAACCAGTAGGAATTCAAGATATGAATGCCAAATGCCTGTTCATATATACTGTTACCCTTCTGTATATGGTATGCATACTATGCATTTAATGAGTTCTGTTAATTATTCAATTCAGTATAATTATGTTTGAGGTTGCTCTGAGCTATTCTGAAATTATTTAGAAGTTAATGGAAATAAGAAGAAAGATGCTTGTATTTAATAGCCGTGTATATTTTCAAGCCTAAGAATAATTGCATGCTCTGTTAAGCTTTATATCTTAGAAGTGTCTGGGTCATAAAATTTTTGATTTTGTTACTGTTCTTGATGGTGTTTTGAATATTTTGTACTTGAGCGCCAGTCAAGAATGGGGCCAGATTGCGCGAGACCTACAAACCGGGAAAATTTACAGCCTAAGTAAACAAGGCAAACACAGGGCAGAGGACAGCACAAACCACATAGTCGCTGTGAATGCTTTCATGGCAGAAACTTTGTAGTAGCACCATGAGATATTTTTTAAGAGGGGGCACAAAGGACGAAGGGAGTGAGACAAGGGTATGTCAGGCAAACAGAAAATAAGAGGAGGAGGGAGAGAGACAGCCAGCCAAGTGGGAATGAGGTGAAGTGGAGGAGAATAGATCGAAGAGGAAAAGAAGGGTGTGAAACAGGTAGCACAAAGCAAAATCTATACTTCTCTGTCTCCTTAATTCCCTGGCTCACTAATGCCATTTCTTTTCACTGTCTTCTCCCTCATAGTTTTCTTTTCATTTAGCTAATTCCTCTCCTGTATAAACCACAGTATAGTCATGGTACAGTCAAACTGCAGCAATGTCTTTGAAAACTAATGTTTTTCTCAGTGGAATGGGTCAAGTGCTGAGATTGCAAATCCAATCTGCAGTCATGCGCAAGTTGATCAGGATGATACCTTTGCCAAGGGTTCCACTCCTTTGCTTTTCCCAGGAGTCAAGAAATGCAGAAACAGAGGCATTAAGTATAACAGAGAGACAAACATCGTGTGCTGTTGGAGTTACTCTCTGAACTATGTTCACCATTGGTAAGAGCATTGAGCTTGTGCAGTGAATCAGTTTACGTGCTTTTTGTGCATGATGCGTCATATGATTGAGCACATTCAAAGGCTCTTCCTGACTTACCAGTGCCGAGAAGCTGCAAATAATCTTTCTTCCCTTGTTCCAACATAAGGATTCACCTTTGAGTAAAAGCAACAGCTCTTTTGTCCCTCTTTCATACGGAGCACCTCCTTTGAAAGTTCTTCTCTGTGTTTATAGCTGAGAAAATCACTGTACACTCAATGTAAGCCAATAGTATCCAGTGCGGTGTGCTGCAAGCGTTGTGTTACATTGGTGATTTACCAGAGTTGGCAGGTTTTCTGCCTACAGTTAACATGGGCTGAGGATAATATAATAGCTGCTATCTTCAATCCATTTCAAACTGCAAAGTACTAGACAGACCAAAACTAAGAGCCTCCTTACTCATACGGTAATTTTTGACATGAATTCACGTGCTCAGTGTTGGCATTGCAGTGTTTAATGTAATGAGAATTGGTCATTTAAACTGACATTTGTTTGGAATGCTACAAATGCCAAGATAGGGAAGCAGCAATGTGAATGGTTCTTACGCTGTGCATTTCTCATTCTGCCTGCTTCAGAAGTGAACTCCTAGTTATTTGCTCTTCCAATCACTAATTCACTAGAGCATGTCACAGGAATCTACAAAAACTACCTTAGGACTCTAAACCCCCTCTGAAGTAGGAGCTATTATGCCATGCGCTGTAGGTTACGGACATGGGAGGCAGAAAAGTTAAATAGTTTGCCTAGAGTTACACAGGAAGGCTGTAGAAATCCCAAGAGCTTTCTCGAAAAGCTATGAAGGAATCGTTTGAAAGAGCATGCAGTTTAATTGGTACTATACTGATTTCACCAAATCTGTTTTGTAAAACTGAGTACCTGTTTTTATGTGTGCTCCTAGTAGGAACAGAATGCAGATACCCTGAGCCCCATTCTTTTGGTCTGTTGTTTAATTCCCATCATTCATCCCAGGTGCACTTTACCGTCTGCGATTGATGAATTACATGTACGTGTTTAGAGATCAAAGTGTAGCACAGGGAGCCGAGTGGATAACAGTGCATTTTGCAAATCCTGTCCTCTCACGCCTTTCCTCCCTACGCTTTTTGTTGTGTTTATTCTCTGTTGGGTCACTGTTGTAAACTGAACAATTTCAGATGGTGCCAGCAGCTTGACTTCTTACTGACATTCAGGATGCCTGATGACTCTCTGCACTGTGCCCTTGTTCTCGGAAGGCAGCCACATTGATACTGGGAATGTGTAGATTCTGAAAAGTCAGGTGGAATACAACTACCTGAACAGGTCAACCACATGTTGTCAGCATTACTTTTGAAAGAAGTGTATTTTTCCACTAAACCAAATTTTGTTCTCTGAAGTAGCTGCATAATAATAATTATGTATATATAAAAAATTCATAGAAAAAACCCAAACGTCAAAACTCTGAAACCTTTAGACCTGGAAGTATTGTCCTTGGCACTATATGGTAGTGGTGGTTAGGCAGCCTTGTCTGCCTTGGTAGGCAGCTGTTGTTTTGCACCATAGCATGAATGTCCATGAAGTCCCCTCATCGAGAGGAGAGACCTGCGCACTTAGTACAAGAAACAGCTCAAACGTGAAGCCTGATTTGCCAGGTGAAGCAGCATACTCCTGGCAGTGTTTCTGAATTGCCCGTTTCCTTTCACAGGTGAAATATTTCAGTGTTGGGGGAGCTTTCCAGGAAAAGGCCCAACAAAACAAAACAAGGGTCCTGCCAGCTCTGCCAAGGGGCGGCATTCAAGCTGTGCTTGAGGTGAGACTGGCCTGCCCTGCCCTTACGGACAGCTGCGTGTCTGCATGCTCTTCACCAGTCCTGTGTTTCTGCTTCTCGCCTCTCCAGACAAAATGCTTTCAGAACTCCCTCTGAGCTTCCCAGGAAAAGCTATCATTTGGCCTAAGTGCTTCCTTAATGGACGTTTAATTACTCTGCTGTAACTGGAGTCTGAAAAGCATATAATTAAAAAAAAGCCTGTAAGAAGCTTTTTTAAACCAGGATTTGGTGAGCAATACTTTCCCAGCCTAATCTGTGTCTCTCTCTTGAATCCTGAATAGTACGTTTACCTGGAGATTTATTTTGAAAAGCCTTTCTTTGTAAATCTCACCATGACTTTTTAGCATTTGGCTAAGTTACCATTTGTCTTCAGCTGGCATTAGTTGAAAATACCTTGTGCTGTTCAATCTTCTGAGAATTCACAGAAAGAGATAGTGAGCTGTCATTCCTGTGCTATCTCTCAGAGAAGCTGACCACTTATCAGACAAATGAACTCGGAATTAATCTGGAGGATTACCTGTCAGGAGCTCACTGAAATGCTCCATGAAACAACCCCGTGGTAGAGGAAAATGCCAGAAAAACAATAAAATCAAAGAACACCAGTGGTAATTCTGAGTAGTTGGATCCTTTAAAAGTAGAGCCTTGGTGGGAGCAGGAAAGCCCCCTTGTGTTATGTTGTTCTCATTAGTTTCATGCAAGTGGGACATTAGGTGGCTAAAGGAATTTTCCCATTGTCCAGACTGTGGATATGTTTTTCAACCCATCTCTGAGGCTTTCTGGACCTAGTGTAAATGGTGCCACTTCTGAGTGTCCATCAAATTCACTTCTTGCTATTAGCTATCAAGTGCCCAAACCCAGAATGTAAATATATCTCCAAGCACTCAAACTTTATTTATGTGTCATTTGGTTAAATATTTTATGGGGTTGTTTTGTTTCTTCATTTCCTTTAAAAACACCTGTAAAGGACTAATTTTCTCTTAGTGTTTATTATGACTCACTCATGGAGATACTTCTGTGCTGAGCTATACTAAGTTGAGCTATCTCCAAAAGCAACATTGTGGTCAGAAGTGTGGCTGTGTTGAATGACATCCCATTTTTCCTGTTCCATTTTTATTCTCTCCTTGGACTTCCACAGTCTATTTACAAGCAGAAACAGGATTTCCTTGCTTTCCAATATGACCTAGTACGAGGAAAAACTGCCATTTTTTTCTGCTTACCTTGGCTGCCAACAAATATGCCCAAATTAAAATCCATATTCAGTATTTAGCTGATGCTTTTCATCAAGGTATAGAAATCAAATAGTTGTTTATCAAGAAGAATTCTATCTTTCCATGTTCACCCTTGCACAGCAATATTGACTGCAGTCTATTTACTGTCTCAAAGTCTTGTTGACCTCTTGCAAACAGCTCATAGCTTCCAAAGGATTTTTTTCGCCTTTCTTTTCTTAGATCATTATAGCCAGGGATGGCTACAAACCAGATATGCTGCTAACAGTTGTCGTACTTATTTCTGTGTGCAGCTCTGCCTTGCTTTTTTTAAAAAATGGAATACCAGTTAGGTGTATATGTGGTGATTAGGATGAAATAATATAGCTTTGTTAGACCATGAAATCTGTAGAAGCTAAAGACTGCTCCAATCACAGCTGTAGTGTTCTCTCTGAAGTGGAGATGACATGCAAGTCTGATCAAACCAGTTCAGAAGTCCACAAACTCCCAGCATTTTCAGTAGGATTTGAACCAGCATCACGAGACTGTGGATATCTGCCAACAACAGAGATTGAATCAGAAGGTCATGCAAATTATGATTATTTCTTTGGGTTTACACCATTGCACAGGTAAAGAAAGTTGTGAATAACTGTACTACCATCATGAACTTTTCACTTTCTGTGGAAGACCGTAGCAAACCATTTCACTAATCTATAGGACAGAAGTGTCTCTAGGACCTACGCAGAACTTTCAGAATGAGGGTTAAAAGTGCCAGAAAGAAACCAATAGGTGGTAAGTGGATTAAAGGCAGTTCAGTACTGAAGAATATGCTTGCAGGGCACTTACATAGTCTATTAATCCCAAACGCTACTAATGATAGTTATTGTAGTAAGAAGTCAGTACGCACCGTAGCAGAGCAATACACAGGTGCTGAGGTAGTCACTTTGGCACAGAAGAGAGCCTGCTCGTTCTGAGATGAAGAAACTATTCTGCAATGACAAATAAGCCTCAATGCACATAAAAAGAACAATGATACGAGAGCAACAGAGTGGTTTGTGTACTCACTGGATGTTTCTCACCCTGAATGTGCCAGCAGAGCGTATAGACTTCTGAGAGAAGCAGGTTCTTCCACTTTCACACCACTATTGCCCTATAAACATTTCATTCATTTCTGAAGTACAACTTGCAGATTAGGCTTCCACTTATTGTGTTGGTGATAGTATTTGGTCTTAAATGGCTAATAACATAGGACTGCTGTTTCAGGTGCCTCCACGTGAAATCTGATGCTGAATGCCTCAGAAAAAAATGAACCGTTTGTGACAGGAATGGGATCAAATTTGCTGCTGTGTGGAAAATGTGTTTGCGTGCATGCCCACTGTGTGTCTGTGTTCAGTGCTGGTTGTAGCATTTGAACAGAGAAGCAGGAGGATTATTTTGCTGAATGTAAATACTAACGACAGTAAAAGGAGAAATTATAACTATGCTTTAAAGTGGTCCTGTTGGTAATGTTCTTGCTCAGATAACAAAGGGTTTTGTTGCCTGAGGTCACTGGAAAATGTTTTTTGAATGCTTTAATGGCGCCGTCTGAGCAAATCTTGATAGCAGGTAGCTTTTATCAAGTGGCAATATATTCATCATCTCCATTCCACGCCCATCTTTCCCCAGCACCTCTCACTTTTCCCCTGACCCAGACCCTGCAGTGTCGCCTTCCAGACAGTGAATCACTCATCTCTCTCCCTCGTGCCCCCACCAAATGTTATCATCACGCTTGCTTGAACCCTGACATTTGATTTGTGTAAGCTAGGATTGCTGCATGTCTCAGGCTGGCATTTTATTCAGATTCCTTCTCTGATGAAAGCTCAGGGAAAACAGAGCAACATATTCCTATTTCCACACAATAGCAAACTTACCTTCCCACAAAAGCAAACCCAGTAAAAAGTTTGGAAGCTTTTTCTTAGCTAAATGGCCCTTTTGTATTGCAGATACGCTGTACTCTTACAATGCTTAGGAAACAATAAGTAATACCGCCAATGTATGTGTATTTAAAATTTGTATATACAAATACATATGCATTTTGTAAATATATTTTCTTAAGCTGTCCTTGAGTGTAGCTGCTGTGACCCCGCTCCTTGCCTGCTATACCCAAGGGAGGCAGCATTGATTTTGTTCTCTGGGTTTTGTAGGGTTTTTTTGAGAGCAAGGGAGAGGCTTGTGCCTACATTGCATTTTACTTTAATGTATGGGCAGGCTTTCAGGCCTTTGTTGTTGGGACTATTCATGTGCTTAAGTGTTTTGCTGGATTGAAGCCACAGAGCAGTTAATGAATTAGTGCACATACTAGGGTATAGCATTCTATTTCTTCTTTCCAGACAGTTTGCATTTCCAGGATTTGTATAGGGTATAGGGTGACCAGCAGCCTGTTTTCTTTATTTATGAAATTGTATGTAAAGATGTCTTCTATCGCCTTCTGATAGATGAATTATCTTCCCCTTTTCTTCCCATTCAAACTCTTGTTCCCAAAAGAAAAAGCGTATGTGGTGGCCATTATTGCCGTACTTTCTTCTCTTCTGTGACAGCGGCAATGTATGAATGTATTTTCCTCATGGCATGTCCCAGACAGCGTTAGAAACAGAATTTAGCTGTCAAATAATTAGAGTGATAGTGGCAACAGGTATTCAATGCAGGCTGACAGAAGCTTCTTGGAAAGCATTTGCCTAATTCTGTGCTTCCAGCTTGGAGTATGGGAGAGTAGTTGTGCGTCTCTTCGGCAGATTTCTCCTTTGGACTGAAATTTCAACAGTGGCGTTTGAATTGGGAGAACACGTGTTTGTATGCAACTTAGTAGGCAGCAGATGACTTCTCATTTTGCTGAATTATTTGTGATCTATGTTGATATGTCTTCTTTAGCAGCAAATCGACCAGGTGAGCTGAGTATCTCCACTCTTCCACTGGCACTTCTTTGTGTGGCATGTGCTGTCAGTCACCAGCCCATTGGTGTCACAGCTGTGATGGATCCTGGTTTACAACTTTTGATTAACATTTGGTGGCTTTCTCAATGCAAGGTCATGCTCCAATAGAGCTAATAGCGCCAGAGTTCCACCACCTTGCAGGAAGCAGTGCTGCTTACTGCGTCTTATCTTGCATGTTGATACTATGGTCTTCTTATTCTAGAGAAAAGACGACTGAGGGGGGATCTTATCAATACTTATAAATACTTAAAGGGAGGGTGCCAAGTAGATGAGAACAGGCACGAACTTGAACATAGGCAATTCCATCTAAACAGTAGATGAGAACAGGCACAAACTTGAACATAGGCAATTCCATCTAAACATGAGGAGGAACTTGTTTACTTTGAGGGTGGCAGAGCACTGACACAGGCTGCCCAGAGAGGTGGTGGAGTCTCCAGCTCTGGAGACATTGAAAACCCGCCTGGATGCCGTCCTGTGCAACCTGCTGTAGGTGACCCTGCTCTGGCAGAGGGGTTGGACTAGCTGATCTCCAGAGGTATCTTCCACCCTGACCATTTCATGATTCCTGCTAGGCCTTTTTCTGTCCTGCATCATGATGCTGTCTCCAATGCTTGGTTGCATTAACTGTGTGGACTAGTAGCCTAGTTAGGCCACCAGTAACTGTGTTTTCTCACAGTGCTGCTTTTGAGGTAGTTGCCTATTTTTTAATAGAGCACCTTTCATCCTGAAGTATCCCAGGGTGCTTTACAGATGTGATCTTAGGAAACAGCATTACCTCTGGACAGAGATGCTTGAAGACATGGAGCGTATGGGATGTATGTATGGCATGCTCTGGGTTTTACTGGAAGCAAACAGTAGTACTCCCAGTACCGAGGAACATTAGAATCAAGTGAACAAAAGGAGGAGCTAGGGATTGTTTTCCCTTCACCATCACTCTGAAAAAGAACTGGAACACGTTAAGTAAGAGGGGATAGAGACAGGTGGAGGCAAAAGCCTTAGGTTTGATGTTGTATGGAGTGGATATGCTAACAAGCAACCAGGGTCAAAGAGTGAACAGCAGATGGACTTGTTCCTTGAAGAGTGCAAGCTCTGTCAGAGAGAAATAAGGAAAGAGGGATTTATACAGAAAGCACAGTTGCAAGTGGTAGCTACTCTGTAGGTAGAGAGAGGAAAACAGGAGTGATAACTCGCAAGGGATATTATGACAGAAGAAAGTTTGCAATGCAGTAGCTGTTGGCCAACATTACATTAATTCAGGAGTTGGACTCGATGGTCTTTATGGGGTCCTTCCAACTTGAGATAGGTTATGATTCTACGATTAAGGGAGTTACCAAGAAAACCAACACAAAAAGGGAGGACAGCTCAGGAAGATGTAACTGGATTGGGGTCAGAGAATAACAGAAGAAAACAGGGTTAGTGATGTTAAAGGAATATGGCTAAGAGGAAGAATTCCACATCCTTGCTTGCAAGTCTCCCTTGCATAATCTGTGCTTTTCCTACACAAGCGGAGGCAAGTAGTTCAGCCACCTCTGTGGCTTAGCGTACCCTTTTCCCATACCCAAGGACTCTGAACAGAAGCCCCACTGAAATGGGGCAATGAAGAGACAGGTTCTGGGCAGGGTATGTCATACTTATTTGGGCAGTTGGACAAAAGACCCTCCATTGCACTAGAAGATACTTTAAAGAAAGTATATGTAATTTTTTGTATTTCCAGGGACCTGCAAGGTGCATCAGATTAATGTGGTGAGCTCTCTCACCTTCACTGGGATATAGAATGGAGTGACTTATAGCCTGGAAAATGAAGAAAAATCTCTTGGGATCCTTTCTGCCCCTGTTACGTTCATTGGCTTCTATATAGCAACACAGCCTGACTTTCATTTGTTGAGAGGTGAAGGGGATAAGTAGTTCAAAATTATTCTTTTAAATTGCTGTAGACAGCCTCAGTAAAAAGTGGTTAGTGGTAACTGTGTTGTGTACAGGACAGTGCTGTGGGTTTGTTTATCCACTGAGAAGTAAGTGGGAAGTGTGAAAGAAAACATATCTGGGCACAGTAAAATATATCTGTTCTTACAGACAGTCAGTGTATTGTTACATACTGATTCATAAAAGTGTTACAAGCTGATTCATTGCTTCACGCAGCAATTTCATTCTAAGAATCCGAGAGTCTTCTGAAGATGTATTGATATTAAGCATGTGAAGAATAACTGCTGATGTATTAAGGTAGAGAGGAGTTATTCTCTAACACAGTGTAAGCACAGTAAACCACACAATCATTAAACTCTCTGCATTGGATCGGTCATTTGCTAAGCTAATTCTCACTCCTTATGTCAGCAACGGGCCTCAGTTGACAGTATCGTTATGACCAACACAGATCTCAGGCTAACACTACCCTTTTGAGTCTCTAATTACAAGTATATGGATTCACTCTGAGATGCCGTTGAGGGAAAAGGACTTATTCCTGCTTTCAAACTCTAGGGAAAGCATAAAGTCATGCTGCCTTCAACTGTTCCTGCTAGGTGAATACAGTGACTGTGTGTAGCACCCTCCTGTGGTGCCTTGTGGCTTTTACTGCTAGTTTCATTTTCTTCTCTGCTCTCTACCAAAATTAGTGTCTTGATACTGACTCACAAGCTGTAGCCAAGACTTGAGGACCCAAGTGTATACCGTAATGAGCAATTGATGTGATACTGTCAGCTTTCCTCATGGGTTATTCTTATTTCTGGGTACTACCACATCTTTTCTCAATTCTGCGCGCCATCAGATGTTGAAAAATATTTTATTGCTTTAATCTTCTAGTTTCTGAATGTATTTGGTGTAATGTTAAGAAGGTAATTGAAAGAAGGAGAAATATTATGAAAAGGTAGATGTAGTGAGAATAAGTACCCTTCATCACTTCTCTCAAAATTCCTCATTCTTATTTGCTGGTAGCATCCCTTTTACTCCATTTCTGACCACTTGTCTGAGCAGGAAATTGTCAGTTATGCTGAAATTAGTTTGAAGACTTTGTATGGGAACATTCACCTGAATGCTCTCTTTCTACCGTTTACTTCAAGAATGGAACTTATATTTCCAGGGTGTAGTTCAAGCAGCGTTAGTCTGCTGTGATGCTCTTTTATTCCATATATTCTACTGTATCCTAATCATCTTCATATAAAAACACTGCAATATTAATCTGCATCATCAATAGCAGTTATTTCTATTGTATATTGCTTGTTTGTGTTCCCTTTTTTTCCACAAGAAGCATGTACAGGGTCTCATAATTAAATTCCCCCTCTTCCATTCACCTCCAGGAATGATGTGTCCCTGTCATACACCAACTTTACCTTTCTCCGGGTGAATTACACCTTGATGAAGAAGTGAGTGTTTAGCTCAGGCATTCACAGTAGGGATTTTTTAATTCCTTTGAAGATGATGAGAAACTGGGTGTAGAAGTCATGTAAGATAAGAAACAAAAATTTGGTGACACATTGGTGGTAAGACAGCGTAGATAATGGAGGGGACATCTGATGTGCCTACTCTAGGTAACACACTGCAGTTTTTTGTAGTGTAGCCCTAGCATTTCCTGAGCACTAAAGGTTTTGAACCTGGGTCTTTCACCTTGCTGTGCTCTGACTGAAAGAGGATAACATCGTGAACTACTGAAGCCAGGCTTAGTGGCCAGTCTCCTTTTCAGCCGGAAGGTATAGAACGTGTTAATTGTGAACTTCGCTGCGTTAGGCTTTGCTTGGCAAGTAATGCAAGAGGCTTCTTCAGCTAGGGATAGAACTTACCAATTAACATTCAACCAGAAGAGACTGCAGAGTGTCTGCAGGCTAGTGAAAATACTGTCCTGTGTCCAACTGCATCGTTTGCTGTGGTTCAGCATTAGAAACGCTTTTTCATGGTGATACTTTTAGATTGACAGCTGAAATGCGATAGCAAGAGAATGCTTCCATTACAAGGAACTACTCAGCAATGCATTTCTACAACAAGGGATTAATTTTCAGATTATGCTTTGTAGCTCTGTGTTTAAGCCTTTGGTTCCTTCAGATACAGAGAATGACTCTTCTTTTTTTTTTTTCTGAATGAATGAATGAAGGTCTGCTACTTCCATAATAAAACCAGACACTATTCCATAGGGGGTTGAAAAACAACCGTAGCAAAATTAGGTTCAACTGATATGTTTCAGACTCTTGTTATCTGTTAGAAAATGTTGCTGCTTTTGTGTGATATTAAATTGCTGTTCCATGTCACTGTAGAAACAATAATGGTTAGGTGAGTGATGGGAGAAAGGCTGACAGAAGAGCACTAATTAAATACTGTTTTGCAAAGCCCTCATTGAAATTCATAGCTTGGTACCTTTGGGGACTTGAAAGTAGAGGAGATGGAAAGATTTCAATTAAAAAGGTATTTGTGTGGTTCTTTGTGAAGCCAATCATTGTCTTTTTAATATAAAGCATGTAAGTATCTGTCTAATATGCTTTGCAAACATCAAACGTCGTGCCCTGAAACAGTGAGTGTTTTAATAGGTCTCGGTTCAGTGTATCTCGAAATCAAATAAAAATCCCATAGACCCAAAATTTTATTCAGATCAAGGCTTTGGGTTTTTTTATGGCACAAATGCAGTCTTAAGTAATTTCTACATTGATTGATTAGAAAATTTGAAAGGAAAAATAGACTTGCAAAAGAAACACAGTTGCTTAATAACTAATTTAGTTATTTGTGTTTAACTATGGTTGTAGTTGCCATTTACAATTTTTTTACACAATGATCCTTTTATTCTTACAAAGCTTTTAGATTATTTTTAATTACAGGGACTTCTGTAGCATGACACCTCATTGAGTTGGTGTCTGAGCAACTTCAGTCAACAAATAATGGGAATATAGCAATATATGGTTAGAAAAGACCACCAGGGCTGTCAAGTTAAGTCAGTTGCAAGAGATATATAGTTCAAAAGGGTTCAGAGAACATCTATTCCAGATGAAACTGAATACCATGAGCCACAAAACGCTTGTCAGCAAAACAAACTCAAAACTTGGAGTAGAACCCCAAAAGCCACAACTGTAATTTACCACAGTAAGAAAAAATCCGGACCATTGCCAGGTCCCTAGATTCTTGAAGTCTTGGGGAACTTAAATGAAATTTCCAGATAAGCCTAGTGTTCTGCGACCAGTTACAAAAGACAGCAGATCCAGAATGATTGCTGTTGAACTGACCTACAGTAAGAATTCCTCTTGTCCATAAATCTCATGGAATGTGAAGATAGTGTACCAATAAGCAAACACTGGAAGGTGCTTTGAATAGTTATTTTAACAGCAATAAAACCTACCCAGTCTAACCAGTATTCTTTGTCTTCCTACCAAATCACGAGCTCTGTCTGACTCCTACACATCCAGGCAAAGCCAGGAGTTTTGTAGCGTGCCTCGGAGAATCCCTAGAACAAAGTCAGTGCAGATACAGGGAGGCAGGGCAAAGTGCCTGCGCAGAGTGGAACTAAGGCAATTTTGCAGAGGTGCAGAGTCATTTGGATATCATTAGATCTCCTGCAACACTTGAAACTGTATCTTGAAGCCACAAGATTTCAACCCTGCGAATCTCTAGAGCATTGGCCTGAAACGAACAGGATTTCTTGGCAGGAGCATAAACAACAGCATGTTAGCTCAGCGCTCTTTCCAAGGAAAATTGCTCATGAATTTAGTCACCTTCACTTTATCAGGGTTTGTGTGGGACATCTATGATGACACTTGAACCCTTAATTGCTGCATCACTGGAAGCAGCAGAGCGATTAACGGGATTTACAGGAAAGACAAATACCAAAAGACGGGTCATTCTGATAAGATAAATTCTACCTCCTTTATGGATACAGAATGACCCAGGAGGATGTAACAGAATGCTTTATTTAAAATTAATCCTTTTATCTAATACCCTCCCCCCAAAGTTCTGCTCATCAATTCCTTTTTTTTTTTTCCAGAAGTTGCCCTAACTTTTTCCTTGATCCAGGAGCTTATCTAGTGAAGCACTGTGCTGATTTTATTTCCTCAGATTTCTTATTTAGAACTGCTCATGTTATGTCCATAAAGAAACTTTGTTATGGTTCTGTTATCAAGAGGAATGCTTCAGGAGTCAGAATGTAACTGTGGTTTAGGATCTGTTGTCTCATGGTCAGTGGAGCACTTTTTCCTTACCCATGCCCACACACTACCACAGTAACCCCTACTACTTCTGTCTTCTTTATGACCTTGACCCCAACCTCGCCCCTCCTGTGTCTCTGATCTGCTATGAAGACGGAAGCTGCGTATGCTGGGGTGGGTTCTCAGCTGAGCTTTTGTCAAGAAGTCCTATTTCTTTCCTGCCTGCTGGACGAGCGGGTGGTATGCCAGGTAAAGCAGGTAGCTCTTGCACTAATGTTGCAGCCTATCGCAGCTGGCAATACCAGTCTGATTCTGTCCTCTCTATTTGGTTGCCAATTTTCACAAAGCTTACAGGAATGTAATTATCTCTGATACCTCTACCCTCTAGCTAAGTCAGCTGGGATTGCCCAGTGGATTCAAAAGCGACTAAGTGGAAAGACTGACAGATGGACAGACAGCACAGTTGCACGAGCATTGATTCCTTTTAAACAACAACAATAACAAATATCCATTAAATAATAATTAAAAATTGTACCAATAGTAACAGTTAATAAAAATAAATATCACTTCATTTATTTGGTAACTATAGCTGCATTTTATTTTAAAGTAGTGGCTACTTGAAAAGTTCAGATGTCCAGGCTTGCATTTTTCAGTTCTGAGATTTTCTTAATTTTTTTTTTTTAAAGTTCTATACGTAACTTGAATAAAATGATATACTGTCTTAAAATTTATTGTAACTTTTGGCCATCCACGGTTAATAATCGTGGCTGCTCTACACAGGTTTAAACATAGTGAGAACATAGTCTGCCAGTGGCAAAGCTTGTGCATTTTAGACTTTGAAAAAGCACATAACTATCACTTAGGTGATGAATATTTCAGCAGAGGATCTGGCATTGAACAAGATGATGCTATTTTCTTTTTATACCACCAGCATTCTTAAAAAGACTTACTTCACTGTGGTAATTGCGATACAAGTGGTGAAAATCTCTAGTGCAATGCATTTGTTTTGTGGATGGTACTATGGCCAAAAAATATATTTAGGCAGCATTAGTGAAGTGCTTGTGGAAATTTAGTATTAATTTGTATTACAGTAGCTTTTAGGTCAGGGTCTATTGTGTTAACTGCTCTACACTCTGTACAGAGATTGAGAGTCTCCCTTGCCATTCAGATAGACAAAAGATGCATATCCCTACTTTACTGGCAGGGAAGCATGGTATTCAGCTGGGCTCCCTAGGAAGAGAATGCTGCCTCCTGATTTCTAGCCCACTAGATTTCTAGCCTTCACTACCGGAGTCAGGCAAGATTTCACAGGCAAACTGTTCATTAGTTGAAATATCATTTTTACGTAATCTGGAATGATGAGCTAATTCGCAGAGAAATCAGAAAAATTACTCAGACAGAGAAACAGTATTTTGAAATTAAATACGCATACCTTCCATTTAGATTTTAAGGGAAAAAGGTGTAAAATACCTGAAATAGTTGCAGATTAAAAAATTATTTTGATTGTCTTTAGCTGAAACTGTCGATGCTTCATTTTGCCAAGAAAACTGGAAAACTTACCTACTGAACCTAAATGAAACAAAAATAGAGATGTTTTAGACTTGATGCACAAAGCCACCCTCCTTATTGGTATGAAGGAAAGAGGTTTTCCAAAGCTTCAGTGTTCAGGCTCAAGTCAGTAATAGGAATGACTATGAACTCTAACCAAGAAGTGATTCAGAGCACCCGAGTTTAGAACCT
Organism: Ibidorhyncha struthersii; assembly: GCA_013398815.1. Lineage (NCBI taxonomy): Eukaryota > Metazoa > Chordata > Aves > Charadriiformes > Charadriidae > Ibidorhyncha > Ibidorhyncha struthersii. Next base: position 402,904 of record VZSZ01011388.1, on the reverse strand, counting down.
GAGGCTCTCAGTGGAGAGAAGCAAGCAGCTCCAGAAGGCTACCAAGAACGCTGGTATTACATGCAGCAGAGCAGGATTTATTCCACTGGTATTACGGATATAAGCAGAATGCATAGATGTGTTAAATGTATAGCATGCATGTAACGTTTGTCTCAGTGGCAATTAAACCCACAATAAGTAAACTGAAAAGAAATTTTCCTTTTAAATTCTGAAATAAAACTCCACTGCACGCCAAGTTTTCTTTTATATGACAAAACCTTGTTTAAAGTTATTTAAAACTCTTGCAACTTAGCCTTTTAAAAAAAATATTTCCCAGTATTTTCCAATATACATACCTGACTTTTCATTCTGTATTATGAGTCTAGCCCACCCTTAACGATCTAGAAAAGTGATCTTTTTTTCAGTCAGAAAGCTGTTGGGTAAAAGTAAAGGGGACTCAAATATGCATGTGTGCGAGTTGGTGCTTACTTGCCAGTTTATTTCTGTGGAATTAGCAGCAGAAAGGCTAAAAAGGAGAGTACTTAGGAAATGTTTCATCTGCCTTATGAGTAAAATAATTTCTTTGTTATCCAGGAAAAGTTTGGAATGGAATAATCTGTTAATAATGGGGTAAAAAAAACAGTGTGTAGGCCATAGGGAGCATGCTAGAGGGACTCTTCTTAGGTAGTAAGAACAGCGGTACTTGTTCAGGGTACAGCTCCATCTTGCCTGGTATCCTGTTTCCACTAATAGCCATAAGTACCTAGGGAAGAGAAAAAGCAGGGCAGGTGCACCTGATACTTCCTGGCACTGTTTCCAGCTCAGGGAGATTTCCTAAGCCTGGTGTGGTTTGTCTGCTTTGTAGCTATCAGTGGATCCTCCTACACATGCTTTTTTTGTCTACCCTTGAATCCATATAGGCACTTTGCAAGGAGCCCTGCAGGCCTACTGCCTCTTGTCTGAAGAACTGCCACCTCTTGTTTGTCTCATCCTGGCTCCTGCTCCCTCCATTTGGTGGCCTCTTGTTCCCAGGGTGCGAGAGAAAAGAGAACCATTGGTTTGTATGCACTCTCGCACATTCACCCATGACATTGTAGACCTGTACGGTAACCCCTCACTCTAATATTGCTGCATACATCTGGTCCAGCCTTGGCGTGGGCAGCCCTTGGCTGGAACAGGTACACCAACCTGGAGCCCAGCAGCAGCTGCGGAGCCGTGCACCTCCCCTTCCACACTTGTACTGGGGGCCAAGGAAGTTGCTTCACCAGGTCGTCTGGGCTCAGGCGAGCTGCTCGGGCTGCTCTGTGCATTCACGCCATGTTGTGCACAAGCTCATAAACCCATCCAGAGCAATCACAAGTTCAGTACAAAGACTCGTGAGTAGCTCTGCGGAAGTTAGCTCAGGTACAGTCAATCTTATTAACAGCCCAGCATACAAAAATGGGCAGATTGCTTCTGATGGCAGACAACCTTGTGGGCATACAATACTACATGATTTTGCAGTTAGCCCAGTCTGACCTGAACTGATCAGCAGCTTAGTTAATCCTCAACCTGGAAATACAGCCTACAGTGAGACAGAGACGGTTGTTTTATTTGCATGTGACACCATTTTCCACCCATATCTAACCAGTGGTTTACTGGTTATCAGAATGCAGTAAGGTTTTGTTACTCGCTGTGGGTCTGGAGTAGAGGGTCCTTGTAAGTAAGGAGAGGTGAGGCCCATTGGGTACTCTTTTGGTTGGGGTTTTCTTTTGGTAGTTGAATTTATTTTTTTCCTCAGGAGGTGAAATCTATAGTTTAAACTTTCCAGCATGTATAAGCCAGCCCAGATTTATTATAATGATTGCTTCTTCTAATTGGGATTCCACCTTTGTTAGGGGTGAATCCAAAACAATGTAGATTCATGTTGATGTCCATCAGAGGGCCATGAGAAACAGTGGGAGTTTGCTTCCTTTAAGATTACACGGTATTCTGTGTTTGAAGAAGCAGTAAGGGAAACACACACAAAATATGAAGCATTAGAGGGATTTCTGAATAGTTAAAAGCTAGGACTTGTTTAGCAAAAAAAGTCAAATATGTTTCAAAGTAAATATTCAGTGTAGCTGAAAAAAATCTGTGACCGTGTTTCCCTCTCTCCAAATAGACTAACTGACAAAGTTCTGTTTCGTGTGAGTGGCTTACTATTAAGAAGGCTTATTTTTGTTGCACTTGGTAGTACAAAAGGGTCACTTTTTCTCCCTTTCTTAAAAGATACAGTAATGGTTTCTGCCCAATTACGGCTAACCAGGCAGGCATACTGCTTGGGTCCTTTCTACTTTAATTGTGGCTGGTAATTCTTCCTTCCAACTGCTTCATACTATGCTGCCTGACAATTCCATGTCTGATATTATGGTCTTACTTTCAATATAAGTACACCATTTTCTGCAATGTACTCTACAGTTCTGTTGCTTTCCTGAGACATTAAGTGGATACAGGTGTGGGGTGAGGCAAGAGGAAGTAATTAGACTTCAGTATCAAAGCTCCAGCTCTGTACTGATACGAGGTGGAAAATACAAGTAGCAGAACTTGTTAACTGTGTCAGGATGTCTGACTAACAGGGAAAAGGGATGGAAATACGTTGTTAAAAATACCATGTTGGGGTGTTGCTCACTCCTTTGTTTGAATTACAGAAATAAATTTCAATTATCCTTTTACTAAGTTATTAGCTTAGGTCCAATCTTGCAAACTTTTAGAAGCATACTTACTTTTACTCCATAAAGATAATTCAATGTGATACCAATGTGATTCTTTGGTCAAAGTTAACACAGTTGTCTTTCTATGAAATAAAATCAAATGAAAATGGATGGAGCCATGTTCTGACTGTAATAGTAGCTTGTGTTCGAGATAGTATTAAGACCTCTGTCATACACCTAATCAGTTTTGGAGAAAGGAACTATAGAAGAGATCTGAAAAATAAACAAAAAAAAAAAATTTTTTTTTTTTTAAAGAATCCTATCTGAACTGTATATTTCTGAGCAAATAAAAATAGTTATGGGATTAATCTAACACTACTGTTATCAGTACATCAGTACACTGAGGTTTTTGTTTAGTTTCCAAGAGTTTTTCTATTCATGCAATTCTACTAGAGGGTGTTGTTACCTTGGTTGCTTTACAAATTCCTGTCATATGATTTAGTTAGGTGTAATAGGTGGCAATGAGCATGCTTCCAAAAGCAGTAGATGTTGTCATAAATCATACAGACAAACCATTTTTTGCAAATAACTCTTTTTTTTTTTGTACTGCCTGATTCTTTCCCTTTCTAGTCATATCATGAAACGAGCCTGCGCTTCACAAATGTCAGCAGTGAAATTAACTTCTAACTACAGGAGGAATGATTCTTATAAAACAGAACTATGTTCTCGGCTGACATTTTGGAGCAGCAGGTGTGTTCTTAAAGCAGACAGCATGGGCATAATGCAAGTAAACTCTTCACCCTTCTGAAGAGTGGAATATTTCTGTTTCTATGCACACCTAAGAAAGATTAAATTAAAAGCTATATTGGAGACTGACGCAAATACTGTTTGTCTAATAGCAGGCCTTTTGACACAATCTCTTACTGAACAGTTTTGCCAACAACTTCAAAGAAAGCAGGGTATGGCTTCAGGTTGGAGCCATTTGAATTTCTGCTTTTCAGAAGTGACAGGTGTGTCTGTAAGTCTAGTTGGCTACAGCCTGGTGTTAAACAGGCTAATTTTCAGAAGGAGAGTGCTTAGTCATTTCTGAAAATCATACTCCTTAAGCAGAAACCAAACGTTAGATCCTGAAATACTGACATATCCATTTCTGGGAGCTGGCCTAAATGAAAAAGGAGCTGATAAGTCACTGTCTCAGTCAATGGAAATATTTCTACTTACTACTAATGGATGCTGCATCAGACTCAGCATGCCTACGGCAAGTGAATTCTGACATCACGAAGAATGCACTTCATTTCATAAAAGGAATAGGGAATATTTGTGCTTAAAAGAATAGGTGATGCAAGTATATAAAGGTCCAAACTATTTTCTAGTGCTCTCTGACCTTTCCTCCTAATTTTTATTATGCAATTTTCAAGGCTATTAGGTGTGACTCAGCTTGCTTTCCCTTCATTTGCAACCACCTTCCAGTCACAAAAATAAGTTGAAGTGGATAACAACTCTGCCCTTTTGCTCCCAACACTCTATTTCTACTACAGTGTGTTGTTTTAATGGAATGACTTAGGTGGTCTCAGATCAGATCCCAGTTGACTGTAGACCATATTATAAAACCACTGTGTACAGATTCAGTGGAATTGGCAGCCTTTGCTTGAAATAAATCCAGGGCCAAACAAGCATAAAGAATGAATTATTTCTTGCTTCTAGAGAGGGTCTCTTTAGGTCAAGGTTGAAAGCATTGGCAGGCCAGTGTAGGGAAGCTCCACTCCAGCTGCCTGCGTTGAAATTATGCTGTCGATAAATAGAGGACTACAGTTTTCAGGACTGCCAACTCCTTAACCTTCATTAGCACAAATATTTGCTCAGGAGTTTATGAATGTTGTATTTTCAATGTCTACTATTGTATTTCATTCCTGGAATGATACTCTTCAGGACAAAATCTTAGGCAGTTGTCTTTTTCTTTAATGGACATGCAGCAGCATGAGCAAGGTATACAAGATTCTACAGCTTTCAAAGATAAGTTTCTGTAAATTTCTCAAAGCATTTCCTCTTGTCTGTGGGTGTTGGGTTATATGGTAAGGAGGTAGCATGAATTTTTCCTTTATAAAATAAGCAAGAGGTCCACAGGGACTCATAACCTGACTTCAAAAAACTGCTTTCTTAAGCCACTCCTTATGGCAAACGCGCCATCCCTGGAGAGCTGGGTTAGTCTGTGGTCTTGGCAGGGTTTTCTTCTGCCCCGCTAGGTCTGGTGCAAGCACAGGTAGTCCTAGGCATAAATAACTCTGATTTTAATGAAAAAGATTTATGTGGTCATAAAGGAAAAGTTTCCCAGTCAGCCAGTTCTGTACATGGCTAAATATCTAGCCACATATGCACAGAGAAATAGTCTATATTCTTCCACCACATAAACAATAGAGATGACTTCGGCTAAAGCTCTTCCCACAGCGTATGTCACTTGCTGGAAGTTTTCTTATCAAATGCACATAGATTGGACCTAGTATTTGGAACAGATCAAAGAAAAAAATTTGGAAGTGAATATCCCACAAATAGGGAAGACATAAAAAAGAAACCCTCTCCCCCACAACAGCATTTTGTGTTTGGATAATAGCTTTTCCTATCTCCTGGTCGTGAATCCAGTGCAACATCTCAGGGGTAGGGAAGTGTGGATCTAATACTTAAGTTAGGATGATCGGTTGCAAATATCTTTTCTTTTCACACCTGGGGATCTCTTCTAACTCTGACTTTCATCACCCTACAAGCAGAGCTTAACCATAGGCAAGGGGCACTTGAGCTCTCGCCCGATGACAGCTACTTTGGCAGATCTCCAGGCGTCTGAGGGCCGTGCCCTGGCTCGCAGAAACGGGAGCTGACTGGAGTCAGATGTCGAAACTCTCGCCATCCTTCTTCTAAGCAAAATACAGGGAGGATTTAAAATAGTGTCAACAGTGACAACTTAGTTATATTGAAATTTCAACAAATTTTGACATTATCTTAAAGCTGAGGATTTACCCAAACTATGGAGGACTTCACAGTGTGTTGCAGATGTCTTGTTAGAACACTGAGGCAGTCATAGCTGAGATCATCTAGTGGCATAAGGAAGATAGGGTCTGTCAGAAAAGGCAGTATTTTTTCTGACTTACTTAATAGACGTGGAAAACCTCGCAAGCTTTGAGCACGTAAAATCTTCAGGCCTGGAACAGAAACAAGAATGTTCAAAAGTAAATATGGACTGAGCACAATTGTTCCATATTTGACTAGATGCACTGAGGGAAACATTGGTTGTGGTGAGCAGGGGAGGAAAAGGTGATAAGGTGGTTATCGCAGTGGGAGAAAAGAGAGAGAGTGGGTGGCGATTGTTCTTCAGGTGATACTGTTTCAGTATCTTCTCCATGCAGATAACTTGGCTTATTTTGTTACTTAAGATTTTTTTATAAAAGCATATTGCGAAGGTGGCAAAAGTACAAGTGACAAATATCACCAGCATGAACTCAGCAGTAATTGTGTAACAAATGGCTGACAATTTTATTATAAGAATCCTCAGAATTAATTTTCAAATGTTTAAAAAAGCCATTTCACGAAATATAACATGGTTCATAATTGCTGTGCTGAGAAATAGGAACCTTTAACAAAGCAAGACCCAGTAATGCAAAACCCAGTCTAACTTCGAAGCTTTGAGCTTATGATCTTTAAAGGCACCTTCCAACCTAAATTATTCAATAATTTTACAATAGCAAGACTTACTATAGTTGGTGTTCTGATGATATGATGATAAGTATGTAGGTAGGGAGGTGTGTAAAATCATTGGGCTAGAAGAGTGTTCTCTGAATCTCTGTTGCAATTGTAACCTTAGGAATACCTTAAAATGAAGGTATGTAACCAAGTCAGAATAATTTGCTGGGCTTCTCTGTCCATATTTGTCTCTTTTTGAAGAAGTCCAACACTGAGATGGGCGGAGAAAAAAGTTGTCAAGACTTTTTCAAAATTGTTTGGAGACACCTAGTTTATGTAAGTGCTTCTAAAATTGCCCCTGAGTGAACATGGAAAAAAATCATCTCTGGCTGCACTGAAACTGTTCCCCAATGACCTTTAAGCTCAGGAATTAGGGTAAATTTATTTACAAACTCTTACAGTGGAGTCACCGCTTACAATGATCAGTTCTTAGTTCTGTAGGGGATATAAGGAGAAAGGTAAGATTTCAGAGCATGCATTCCCTTCTTCATTACATTCCCAGACTGGGGTACTACATGGAGTTCTTTTTCACTCCATTTCAATAATTTTATTTTATTTAAAAAGCAAATAACATACTTTCTTTTTGAAGTCTGCACAGCCTGTGCCTTAGGTACTGCATCCCAGAGAGCTGTTCCCATCTCCCTTAAATCCAGAGGCCATGTCCGTTTTCCTGCCTTTCCAGTGTTAGCTGGAAGACTGGGCTGTTACAAACATGTCACACAGTGACAAGGGCTAATTAAGAAAGAAGAAAATACATTATACTTCTTACATGCATAGAGGTTTATAGATATATTCAGTCTATAGAGCAGCTTTATGCACAGTGTTTTTTTCGCTTGATCGATATTACGTGAAATGTGTTCATTTCAGGTCCACCTTCAGAAGTCTCTTCTTTAAGGATCCGCAATCAAATAATCTTATTTTATTATCTAACTATCTGTTTCATGTTTGCACATGTCAGTAAAGCATAGCGCAAATTCTATGAGCTCCACATGGCAACAGAATCTCTTCATTTTCACAGATGAGGTGGTAAGGCAGCTCTGGACATCACCTAGCCCAACCCCTTTGCTCAAAGCAGGATCAGCTAGAGGAGGTTGTTCAGGGCTGTGTCCAATCAGGTTCTGAATATCTCCACGGATGAAGACTCCACATCCTCTCTGGGCAACTTTTGCTGATGTTCAATCATCCTCACCATCCCCAGTAAAAACAGTGTTTCTTATCTTTCAGTGGAATTTCCTGTATTTCAATTTGTGCCCATTGCCTCTTGTCCTGTCACTGGGCACCACTGAGAAGCGTCTGGCTTAATTTTCTTTGTTTTCCCCCATCAGGTGTTTGTATAGATTTATAAGATCCTCCTGAGCCTTCTGTCCTTGAGGCTAGATGATCCCAGCTGTCTTAGCTTCTTCTCATATGTCAAATACTCCAACCCCTTAATCATATTCATAGGTCTTCACTGGGCTCACTCTGATACGTTCATGGTGAGCACTAGATGCATAAAAAAAGAATAAACAGCCTTCAAATTTACAAGATTTTTGCTTGAACCTACTGTTTCCAGGCTAAAAGAATCACTGCCGTGTCCTGAAAGCAAATTCACATGGGCTGGGAGGGGCCAACGTTTGGAAGAGCTTGTCTCACGCGCCCAGAAATTGTACCAAATAATTAGCAGAAAAGCCATTTGGACTTTCAGATGTAGAACTGCCTGCTTAAAAATTACAGCCTTGTACTTACTAATATTTTGTGAACAACTGTAATATTCCAGTATTTCAAGTTAAGCCTGCAAAGTAGGACTGTTTCCTTGGCCTTTTTTCTCTACACTCTAATTTTGTTGCTGAAAACAATTGTTTTTCATTTCTGGTAGGCAGATATTTTTAAATAGTTAAAAGAAAAACGTATTATTTTTAACCAAAATAAGCTGTTATTCTTTGAAAAAAGTTCAGATGAGTGTTTTTGGTCATCTTTACTAAACTCATTTGGCAGGGATTCTTTCCTAGGTTATAGATGATGTGTACTGAAAGGAAGTTGATTTTGGTTGGATTCAGTGGCCCGACTGTAATCCAGTAGTAGCAATGATTAATAGAAGTGCTTTATCGGACCTCAAGTGCTGGAGTAGCACAAAGGAGGAGGCTTAGTCTCTCCAGTAGTTACAGCTCAGAGCCTTCATTCATAAAGAACAGGCTATCTGATAAAATCAAATTTTTCTGTCCACATGTACACACTCCATTAGAAGTCACATCTTCATGATTTATATTGCCATGATGACTAGCAGTGGTGGGTCTGTTCCTGGATCTGTGTTGCTCGGCCCAGTCATTCAAGCAGTGAGCAAGTACAGATCCAAAGCAAAGATCTTTCCATCTAAACAGGCAGAAGAGACTAAAGAGGGAAACAGAGGCACGGGCGTTTAAGCGAATTTCCTTCAGGCATAGCAAGAGATCAGGCTTCCTGAGCTGTATTCCTGCACTCAGTCCAGTAGAGCAGCCTTTGAGGGCACAACTTAATCTGCTTCTTCGTCTGCAGCTTTTTATGTTGGCAGCTGTTCGCAATTTCTTTATATTTAAAATGCATTTCTGATTAAAAGCACAGATCATGCAAGAAATAACTTTTCCATGAGTGGGCAAATGCATTTCTGAAAAACGGAGCTTAGGTGTGAATTATTACTCACATACACTCAAAATATTTCTTTTCATAAATAACGTGTAATTCCAGCTTAAAATTTGCTGTTTCAGCAAATGCTTTTGCCAGCAAATTTTCTGCGTGAAATTCATTGAAAGCATGCCTGAAAAGGGAATGCATCATTCATGGACATTTGTTTTAAAATTCAGATACGTATTGGGCATCTTGCATTCTAACTCAGGTCTCCAAACATATGGAATTTTATTGCTCAGAACTGACATATGTGCAGACCATACTGGTGATGATTTGTGGTAAATACCACACCATGTAATAGTAGGGTTTAGCACTGAAAAATACCATCAAATTATATAACTATCACATCTTCTATACCACAGAGCAGATACAGGGTAAATACTCGGTAATCCAACTGAGAGTAATTATCAGGTGAGTAATTATTGTGAAGCCCTACCTGTGATATTTACTGGTGTAGTTACCACATAAGTCAAATATACTTCGAGACTTTGTACTCATTCTCTCAGTGTAAAGTGTTACCATTAGTTTTTGTCATGGTTTTTCTCCCAGAATTCTTCTGTTCGTTGAGTTTTCAGCTCGCGTTTCCCATTGCATCCCTACTGCAGCTGCCCAAAGGAAGGGCTCAGCCCACTTCTCACACAGGAGGGTCCTGAGGGAAGGATCAAAAACCTTCCATGCTATCCATCTTCCCTGTCCTCCACTTCCTTCAACATGCAGGTAGTTTTAATCACTTTGTTTTCTCTAGTATCATATGCTTCTGGACTTCAGTCCCTATGGACAACAACAGCCTGTTGAGCCAGCAAACCTGACACCCTCCCCACTACACTTCCAGCTTTCATTATTAAGTTTGCACGTGGTGGCTCAGAAAGAGAGCCTACTTGTTACAGTAAAGTGCGGTGGCTAACACATGTAGAAAGGTTGTACATACCTCCCAAAATGAAAGGCAATAACTTTAAGAAATAATTAATACCTGTATTTCTTGGTACTTGCATAGACTGATGTGGGTGAGGCACAACAATGGCATAAATGGTTATCGATGATACTGGTGGCAGAGAATAGCAGAATGAAACTACTTTAAAGTTTGGGTGGAAATGTTGATAGATTCTCTAGACGTAGTCGTTGCACTTTCTGAGCGAAATAGATTTGTCAGCTTTTCTGCTGTGCTTTGTAATTTGTAGGTCTAGGTGCTAAGTTTTTTGCTAATCAGCCTTTTGTTCCACTGTGCCAGTATATAACACTTAGAAATTTTTCATTTTCATCAGAAGTAGTCTTGACGTGTTTGTTCCCTTTACTCTGTTTCAGACCTTCTCAGAAGCAGCAGGTTTCTTCAGCGTTACACATTGCACAGGACAAGAATATCATAGTTTAACTGAATTGAACACAGTAATCTAGATACTGGACAGTATTTTTTTAAAAAACAATATTCCTTTGAAAAAGTAATGCTTTTTTGGTTATCATGTGCTAGACTGTTGTCTTAGCCACACACACAGAGATCCACATGGAGTCTTTTTCTAGTCTCTTAGTCATATGACTGTTCAGTAATATTTTCTCAGTTTGTTTATGATGTCCAAGTCTTTTTTTCTGTTTGCAGTATTAGAAGACATAGACCTGTTGGAGCGGGTCCAGAGGAGGGCCACAAAAATGATTAGAGGGCTGGAGCACCTCTCCTATGAGGAAAGGCTGAGAGAGCTGGGGTTGTTCAGCTTGGAGAAGAGAAGGCTTCAGGGGGACATTATTGCAGCCTTTCGGTACTAAAGGGGGCTTATAAGAAACATGGGGACAGACTTTTTAACAAGGCCTGTAGCAACAGGACAAGGCGTAATGATTTTAAACCGAAAGAGGGTATATTCAGACAAGATGTAAGGAAGAAATTTTTTATGATGAGGGTGGTGAAACACTGGAAGAGGTTGCCCAGAGAGGTGGTAGCTGCCCCATCCCTGGAAACATTCAAGGTCAGGTTGGACGTGGCTCTGAGCAACCTGATCTAGTTGAAGATGTCTCTGCTCATTGCAGGGGGGTTGGACTAGGTGACCTTTAAAGGTCTCTTCCACCCCAAACCATGCTATGATTCTCTGAAGAGTTGGTCAGGTCATTCGCGCTTTTTGCCACAGACCGTATGAATCTAACCAGGAAAGAGACTGCCTTCCTTCTCGCTTATGACAACCTGTAGAAGTGGCTTTGCTTTATTTTACCCAAAATGGCTATACTGTTTCTATTTTATCTCTGCTCTGTCCATGGAGTCAGAACCAAAGCGGTCTGTGATGCTGAAGCAGTTTTTGTGTGAGACATAAAATGTCGTGATAGCTGGCTGTTATCCAGCATAGTGAATGTATTTAATCATCTTTCAAAAAACATTCATCTGACATTATGTTGGAAAAGTTGTGGTTCGCCAACAAACGCTTTATGAGGTTGAGGTAATCGAGGGAATTGTCTCTGTGCATTTAATGTCACACGTCCCAGAGAGATTCTGACTTCTAGGGGAGTTTATTTCTCTCCCTTAACCATACAGGGAGAATAGAGAGACTGGGTTCTACTTTAGACAGAAAGTATTTGAGATGGATTGTAAAAATACAGACTTGCCACTTTCACATCCCTTAGTTTCTTCAGAGTTACTGCTATAATCTAAGCAGTCTCAAATGTGGGTTTATTGTTTGTTCATGTAAGATGCAGATGGTTTAGAGATTTCTCGGAAGCAGTATTTTTGCTGTGAGAAGTAGCATTTAAAATTGCTGACTTAACCGGCCTTAGTATGAGAACAGTGCTATGAGAACAATGCTGTTTAATTTCCTTCAAACTTCTTTATTATCTTTGGAAAACTTTTGAAGATATTGAAAACAGGCATAATTATCAAGAAGCAATCTCAATAATGCTAGAAAACTCTGGCTAAATTAGGTATATTTCCTGTGTTGGGTTTTCTGTTTGACACTGTTCCTATAATACTGATTCTTCATGTCACTGCATGGCATAGGTATGCACGTTAATTTATCCTTACTCCTAGAAAATGAAGTTTAGCATTTGAGGCCTTTGACCTTGCCTGAGAGGGTGAGAAATTACTTAACTTCTTCTGTCTTAAACTCTGAAAAGTTGTTATAGACCCAAGGAAGTTATCAATAGTAACTAAATATAATATTTTCTATTGATAACAGATCTGCCCACAACTTTTTTCTCTTAAAAAAGTACCTATGCAGAGGTCACGATTAAAAAATAAGCTTTCAAAATTTGCGCTCAATAAGCCGTGAGAGGTTATCATAATCCTTGTCGCATAATTTTCAGTGGCAGCAATAATGGTAATTTATACAGATTGACAATAAATTAACCCATTGTATCATTCACGTAGAAGCAATAGCTGCAGTAAACATTCACCAAATACATAGCATATTTAGTTTGCATCATCTTAGAAGGAACCTATATAATTCTCTGTTCAAACAGGCATTTCATACACTTTCCAAAGGGACTTCTTCTAGGATACCTTGTGATCAATGACCACAAAATAATTTTCCAGGCAGTTTGATTCTTGTTCTGACATCAGCAGTTTGGGCCCCCTACTGCAACTGAGTCCATGACAGTTTTCTTTTCTGTTCAAATGGAGACCCCCTCTTAGCTACTCCTTTAATAAGGAAATAAGGTGGTGGTTCTGTGCCGAGTAAAAGGATTGCCAGTGATTATTGCATTGTGCTATAGCTTTTGGATCTGAAAGCTCTTGCAACATCATAAATTCCACGTAAAGAGCAGTGACTCTTCTAAACTATCAATCTTCAATTGCTCAATGTTTCATTAAAAAACCCTGTTTTGTAGGACCATAAGTGCATATGTCATCTTAGAAAAACACATCAGTTCAAAGTCTCTTACAAAGTACAATTTATTTATAAGATTATGCAGTTTTACCTAACATTAGTCTGTTTCCTTATTATTTCTTAAGCCCTTGACATTAATAAAACTTGCATGCAAGAGAGAAGACCTGGAAGACAAGAGTCAGGGTCAAAAGTAACATAGCAACCCTCTCAGTACTTATGAAATCTGGCAATTACCATCATGAAGAAAAAAAGTAGAGTGGCTGCCAATAGGGTTTCACAACAGTAGATGGAAGGAAAATCTCTGTCCTTTTGCTCATGCCATGAAGTTGAAGATGGAAACTTGGTGGCATCAGTGTGGAGCAGCAATGTTACAAATAATGTAAAATGGCTTCCTAGTGCTGGGAAGCTCAGTTATTAGACTGGGGTCATACAAATCCTAGTTAGCAGATGTGCCAGACTATAAATTCGTGTGCCTGAGTTGTGAGGGCAAGGCCATAAAAGCAGCTTCACGGAAGAATTGCCGGCATAGGGAAAGGAGAAAGGCTTCCTGTACTGTCTCTGAGAGGCTTGGAGGGTGCTGTCCCAGTTTTGCTTTCTGGCACCCACCACTTGGCCTATCTTTTTCATTCCCTTTGGCAGGACAAGTTCTACACAAAAAGGGAGGGTAGCACTTCCAATCTGGTAAACGCGCGCATCCTAAAGTAGCATTGTGTTCTCCTCCTTGGCTGGCCAAGTGAGGTAGCTGGAGTTTGTTGTGCATATGTTGGATTTAATTCAGATTATGGTACCCTGTAATTTTTAAGGATGTGGATTACCATCAAACTAGATTTTTAAATTTGAAGTCAGGCCTAAGTGCATGTTCTTTGTCTCCTTTACTGTTTCAGTGAGTGTAGAAAAAAGTGCATCAGTGATACCCAAAACCAACACACAACATCTATTAAAATGGCATACAACCCACACCCTGTGGCAATTTTCCAGGTACACAAATTATTCTAAATTATTGTAATAACCCAGGTAATTATAGCTTTTTTTTTTTTAATAAGAAACATATTGTTAAACACAAAGAACTTAACTTCATAAGCACTCAAGAATGCTAAGCTCATCTAGTATAGCACCTGGAGACTGAAACTCCCATTTGTATCACAGATTGTTTGCCCAGTACTTTGCTTCTGAACATACAGAGTTTCTCCTGTTACGCTTTGCTGGATATTGATAATGATGGTCCTTATGCCAGTGGCAGAGAGGAATGCTCATAATGTTTCTTCGGTCTGATGTCACCCCACAAGCAGCCTGGTTATAGAGATCTGTGGTGAGAAAGATTGTAGTAGATGAAATCAAGCCTTCTCATAAAACTCTATTAGAGATGCTGAAAAACATACATTTTCTCAAGCCAAGAACTTCAGTGACATGCAAGCAATTGTCATATAATGTGATTGAGGAACATGGAATAAAACTGAGTGGAACACCTTTTTCTGGTAAGCCCGAAGGCTGTATTCATTGACTCCCTCTGTCTGTCATCCTTTCCATTCATTTCACCATTATCCCACTTTTTCTGTGTTATTTTTTCCTGTTATTCTAGGTCCAAGGAATTTAACTTACCGGTCTATTCAGCACAGCACCTTCTCTATTCCATATCCACAGTAGATCGCTTCCAGGACTTCATCAAAACCAGCTTTGCTTTCCTTCTCTTTATGGGACTTTGCTTTCCTTCTCTTTGTGGGACTTCCCTTTCCTTCTCCAGCATGGGACTGTGACCCAAGGCCTTCTCTCCTGATTGCTTATATGCTGTGTGCCAGCATTATTACTCGTGTTCTCTATGGGCCTCTGTCCAAATCCTCTCTCTCAGTGGCAATGACTGAGTGACCCTTCATTCCTGTCTAGCCTCCTTCATCTCCTCATTTTGCCTCTTCCCCAGGACCCATCTCTCATCTGCTTTCTCCATCTGAGCAATGCCCACGTGCTCACAGCTTTCATTTTTCTCTCAGCCAAGGATCTGGCAAGTTCCTTAACAAAGAGGTGTCACAAAAAGTCTACCCTGTTACCTACGTGGTGATAAAAGAGCAGCTGTAGAACATACTTGCTAGCTTTTGTTCTTCAGGTTGTGGCCAGAAATATGTGACTAAAGCTTTTCAGTGCTATCTTTGAGAACATTTTTAAAATACTTTTGTGACTTAAGTGTAGGGGAAATGCACCCATTGAAGTAGAAATGCTGGTGATGTAGAGGTGGGTGCATTCTTGCAGGTTTTTATTGGGATATGGCATGATGTAGTTTGCTTTTTTGTGGTATCCTGCCTTTTGCCACAGTGGAAGTTTAATTAATTCTAAACAGCCACAAAGACACGCTTCTGGGTTCCTCTTCAGGTTTCCATTCTGCAAGCATCCATGAAATGGAAAGATTGTTCTCTTTTGAGAAGCACCATTAGTATCCAGAATATGTTAGCAAAGGAGAGTTTAAACTTTTGACATCATTCCTTCTGCTTTTCCATTGATAAATGGTATAATTTTACACGATCAATTGGAGGAAATCCCATCTGAGGATTCAGGGGACAGAAAAAGAGAATGATTTAGCTGATGCCTGATTATTGTAAGGGATTTAATTTTTTTTTTAATTACTGATGAAGGAGAATAATATTGTAAGCAGCGGCATGTCTTTTTGAAATGTCTCATCTCAGAAGCTTTTTTTCCTCTCTTCAGAATAAAAATTAAAGGAGGTTTTCTCAAAGATCTGTATAAGAATGCATTCACATTGAAGTGACCCTTCTGTATTGCATGCATTCTGAGGTAACCTGTAAGCAATTAAAATTTCTAAGTGTCCTTCCAGTCACAGAGTCCAACAGAGTTAAGAAACTGTTGCTTAACAAAACACATGTACACTTTTAATACGTACTCCATAAATTAAGCATATAAACTTCCAGTGGCCTTTAAAGTATCTCAGAAGAGTTCAAGAGACTCTCACCAATTCATCAAAACCATTGGTTTGTTTCGTTGACAACCAAGCAGCAGTGTTGATCTGAGGGGTCGGTAAAGTGGGAATTGCCGTTCAGCTTTCAGCTTCTTCAGTCCAGCGAGGAAATTACAAAAGTAGACTTTTTCTTTCCAAGTCTCAGGCAAACCAGAAGGGAAAGGTATCACAACATTTTCTTCCAAGAATTTGTCTTTTATTCCTTCAGCCTCAGAGATAAAGGCTAATGTTTGGATACTGAGAAACAGATTTCACTAATTTTTGTTTTCTGGGGAATTTGGTGTATAGCCCCTCAGATAAGCTGAGTTAGCCCATTAGCTGCCCTATTAAAGCCTTCCAACAGAGCTTTCTAAACAATTCTTAAATATGTTGAAATCTAGACAGAATGCGAAACCTTTTTTTCAATGATACAGAACCCAGTCAGTGTTAGCATTTAAACAGAATTGAATAGTGGAGTACTTCGAAACATTGCAGAGGCTCTAAAATAGAAAGGAAGAGAATTGGTTCCCGCCATCTCCATATGTTGTTATCTTTGCTGCCTCACAATTCCTTTAGGATTTCTACAGTAACAAGTGGGGAGCAGAAGGAGCTATCCAAAATGAGCAAACGTTATCTCTCACTTAGAGGTGGAGAGACAGAAGCAGTGACAAATCAAAGGACAATGCAAGACAATAATGTGTTCAGGAAAAGAATCCAAACATCTTGAATTCCCTTTGCCTACTAGCTCAGACTTTCCATTATAAATGCACCCGTATGGTTAAGCTGTTATCTTTTTCCCATAGACCATTCTTGTTCAGATAGAGAGCTGGCAATTACATTATCATAATAAATTCATTTTACTGCTTTAAACCTGTTTAAAGTTTTCTGCTACATGTCTTTGCTGTCATTAACCCTACCAGCCCTTTGGTCTAACTCTGTAGGACATACGTGTCTGAGCTTATCAACTTCTATTCTCATCTCCGACTCACGTGCTTCAACTACCTTTAAAATTTGTTCCTTCTTTCTTCCTTTCCTCCACATTTTCTCTTACTTAAGTTCCTAGAGAGAAGGAGAAAGAAGCAGGAGATTTTCCCAATGTCATCGTTAGCCTCTGACTGACCCTAGTATAGGTATATGGGGAAAGGTCCCAAATATATAAACACACCATTGCACAACACGTTGACCTTCACTTTGTGTAGAAAACACCAAGCAGCACATTCAGAGCTCCCACTTGTGCATCGCCCATCAGAGTCAGGACAAAAGTGTAATGTTTCAGAAGGGCTCCCTAGTCATATGTTACATGATTCTTAAAAGTCCCTACAGTCAAATATTGCTTTGGTAAAGTTTCCATTATTTATGAACTGACTTTGTGTAAGGAGTCTATCTACCATTTTGCTTTGGCCTTGGAGGTTTTAAACTTCACAGTGTTTTACAACTGTTCTGTAACACATCTTGTGTTGAAATCCTGTTTTCCCCCCATTCGTACAAAATGAGAATAGCTTCCTTTTGTTACACTACTTCAAGCGCCAAACTTTCCCCCCACAGACAACTTTAACCTGCTGGCTTGAAATTTATATTGATTCTGTCACTAATCTAGTTGGTTTTGGTGTGAGTCTTTCAGGTGAATGTGCAGGGTTTAATTTAAATTTAATTGCAGCAGATGTTTCTTTGCGTTTTCTCTCTCTCATTTCACTCTGGATTTTAGTTGTTTTTCCTTGGAAAGGTACATGAAAGGGAAATCCTTGTATAGTCAAATGTTTGTTTTACCATCTAAGTCTTGCAAAGGGTCCTTAGCCTGGGCTGATTTCTTCTTGAAGAGCTGTAATTATTCATGGAAATGAAAAAAAAAAGCCTTTGTCACTAATAGGCTTCTTGGTGCTTCTTGTAACAGTCTTTATTATTCCTTTCTACATAATTTTCTATTGATGAGGTGAAAAAAAGGCTTCCTCTGCTGTTGAGAGAGAAAAGGTAATTGTTCTTTTTTCACATTTACCAATGCTTGTTGCGTTCCTTATGTGTTTAAAGGACAAGGATGCAGAAAATGATGTTATTGATGGCATCACCATGGCAACAGCTCTTTGGAATAACACATTCTGGCATTGTTATTCTGCACACACAAAAAAGGGGGACTTTCTTTTAAGCACAAACAGATTGTGCCCCTTTTAAATGCACCCATGAACTTTGCTTTTCTGAAGATTTACAGACTGGTTTGGGGCAGAAAGGATTCTGACATCATTTACCTCTCTGTGTACATCACATTATGGTGTTAAAAAAAAAACACTTTGAAAAAGCCAATGGTTTAGAGACACACAGTATGGGAAGGATACATAAACATTTCTTTGATCAGAAAGACAAAAAAAAACTTGAAAGAATTTTGAAATTTATGAGCTCTAGAACCAGACCCACTAAATAATCAATCAAGAGACAGGGAAGAATGGAGCAGCCAAACACTCAGAGTTTATTAAAGTAGTTGTTTAGTTATGACAATACTCCAGATAACTTAGTTTTTACCCCAAAGTCTACACACATCTTAAAACATTTTCATAGGAAATTGAATTGCCTGTTCACAGGGCAGTTTGCAAACATATATTTTGCCTTTCATATTCAGTCTTCCATTGTCCTCAGGTATTGGCAGTCTTGCTAGAATAACACTTTAGAAGCAATAGCATTTTCTAAAGCATACTATCATTTTATTCTTTCTTGCCTCCACTGCAGTTCTGAGTTGAATTACTTTATTTCTCTGATACTCATCAGTGAAATGTATGTGTGGTTTTATAAAAAAAAAAAAAAAAAGAAGGGAATGCATTGAAATTGGGAACAAGTTTGAAATCCATTCTGCACTCTTTGGTGCTGTTTCTGGCACCCTGGTATACACCTTCCAGTTTGACTTCTCCAAAGGACAAACAAGGGACCCCCAAAAAACTGAACAGGAGGCTGGAAACTCTATTGCTTTAACCCTTATCTTTGAGAAACACGACCACCTTTGTGCTACATGGTCCTTTCTGCACAGGGGCAATTCCTCAACATCATGGTCAGTGTTTCATTTTGTAAGGAACAAAATAACAGAATGAGCTTTTAATCATGGTCGTGTGTAGCCCTGCAAAAATGATAGGCCTGATGTAAGATAATCATTTGTTCTGTGCGCCGTATTTACCTGTAGAGCAGTGGACAGTCTTCATTTCTTTCACAACGTGGGTTTGTGTTTAAATAGGTTATATATGCATTAGTACACATAGCCTTATATATAATTGTGACTATTCATTATATAGATAAATTAATACATATATAATTATACATATACCTATAGAACTATATAATATGTACTGTTTTGTATCATTTTGCTAATTAGTCCTACAGCGTATTTTCTGTTTATGTAAAAAAAGAAAAAAGTCTATAGCACATATGAAACTTTTCCCCGCCATCAGCATTTAGAAATAACCTTTATGTGTTGTGTTCGTGGTAACAAAAACAGTCTTCCTAGAATAGCAAAATTGGGATCAGATTTCTTCAGACAACGTTGTCTGATTTTGGGTGTATTATGCCTTAGAAAGGTAGTGCCTGTAAGTTGGGGCCACAGGAGACTGTTCCTTCCCTGAAAAAGAATTTGAGTTGTGAGAATATTCCCAATGCAGAATAGGCATCGCTGAGGTCATTCTTCCACTTGGAATTTGAAAGTAAACCCTCACACATATCCAGGGCCCTTCATCAATCATTGGTTCCATGGGGAACGAAGCATCTTAGTTAAAGCTTACTAGGAACCCAGAAGAAGAATCTTGTTGCGTCCTGCTACTTTGCAAGGTTTACTTACTACCCAGCTTTCTTAAATAACAGAGACAAAAGTAAACCTGCTAAATACCTCTTTTTGCTTCCAAAGGTGCTGATCCAGCACATATTAATTTTATGTTTAATTATATGATGTTGCAAGAAGATATGAAATTTTCCTGGGAGGAGTTTGCGATGTGAAAGAGTTCCTGCAAAGCAAAGTGTTGCTGAAATATTTACTGTTATTCTATCTATTTGAATATACACTATGTTTGAAAAAGTGCCCTAGAAATACTTATTTTTTAAATATTTTATTAGAAACATTTATTTCTGGAAAGCAAGGCTGTCTCATGTCAACTGTGCAGATTTCAGAAAAAGGAAAAAAATAAAAGATTTTAGGATCTTTTTTTATCCCATCATTCCATCTCTTGTGTCATCTTTACACAAATTATACTATAATGATTTAAACTTTGGTTAGACCCGGTTCAAAACCTTCTCATGAAACACTACTGAAAAGCTGTTATGTGCAAAAAATGGTTTATTTATATTTGGGGAAAGTGTCTGCTTTCTGAGATTATTTTAAGCCGCTTTATTGGAGGACTAAAACCTTTGCAATATCTTTATGAGCAGTTTCACTTGGTAGAGGTGGAGAATTTTTAAGTACTCGGTTTTCCTGCGACCAGGGACGGGAAAAACATTTTCTTGCCATTATCTGGTATAACGCTGTACAATCTTCCCATGCTGTAAATAGGTACTTTTTATCCCTCGAGAGAACCTTTTAGGAAAGAGTGAGCCAAGTTTTCATATCTGTAGTATGCTATGAGGCCCAGAGGCCTAGTATTTTAAAAAATACCCTGGGAGTTCCTCATTTTTGAGACAACTTGGGACTTCTTCATAGTTACTGAACTCCTGCCCATCTGAGAGTATTTGGACATGCCTATACGATGTTGTCACTTGCTAGCTCTGCTGTAGCACCACTTCTCTTGGGGCCAGGATATCAGAACTACTCAGGGTTTATTAGCTACCACCAAGGCACCAAGCAATGTGACAGCAGTGGTGAAGACTGAAACAGAGAAAGCTCATTCCTCAGCTGTCTCCTGCGTAGCCTTGTCTGCCCTCAGGGTCAACTCCATCTGCCGAGGGACTTTGTGTGGCAGTGACTCCCTGAAAACCAACCTTTTCTTTTGCTTTGCTTTACTGTTTAAGGAACAGTGATTTAAAGATGAAGCAAAATTAAAAGCAGATTGTAGCAGTGTTGACTGCATTTTGTTGTGCTTTCCTTTCATGTCTTCATCTTTCTCCTCCCCTGCCATTTATTTCCCTTTGTGTGAAATCAGTGGTAATGTCAGGTGCTGAGTAGATGCTAGCAGAGACTGACAGCCTTGATTCTGCCAGAGCAGCAGCAACACACGTTCCCTGGGCTATCTCGCTGAATCTTCTGTGAGAGAAACCATATCTATGTGTGAGAAGGTAACTGTACTCCATCTCCCCACAGAGGCTATTGGAAGGGGTTTCAGTGAGCACCAGCTTCTATTGGTAGCTCTGCAATGTGGGAAACAGACTGAGATTGCCAAGCTTCTTTCATGTGATCCACCAAAACGCCACCACGTAATCACAAGTCAGTCACAACCAACCTGGGCTGGATTTCAGGCAGTCATTCTTATTCCCTGTTCTTGGTCCCACAGGAACTGCTGACGTTTTCTGGAAATCTTTGAATCTATTTCATTTCCCTACCTGCATGGTTTTTCTGCTAAATTAAACTTGTTCTGTTCACTCCCATCATTCACTTAATCTTTCTATCCTCTTTTCTGAAATTACAGTACCCTTGCCGAATTTCAAATCTTTGCTTTTACTGCTGACAGAATGAAGTTATATTTCTGACACATGCCTATTTCTAAATCTTAAGACAAAACCCCTCTTCAGGGCTGGATGAAACACACGGTTTTCTGACTGCCACTCAGGGCAGGAACATCTTGTCAGAGATGAGACTGCAAGCCTGCCTGCTGAAGATGCTGGCCCTAAGCACGTTTTATATCCAAACAGAAAATACATGTAATTGCTAAATAAACTTGAATCTGTTTATTTTGTAATATACCAGCAGCTGTTTTCTTGAATGATGTCCAGGATTTCTCCAGCCAACCTACTTAATAGTGTAGAATTCCGTTTCCTTGGGTCAGTTGGCCTGCTTTATTTGTTTTCTTTTCAGCCTCTGTTGGGTGAGTTGTAGCCACTGAAACAACTGCATTTTCCTAAAGGTTTAGGCAGAACCAAGCGACTTATTTCAGGAATTAAGATGGAAAGAAAGACTGTACTTCTTCAGTTAAGAATATGAAAATCTTCAGACCATGACATAGATTATTAAATTTCCAGCATACTCAATGGGAGGTTTCTCACTTAGATCTCGTGATCTGTTCCCAGATGGATGTTTTGTACCCGCAACGTGATCAACTGAGGAAGGGTGGATGCCTCAGTCAGTTAGTTTTATCCTTCATTTTCTTGCTGAAGAGCAAATCTTCGTGTTTTTTTTTTATCCTCATGTGAGGACATACTCTGCTTTGAGGTGAGCTCACCCAGACGTTCTTCACATCCCAGAATCAGGCCCGTATTAGTGAGCCAGAAATGTCTGGAAGATGTGATGCAACTATGCAGCATAAAGGTGAAGGTCAGATCCAGGCTGTTGGAAAACAGTCCTTCAGCTTCAATGGAGCAAAGAACTGACCATATGTATTTGTTGACTATAATTGGGTTGTTTAGCCAAATGTTGATTTTCATCACTCTTTTGAAGCACGCAACATGCTGGAGTTAAAAGGCCAAAGTAGGGACATTCACCGGTGTAGATGGAGAGTGGCTTTCCACAAGTCATCCAAAAAGTTAACAGTGTGCCTTTTTTTGGCTAGTCAACCATCTAACTGCATTTATATGACCAAAATTTACACGCATAATGTAACATTTGGCTTGAAACAGCCATCTTGAACTTTCACTAACATCGTGTTCCTTTCTCCATCAGGAACTTAGTGTGTTTTGTTTGACCTCTATTCCTAACAGAGTAAAACAAAAACTTTGGGAGTGGAGTTGTTTCTGTCAGTCTTCTACATTGCTTGGTCATTGACCAGTGTGTTCTACCATAGTGCTGTAATTTCTCACATGAATTTTTCAAAAGAAAATTAAAAAAAGATAATGCATGTTTCCTCTTGTATTATTTCCTCTCTGCTGTTGAAGTTGTATTCCCCTCTTTCTACCACCAGGCATTGAGAGAATGACCATAAGTGACAATCAGGTGATCTAAAGAGATTTACGTGCTACATTCTGCTTCTTACTATATACTTGTTATAATTATATTATTATGTTTTGCTATGATATATGATACGTACTGATACAGTTGAACTGTATTGACTGATCCTGATACAGTTGAACTCTACCATTCCTTAAATTAGCAGTTCTCTAAAAGAGAAGATTCCTGAAGGTTCTGAATATCACTGGTAGCAGTTTTGTAGCACCACATGGATCCCCTACCCAAGCAAAAGTAATTATACCCTATAACTAAGATTGGTGGAGAGAAATTAACCACAACAATCGCTTGGGTTTTGTGTTATAAAGATTTATGCTTTACTTTGCATACAAGGTATGTTCTTAAGAAGTGTGTAAAACAGTCCATAAACAATTAAACACTGTGGCTTATCGGAGTCCAGCAATTCAATGACTTGCATATGACTTATGTTTAATGTCTTTTAACATTTTTACTGGAACAGAATCATACACATTGTGTGTGATGGATGAATTTTTTAAATCATGTCTGCAACTTTTTTTTATTATTTTTTATAAGATTCATTTTTTAAGTAAGTGTGCAACTGTAATAAGAGATTTCGCTGTGTACCTAGTGCTAAAATTAACTTATCAACAAAAAAGAGAATCCAATTATGTAGTTTAGGAGGCTTGAGTATGTGTGATGCACATGCTACTGTGCATTGTGTATATATGGGTTAAGTTCAAGATTTTTTGTATTTTCATACCCCATTCAACCACATATACTCTGACAATATTCTAGAAGTTATTACTATATTATTTCTTCAGTGCAATCTAAATTAGTATTTTTCAGATTGTGTTTGGAATCGGCATGTTTATTTGGAAGTTATAAAAAATAGCAATTTAAAACCAGAGTAAGTGAAATAAGGACAACGTAGAAGATAATGTAAGCATATATGATGAACCACGGAGTAAAATAATTGCTAGAAGTGTTAATTAAGATAAGAACAGGCAGTGCTAATGAAAAATAAAGGCTGATCAGTACACTTGTTGTCACAGTCAGCCTGATTAAAGCACTTTCAGAGCCACTGAGCTGAAAACATTTTTAGAGCATAATGCAATGGAGAGGTCATTTTATGAGACTGAACATTTTGCAGAACAGCACTATTAAGAGATTTGTGATAACTAGATGGCAGACTGGATTAATGTAGTAGACTCACACCCAAATCTTTCCTAGGCCAGCAACAAAAATGTATGCGTATTGTGGGTCATATAACAATGTCTGCCACTCTCCCATGAACGATCTTTTGTAACTGAAAGTCAGAAAAAATCCAGGAATGCAATAGGAGAGAGTTTCTCCAGTCATATCTAAAATGCCGAGAGAGGATTTAGTTTAATTAGATTAGTGTTTTCCATTCTTAAGTGGCATTTCTCTTCCTGTTTATAATATGTTTTCCATTGGATTCTGTTTTGCAGTCTTTTTGTAAGGTGAATTTGCTGAGAGTGTGTCTGTGTTTGAAAAGTTTATTTTACTATCTGCCAGCACTGCCAAGAGAAAGCATGCACCCATTTCTGTGCTAGGCTTTAGAGACTACCTTGAGTAGCAGCATATGAAATTAAGATACTGCTTTTATCAACAGTTAACATGAAAAACCTAGAACCTTGCAACATTGGACGTTTTAGTGTCATGACGATAAAGGATTTTTTGGTGTACGGACTTCTCTTTTATCAACATTTAGTCTTCCCCTTGATTTGGGCGCTATGATGTTTCACTTGACCCGTAGCCACATCAGTTCTAGAAGCTGGGACACGCAGATTGCTGCAAAAAAAAAAAGAAAACCCAAGAAAAGCAGCTAGGAACAACTCCTTCTGTTCAAAACCAGAGCGATGCAGTTGTGCACACGACAGGATAGAGAGGGGCGCCACAAGGCTGTGTGGTAAAAGATGTACTTCTGCAAATACTTTCTGGTTAAGGTTTGTATGGAACATACATTGCCTGATATTTTGCCCAGGCCATGCAACATACTGAAGTAAAACTGCTGTGGGCATGTACTGTCTCGGAAGAAGCCTAGGATAATTCCACAGATGTTTCCCCTCTCTTCCCTCGTTCCACATTACATTGGTCAGCTCTAGGTAGGAGCAACACGTGAAGCACATAGCGCTTGTCTTAGTGCTGGGGCCCATCTGCTGAGCTGGGGCTTATGATGCTTAAGAGAAAACCTTCAGACACTTTTAAATGAGCAGCAGAATCCCACCCAGTTTTTCCATGATTGTGTTTTTTACTCGAATGACTAGTTTTTCACCCGTTTCTACAAATGAAGCTGTTTGGCCTTGATTGTGCTGGTTACCCCCAGAGGGAATGCAGCGTTTTTGCTGGAGCTGTGTGCTGCCCATCACTGGGAGAGGAGCCTCCTGGCCGCCTGCACGTGGCAGTGCCAGTGGGTCTGGAAGCACCCTGCCCACCTCCCCTTTGGGGAGCCCTTTGTCCTGGGGCAGGGGAGGCTGAACGCCAAGGCAGGCACGGGGATGCTTAAGAAACATCCCCCTTTCACATCGGGGGAATTTTTCCCATGCTGTTATTCACGTTCTTGGCTCCTTATGTAAAAAGCATGTGCACATTAGGTGGCTGCTAAACATTAACTGAAGTAAGGCAAAACTTTGTTTCTCAGGAGGTGATAGTAAGGGGAGATGATAACTCAGACATTTTACTGCTTCTGTGATAGCAGAGTGCTGTGCAGTCAGCAGACCAGGTATTTTACTACCAGCAGTGCACTCCAACCAGTTCCTGTCTAAGAAAATGTGTGTGAGGTATTTTATGTATTTCTAGTTCATTTTAGAGTTTGGACCACATGCTGCTAAAGAGAATACTAAACAAAGTCATTTTAGGAGTATTTTTCTCTCCCATTTATATGCATTTGTATACCAACTCAAGTAGTATTAGGAAGGTATTTAGCATATTTTTGTATTTTTTAGTGTGATTTATATGCTATATCATAAAAGGTCCGGTATTGTCTGAAGAGTCAGCTTGCAAAAAAAGTAAATGTTATGTACACCAATGATTCACAAATCGTTTGTGTATGTAGATTGATACAGCAGACATCTGGCCAAATACTGCATTTGCTGAAAAATTAAAATTTGGAATATTTAAAACTATTTGCAAATTAACAGAAATTTGGTTTAGATTACATTTTTAAACAAGCTAAAGTATTTATTTACTGCATTTTTATTTAAATAATTTTTTCAGGCCGAAATAAAATTTTATGTAGGATTTTTTTTGTAATTTAATTCTTAGGGATTTTGAAAAAGACTAGAATATAAATGGAAAGTTTCAATGTGGATGAGTTCCTGCTCCTGACTGAAAAATAATGGTCTTTCATGTCACAAGAAAACCTTACATTTTCTGAAATAATGGGTTTCAGGCTGAGGAGATTTCTGTGGTGTTCTTCTCCAGCTAAACTGAAATAGTTTTGCTACAGCTCCGACTATCTGATGAATACAATAACTGAAATTATTAATACAGTAACTGAAATATTGTGGTCTTACACACAAATACCAGCATAAAATTATGCTTTGTCTTTCACTTTGGTTTCAAAATGTAATAATTCTGATGTTTGATTTCTCCCAATATTTTTAGCAGTGCACAATTTCTGTCTTTTCAAGTGATTTTAACAATGGCAGATATTCAGTACCTGTAAGTAAACATTGAAAATCACTTGCTTCATTACACTTCTGGGCCATTAAATATCTTCTTTCATCTATCTATTTCCCCTCTTCTCATTGCCTCAGCCGTGTGACTCAATCAGGCATGTGTTATCTTTCCCAGATCCTTTTCTGAACATAGCGTAGTGCGCAGGAATGCAGTTTGTCAAACACATTGTGTCTGAAATCCTTTGTTGGGAGAAGTGGAGAGAAAGAGATTATAAAATGCCTCAAAACTTTCAATAAGGCCGTTCCCAGGTTTCTTATATCTCTTCAGCCAAACAAAACATTTATACCTCACTTAATGTATAGGATGGGATGTGATGGTATAGTATAGTATATATTATATCTTCCAGTAGCATCTGTTGTCCAGGCTGCAGTTTAGAGAGAATAACTTTTTTTGTGCTCTGACAAGATTTTAAACTCATGAAGGCTAACACAGAGGGGAATTCAGAAGAGAAATGTATGTGTTGTCTGTAATGTTGGTTTTCATAGGCAGTGAGATTTAAGATCCTGATATTTTTTTTGTCAGAGAGATGAACAAAAATACCCACTTGGGCTGGTGATGTGTGTCTTTCGTTGCTCTGCTAATATAAACCTTTCTGAGGCAAAGTTAAGCAGTGCAAATAACTTCCGAAGCTGTTAGCTTCTGTCAACCTGAGGGAATCTCTGAATGTCTTTCTGTAGCATTTCCTCCTCAGAAGTTTGTACACAAAGTTTCTTAGTAGCTGTCTTACACGCTAATTTGCGTTCAAGGTAAAAACTATTTTGTATGCAGAGAAACTCTTGCTCAAATTCATCATAAAGCCTTGACACTTGGTTTCAAGTATTTGTCTGTGTGAGACCAGCCTCAGCCTGAAGGCAGTGTGTGTAGATGCCAGAGGTGGCAGGTACGTTCATCTAGTTTCTGTAAGAACAAAAAGGCAGTGATCATTTTCACCTTTGGAAGCAAAAACTTTGCAACAGCCCTGAAAAAATCATTTATTTACAGTACGTTGTTACTGTAGGTTTTAGTTAGGCATCTAACACTGGAGTTGTTTTGAGAAATTAGCCTAGAATGGGTAGGAGTAGCCATGTTAGAAAGTGACGAGCTGCTGAGTCCAAACTGATGTTGCGTGCACCAGCATTTTGGAGAATAAATGCTGTTTTCATGGTAAGTAAGCTGAGTTACGCTATGAATTCTCTGTCAGTGCACTCTGGGAGAATTTGTCTCTCCTTTCCAGGTCAGATATCCAAGGGGAAGTCTGGAAGGGCTTTGTAATGCAAATCTAGCTAGCCTCTGTTCCCACAAGGAATGCTAGATGCTGACCCATAAGGACTGAGTTCAAGATTTCTGTGAATATGTGGGATTTGAATTAACATGGTAATGAAAGCCTCTGAGAGCATAAGGCGCATTCAGTATCTAAATCACCTACGTGGTTTTAGAAAGCTAAAATTGGCCCTGTGATGATGAAGAGAAAGCTGTTTGATACTGCTCCTTGGTGTAAACATTCTCAGGAATCCACCCATGGCACTTGGACGTCTGTTGAACAGCTGGTATGTTTTGTTTAATATAGTCAAAGAGAAAAGTGGTAGTAGGTTTGTTGGAGATGGGCTGCGCTTTTGGTGGATGACACAGATAACTGAGATGTATTAAAAAATATTGAAGAAACAGATCCAAGCAAAAATGCTCAGATATAATCTTTGGTAGATTTTGTTGTGTTAGAAAATAGAAAGCACTTTAACAGGCAAATAAAAATGCACCAGGCAGTAAAGACTATTAAATTTATACAAGGGAAAAATAAGAGTGAGTTCAGTTATTCAACTCTGATCATCAGCAGTGGGACAACTTCCTGGAGTATCCTTTAAATCCATGATATTTTAATGAAACATTAGAATATGGATGTGGAATAGGGAAATCACAAGTCCTGGGTTTCTACATGGAGCAGAGACATCCTATGTTCCACAGTAGTACTTGTTATATTTGCCTTTATTAATAAAAATTACAATTACAATTATCAGAGGACTGGATGCGTATAATTATTTTATTTCAGTACTAATATTTTCCATTTCTCTTTCTTTTTTTTTACAGAGGGTATGAACTGTATGAACAAAGATCATGGGTGTGCGCACATCTGCCGGGAGACGCCCAAAGGTGGGGTTGCCTGTGAATGTAGGCCTGGCTTTGAACTTGCCAAAAACCAGAAGGACTGCAAATGTAGGTAGATGAAAATTAAATTTCAAATGCCCCCAAATGTCTTATTTTCTTCATTGTTGTTGTTTTCCAGAAGCCAAGAAATCAACTTTGTTTTGGCCAAAGGTGATTTGTCATTTTAGTAATGTGTTTTTTGCTGTAGAAGGTGTACTTGGGGATGGATAACAGGGATTGAATAACAGAATGTTGGCATGATTCTGTTACCTAAATGGTAACAACTTTTCTACCTGCCTATGAATGCAGAAAAGTGAGGGATCAATTTAATCCAGGCTTTCCTTATAAAGCAAAACAAATAAAGCATAGAGGATTCTGGCTTGCAATATTTCAGAGGTCCACAATGGTAGATGCTTTGATAAATCTACTAATGGATTTAATGATAAACCCAGTAGAGCTATCAAATTAAGAGTGTGAATTCCTCTTTTTCAAAGGATAGAAATGTTTGCTGTAGTCCTGATTCCACTGCACACAGTCTACTTTTCTTGTTATTGCTTGGAAAACATGCAGCTGCATCATATATACTGTTCTTCAAAGAAAAACCCTGAGTGAGGTATTCTCGAATCTGGGATGCTAAAGATATAGGTACTCATTAGCCCACAAAATTGGAAATTGCTCTGTACGGGTTAAAATAGTTGACCCTCTGTAACTCAGCACCATCATCTGAAAGCTTCCAAATTGCATGGGAGTCTTTCTGATGGCTTCAGTGAGCGTTAGATCTGACTCCAATAGCTTGCTTTCCTACTTGGTAGCATTGTGAGAGACAAAAGGGTGGAAGTGCAATAAAATGACATGAAACATGTTTCGTGCTAGGCACAGGGCCAGTATTTCTGTGACAGCCTTTCTTCCACTTCAGCTTTTTTCTTCCCGAGATCTCCACTGTGTAAACGTGCTTAGATGATATTAGTTCCCAAGCACAAAGTCACCTTTGAATATCATCAAGAAATGCCACAGGATATCGTACAGCCTGATTGCTCCTCAGTATAAGGAGGCTACACAGGGCCAAAGGCACAAGCACAGACAAAATTGCCTTTATGGTAATTTTCATTCTCAATGTTTATTAGAAGTAACATTGCGTGCTGTTAATTACAGTGCAACATCAGCTGCATTGATAAAGTGGGAAAGGATGTTTATGTTGTTTATTATTTGTTTCCACAAATTTGTACATTCCTTAGGAATTGCATTATCCTTTTTCATAGTGAGATGGTGACAGGAGGTTTAAAGCCTTCTCTATAACAATATTTCTAAATGCCTCAAGGTTTAATAGAGTGAAAATTTTGAATTTATTCTGTGCCCTGTTGTGTTCAAATTGTAATTGGAAGTATAATGAACTTTTGCTGACAGACCTCTAAGTAGGGACACTGAGTTTTTCAAGGCTGCAGAGCTTGCTGCAGAGTACACGGACCCCTAAACCCACAACACATTCTGCAAGTATGTTCCAGCGTCTCATTTAAAATAACTGTACTTCTAGCCCTTCCAAATGCAAAGAAGCATAAAGCTGTAGCCAGATAGCCTGGGACAATAATTGTGAGATTACAGCAGGCTATTTATAAAGGTCTAGTTCTGAAACCAAATCTTCGCTTTTAAAGAAACTTTTTCACAGCTAACCATTTCTGTGGAATTGGCTTAAATCTTGAGCTGCAGCTTTGCAAGTACTGAGTACAGCTGTGTTGAAGAGCTGAAAAAGAGACACTCGCCCCTTGTCAGCTCACACTGGGTCTGTAGCCCTGTGCACCAGGGACTGATAGGGTCTGATATACCCTTAGTATATTACTGTATCCATGTCAATTATTCTGATTTATCATGGTCCCTCCAGGAGACTGCCTTTCAGGATTTTTGAGAGCTTGCTTCTCTGGGTTTTTTTATGTGAACAAGTGGCAGAGAACCGGTACCTCACTAAGTGAATTTTTATCATCTAGTTTGCAATTGAATCAGAATACTGGGAGAGGTTTTCAGATGTATTGGCCCAAGTCCACTAGTAAGGAGACGTGTTCCCTGAAGGAAAAAAAAATGTTAAAATAAGTTAGAAAGAATAAAAAATGGGAGGGAGGCCCCCTGCTTTTTACGCATGCATTACAAGATTGTCATTACATCCTAATTACATGATTACATGTCACCTGATCATATCATCGCATGCTAATAAGGCAGTCACTATTGCTGTCTTGCTTCATTCAGTGTACATGATGGTCAGCGCTAATTAAACAGGCTTTTGTTCAGTGGCTGCCCCTCCATAATTCAATGTCATGCCTTTCCTGCTGCACAGTATTTAAACCTTATTGTGAACATAAAATTTTTAATTTCCTCATGGATTTTCCCATGATACTCATTACTGTAATACTGAAGTGCTTTGTAGGCATTGGTAATGTATTTTCAGAACATTCTTGTCAAGTTAAAAAGTACTGGTTTGCCTATCTTGCAAATAGGAAACGAGTATAAAGATGTTACTGCCAAAGTCATTTAATAGTGATAGGTGATTAACAAGAAACACGCAGAACCCAGCTCAGCATTTATAGCACTTTAGTATGATCAAAGCCAAGCTCCCAATGGCTCCAGCTGTAGTTGCAAATGCCATGGAGAAAGGAATATAGTATTTGTGGCTTGTAATAGATGGGATTCAAGTGACTTGCCAAGCCCTAAGTAGGAATTCCATGGCAGGGGCAGATTAAAGTTTTTTAGGGCTCTATTCACTGTCTGAACAAGACCACCCCTTCTTGACGGTCCCTTTCTGATTTACTACTCCTTCTGCAGCAAATGAGACAAGACTCTCCAGCTGTTTCCCCAGACCTGACTTTCCCCAGCTCCACTGTGCACTGAATAAGACAGGAGTGTTTTCTGCATTTGTCATTAAGGATGGTTATGATACAAGAAATTTGCGTACCAGAAGTCTGGTATTTTGTAGTTTTTGAGTGCTTAATATTGCAACCTTAATGGTTTCTTAGTGTAAATTTTAAACATGCAATTTCTCAGTTACAAAACAACAAAAAAAAAATCCTGCCCGCTTGGAAAAAAACCACCCTCAGAAAACACAGAAGCATTGAGGCTGTAAGAGACCTCAGGAGGTCATCTGGAAATACACTAAGCAGAATCATACAGATCCATACATGATTCCTCAGAAGAGCTGCATCCTTGAGATCCAAAGCAGCAGTGAACGACCATCTTCTGCGCACACAAGCATTAGAAGAACAATATGCTTTGTCAGTGATTTTCATAGATACTTGCTGGCAGCAGAAAGAATTAGGAATAGTGAAATTTGGTTCTAGAATACAGTGGAAAAACAAGGGAAATGACCTCCTCTTTCTATATCTGTATCCGAGATGGATTTTAAGATCCTGCTCCTGAGCATGATTGCATTAGAAATTTTTGATAAACTGAAGGGTTTTTCCCCAAACATGAACAAACCAAGATATTTTTTGTTAATGTCATTATTAGCTGGATCATTTTCACTGGATCTTGAAAAATTACGAGGAAACTTAAAGCAGATACACGTACCTGCAAGTTGCAACCTAAAAGAAGTAATTCTGGCAGAGTTATAAACAAGTGAAAGCCGAATCCTTTAATGAAAAATGCTGGGCAACATTAACTACAGCTATTTCTGTCTACCCCTCCAATAATAATGATTTAAGTGAGCAGGACGGCTAGTGCTAAGTAATTCTAAAAATCCTGTCTAGTATGTTTCCAATACAATGCTGCCCCACCTATACCAAGTGGCAGCTTTTCAGCTCCCGCTGACAATGTTCCCATGCAGCTATTTGCTGTCAGTACAAAGATCTCCAGAATGTTAAAAATGTAAGGCCATATTAATCATAGATCAATTATATATTTAATGGCCAATTTAGTTAAAAAACAGTGCAATTTTTCATTTATCTGGAATTACAATGTGCTAGTTCAAACTGTCAGAGAAAGCCGTACTACAAAACCAAAAGATCTGGCTTGTTGCAAATTCTGTGGCATCTGAGCCATAGGATTTATTTCAGTCCACATGTGGACAAGATCAGGACATCATTGTCTTAAGGTATATTTTGGTTTGTGGGTACTAACGTGAGGTTTAATACTTGGCCGTATGTTTTCAAATATTCCTTGTCATGGGCGTGGCAGATGGGAAAGACCAGGAAAAGGATTCTGTGAAAGTTCAGAGAAGCAGCAAAAGCAGTAGAGTAAGGCTGAATTCTGGTATTTTCTATCTTCTGGGGCTTCCAGCACGGAACATCAATATCATTATTTAATGGAATAAGTTTATTAAAATCCCTTTTGTTCTTTAAGATGTCATTCCTCTTCCAGACAGTTGTTTCTTGTCTTTCATCATCAAAATGTCGTTTCAAGACTAGTCCATGTATTTCTGTGGATTTAAGCACTGGTCCACATGCAAACCGTGTCTCAGGAATGCTTAGCTCAGCTCAGCCAAAGTGAATAGATGCTGCTGCTTACACCATAGGCAGGTGGACAATTAGGGAGATTATGCCATGCTGCCAGCCTGCAAGCCCTGAAAGGTGGCTGGCCAGTTCAAGAGCCCGAGCGTTATACTCGGCAAAAAGAATTAATCTTGTTTGAAAGCTAGTGAAGCACCAGTGTCAGGGTTGAGGCTCAGGATGCCCCACAGCTCTTCATTCACAGTAGAAACAGCGCTGGGAGAACAGATTGGTAACTTGGTCACCAGCGTTAGACACCTCACAGAGATGGTGTGCGTCTTTGGGCTTGTGTGCTGTTTCTACTCATGTTTGTAGCCAACGTGAGCAAAGCCTTCTCTATGAGATGCCGCTTTTAGTCAGTTGTACAAGGTATTTCTCCCACTAAGGGAAAGAGCCCAGCATTTTGATTGCACTTAAGACATACAGGAATGCTGAAGCAGTGTCAAAAGCAATTATGTTACTCTGGTTTTAAATCTGCCATGTAGTGATGAGTGTATCTGAGTTCAAACAGTTATATGTATATTCTCCTTTGGTTAAAAAAAAAAAACACAAAACCACCCACAGTTACTTACTGTTTTCCACTGCAACATGATTTACAATGTTTGTGATCAGGTGATCTGTGTCTATTGGAAGTTACCACTTTGCCTCTTTTTGTTTGCCTTCTTGGTGTCACAGACTCTGAATGAGCACATAGTCTTTTACATAGCTGTAGACTCTGAATTTATCAGAAATAATGTTTAAAAGAATGCTTTGAGATGTCTCATTAATTTTGCTTTAATGCTTTCTGACAAAAATGGAGTAGATCTGGATGTCCTTTTGCTTTTATATAGTTTTGATTTTCTGCCTCTAAGCAAGAGAAACTTCTCAGTGTGTCACAGCCACAGAATTAAAGCTGGAAGGAAATTGAAATGACATTTTACAACCGGATTTTGTACCGATTTCACCAGCAGAGCTGTCAAGCTCCAGAATTTTAGCTCAAGTTGCTTAAAATAAATAAATTCAAGTCCTTCAAAAATGTGGTTTACTAATATTTGTAAGAGACAGGAAAAGGAATTGACCTACACCTGTGTTCATTGGTAGAACAGGAACCAGTAACTTTAGTATACAAGGAAACTATAAAAGAAGTATGATTGATTCTGCAGGATTTACTAGAAACCCCATCAGTCTAGTGCGAATTTTCATAGACAAATATAGTAAGGAAAAGTCCCTCATATTACGTGGATCAGAGAAACCGTCTTAAGATATTTTCATCTCTGCCAGCAGAGGCTTTCAGCAGGGAATGCCAAAAATAACTACTGCAGTCAAGTTGTTTAAAATACACACTTTGTTGCTGATAGCACTTTAAAATCCTCAATAAAAGTACTGTTGGCTAGAAATGTTTTTAAACATCTGGCATACACAACACCTTTAAGTTAATTTGTGATGGCACTATCCCAACAGGGATAGAAACATTGAGTAGTCCAAGAGGCGTACGGGGTCAAGAAGGCGGGGAGGATATGTAGACGGAAATTACCTTATCCTGGATTAGCTCTGCCAGCGTGTGCCCAATACCCTGGATATTGCAGGCAGCTGCCTTCTATACCACTTACTGCACCTGCTTGATCACATCCCAGACACAGATGGCCAGAAGAGAGCCCATGCTTGCAGTCAGGCTGTAGCCTGCCGATTCAAACAACCTCTGTTCCTCTAACTCTCAGCTAAGATGCAAACCAGTATTTCATCTGCCTGCAGATTAACCAAGAAGTTATTGTTGCATACATAATGTGGCATAGAGAGAGGCACCCACAAGAAAAAGAATAATCCCCAAAAACTGCAAATCGAAGAATGGGCAAAAAGAAGAGAGACGAATAAGGACAGGCATACTGTTGAGCAAGGAAATGATTTTTCAGCATGACTGCATCAAAAAGAATGGAGAATTGATGTAAAATTTTAATTTGTTTTGCATCAAAAATAAAAGCTAAAATGTTATTGTGTATTGCAGGAAAGGAAATGTTGCTTCCATGTGATGCAAAGCACGATGGTTTGCTTCATGTATTTTTTCACAAAAAGAAATTAATAGTTAAGTTATAAAACTGGAGAAAGAGAAAGAATGCCTGGGGCTGGTTGTTGCTTAGGGTTTTTTTTTTTTAATGTAATTCCTTGCAAGTTTAGGATTCTTATGACTTGGGGTACGTGAGTTCAATTCAGTCCTCTGTCTGGTGGGACTTAACCCCCAATTCCCATTTCCCAGCCTAGTGCCCGAACTGTCGATCTCCAATAAGGCAATGGGGATCAGGCTACTGTCCATCTTTCTCATTGTCATCTTTTCCAATTGAATAGCGATATTCCTGGGAAGAGAGGTGGGAATCCAGGCAGGCCCTCTTCTCGGGGATTGTTCTTACCGCTAGGTGATGAAACTATTCCTTCTCTGTATCTGAACACAAGGATTTTATTCAAGTTGTACCATGTGAAGGACCAAGGATGCTTGCACCCGTAGTTGCCTTTGGTCTACACTCACCTGGGAGGTGGACAGTTCCTGTTGTGATGTTTGCCAGTCTTCAGAGACCACAGGTGTAAACTTGCGGTTCCCACGCTGGCAGGAGGGAATTCTGTTGGGTATGCTGTGGTGGGCTCTCTCAGTTGCTTTTCTTAGTACTGTTCTAGTTTATGCTAAATACTTCAGTGATTACTGAGAGTGGCATGACTATTCAGCACTGGGACACTCACACCAGAGGTGGGATATTTCACTTCTAGTTACTATGACTGAAAATCCTAGTCTACTCCATTTTAAGAAGCTAGCGTTAAAGCAAATCTCTGAGGTCAGTGGGAAATTATATGAGCTTAGCCCTGTTGGATTAGATAGAACCTCAGTTTAGATTTAGATATGTGATTTTAAAATCCTGTTAACCATTATCTTCGTTTTACTGTATATTGCAATTTGCTACCCTGGCTCTTTTATAAGCTCTCTAATCTAGAAGGAAAATTCTGCTAAGACCAATGCGAAGAAGTTCCTTCTGATTAGTAGGAGTCAGTATTTAAATTACTGTAGTCAGTATTCAAATTACTGTAACATTTCAAAACACTGAAGTTCTCTGAAAGTATGAGTGTGCTATAACTGAATAACGGTATATTGGATTTCCCCTGCATCTGCCAGTATGTATATACTAATAAAGAACCTAGTCCAAAATTACCTATATATGTAAAGACAGTAAATTCAATTCAGAATTCAGTCAGATAGAATTGTGTTCTGATTCAGCATCCAGCTACACAACTGCAAAGGATTAAATGGAACAGGGGCAAATGAGAGGCATTGTTAATGGCGCTAGCCAGCTTAATATTTAAAAACTGGGTTGCCTAAATACTTAGAAATTAAATCCATCATGTGTCGAAGGAAATTGAATCTGATCTATTAATTCAGGTAAACTTCAAAACTACCTGTCACAAAAAAAATGTTTGCTTTAACGTATGTTTAGTATTTTTTCACCAGAGGACATTTTAATTGCTAAAAGTCATTTTGCACTGTATGCTTGGAAGTGAAAGTGACTTCTGCAATGCTTCATTCCTAGTCGAGGCCAGCACACTGCAGGGCCATAACAACCGAGTATTTCTTGTTTCAGAGAAGACAAGAAAAAAAACAACCAACCATGTTTCCGGTTTTATTTTTAAACCTTCTTCTATTGTAGGAGGACCAGTACTTGAAATAACAGATTTCAAGACTTATGTGTGTCTATTCTTGTTTGGTCTCTGCTTCCTCCACTTAGAAAGTGAAGGGGAAGGAAAAGAGAGATGCTATCTGTAGACCTGAAAATATATGTCTCTATTAGTAGACTGCTCATTTCTTCATGCCCTATACATAACAGATATGAAGCTTTTAGGAAGAGATGGAACTGGCTAACCAGTCATACTAAAATTATGAATGCAAATAGACCGGGGAAAAAGTAGCACATGCGTCTTTTTTTCTTTCTCTGTTTTTCTTCACTGCATGGATTGAGAATAGGGCGTGAGACAGGAGCGTGGCTAAGATAAAGGGGGTCAGAAAGAATAAGAAATGCAAATAACTGCAAATACAAATGTGATGTTGCCTTATGTCTTGGTTTGTTACTGCTCTTCTGTATTCTGCAAGGCCCTCAAGACTAATTGGTTTCATTGTCATTTTATTTATATATACATATATACACATTCATTTGGGGCTTAACTAGTAACCTGTAACTATGGGAATGGAGGCTGCCAACACACCTGTGATGACACAGATACGGGTCCTGTGTGTGGTTGTCATCAGAAGTATGCTCTACATTCAGATGGCCGAACCTGCATTGGTAAGTACTTCTGTGCAGCACATTTTATTTCATAGTCCTCGTAGGATATCTATGTGCACATGTACGTGTGTGTGTGTGCGCGTGTGTGTTTGTATCTCACAGGCGTTTAACACCATTCCGGAGAGAAGTCTGTAACAGCAGTTCCTGGCTGTAGTAGCTAAGGTCACGCTATACAGAGAGAGAAGCATTTGTGCATGTTTTGTCAAAATGTTTGCTAACGAAGTATCCCTTTGTTACTCCTTAGCAACTTTTATTTCTTTTCATAACTCCAATCATTTTTGAAGTAAAAAGGTGTAGAACATTCATAATTCTGAATGAAAGTTCAGCTCTTCTGTTCACTTTCATGAGTCAAGACTTTCTTGCGTAAGCAAGGTGAGGAAAATAATCCTCTTTTCTAAGCTGTTATCGGGGAAAATGAATTACTGTGATGTGCTTTCTTCCCTGTTGTATGTTGTATGATTGTAAAAATTACGACACTTGTAGTGAATAAGTTTTTACTCAGATTACCAGTAGGAAAAAGCCGTTCAAGAGATGGAGCACCTTGGGAGATGCTACACAAACATTTATATTACAGAATATATTATTTGCTTAACACCATTTCTTTCCACTCTGCTTTTTAAAAAAAAAATTAAAAAGGATATTTTTGCATGCTACAAGTTAAAATTTGGAAATTCTTACTCACAGATCAGAACCTAAAATCCATAATGGTTTTCATTAGCATTGTGGTCATGTTGACATTTTTTGTTTGTTTAATTTCAAATTCTTACAAATTCCTAGTAATTTCCTGAGATTAAGAAAGAATGAATATATATTTATCCCCTTTTCTCTCCTTCATCAATACTGCAAGACAGACCACTTGAAACCCATGGAAGTCTCAGTTATCTGTAGTGATCCCTTAGTCAGATCCATGGCGTAAAGCTCTGACTGCCCAAAGCCTCACTCACTTCTGATGGGTTTGATTGCACAGATCATGTGGTAGGGTGAGGGTTATGCTGGCAGAGGTAGAGTTGAACAAGGTTCAGCACTGGACTCTGCCTCGCTGTATGCATAAGCTACGTCTCAGCTTATGCGATCTCTCAGCTAGTGCTTTTGATTAACGCAGAGGGCTCCGTCGTACAGTCCCTCTGTTTAAATAACCCTCCCTGAAGCCTGTGGCAGG
This sequence comes from Ibidorhyncha struthersii, assembly GCA_013398815.1. Classification (NCBI taxonomy): domain Eukaryota; kingdom Metazoa; phylum Chordata; class Aves; order Charadriiformes; family Charadriidae; genus Ibidorhyncha; species Ibidorhyncha struthersii. The sequence goes on along the minus strand of VZSZ01011388.1, from coordinate 364,397 downwards.
TCCAGATGCAGTGAATTTGTAAGAGCCAAGGGCCTTGAGAGCAGGTTTTATTGAATGGATAGTTCACCTTCAATGTATTAGCGTTCACTAATATCCTTGGATTGATGTTTTATTTTGTCCAGCATGTAAACATGATTTTAAAAGCTGTGTACACTGCACCTGGTTTTTACTTTTTTTTTCCATTTTTGTAATGTAATGCATACAACTCCATGTTACATTCCTTGGTCTTGTGATGTAAGTCACATATTACTGCCTGTGCTGATTTTCTTCTCTCTAAGTAGTTCTTTCTCTTAGAATACTTTGAAATTTTTTTATTTATTTTTTACATTTTTATTCCTGCTTTCTGGTGATGGTTCCTGATTGCCTGTCTTGTCTGATAACTGACGTTCATTAATTATTTACAGAGCAAAATAAAAAAAAAAAAACTCAAACAAAAGCCTCTATTGCAGCCTGATCCCATCTAGAACTTGTTAAAAACAAAACAAAACAACTTCTTGTTAGCACTCAACCATGTAGTGTTGCCACAAACAAAACCTGCCAGCCTCCTCCTCCTCCTCACTTCAGTGATTCCAGTGTTTGCTGTCTTCAGTGGTGTATATATTCCAGGCATCACTGCAAGAATGCAAACTTCTGCAATGGCAGATAAATACTTGTTGACCCTTTGTCTAACATATTTTGTCTTCGTTTGCTTGATTATCCTTTTATTTCATTTTTTATGTTTACTGCATGTGAAAGTCCCCACTTGCATTTTGCTTTTTGTTTTCCTAATAAGCATTTCCCTCTCTGTATAAATCATTTTATTTACCCAGCTGCTGCTTCTCCATTGCTCTCCTGTATCAGAAATCTTTCTTTTTATTTCACTTACTGATCATCTCTTCCCACACTTGTGACTGTTACTGTGTATTTCTAATGAAGCATAACCAAACTAAAGTCCTCATTATGCTGTATGAAACTCTTACATGTAGGATATCAGAGACTACCTCGTAAAATGACCTCTGCTGATGACATCTTGCTTACTGCATGCTTATAAAATTACTAAACCCTGTTCTTGCAACATCTTTCCTAGCATTGAATGTTTAGCTAGTAGTGTTTCATAGACAAGCAGGCAACCAGCACTGCCCAAATTGATCTTTTTTTGTGTTTGTTTGGTTTGTTGTTTGTTTATTTTTTGTTGTTGTTTTTGTTTAATTTGCATGCTGTTGTTTGGTTTCGCCTCATGACGTGTCAATGTGTACAAGACTATGGCGCATCCGTGCCCATCCATCACCGGACTCTTCTAGCTCTCTCTTACCTGACTCAGTCTTCTGCCTGCCACCTTCAGATCCTGGTGCCACCATTAGCCTGAATCACTTTACAGTTTGTCTTTGGTAGTTTGTTTAACTAGCATCCCTGAATTTTAATTTTCATCATTAACACCTCTCTGGGGCACTCATGTTAGCTGTCTTGTTCTCTGGTAGGAATCCAGCTTCCTGTACGTGGTTAATTACTTCACAGTTGACCATTCTTTCCCCTCCCCCTCTTTATTCCTCCTTTCCCTGAACACCCTTTAATTTTTTCCTGGGGTCTCAAAGGGAATTAACTCTCTAACGGGGATTTAGTGCTTTCATGCCTTGCTTCTTGGCTTTGGCTGTGCCATGCCAAGAAACTGTCTTAGGCAGCGAAAAATTGGGCTTGTGATTAACCAACTGCTCCATGTTTGTCCCTTACTTGTGTTTTAGAGAAGGATGAGGCTGCAATTGAGAGTTCTGAGTACAATGCCACGTCAGTAGCTGATGTGGACAAGCGGGTGAAACGGCGGCTACTTATGGGTAACACTTTTCTTCCACTTCCTTTGTTGTGCTCTCACTTTTGTCTGTATGTGTGTGGGGGGAGGTTCTCTTTTGGTCTCATTTGGTTCCTTTGGTTTTGGTTTGGTTTGGTTTTTTTAACCTGACTTCATCTGTGTGGAAAGGTCACCAATTTTGTTAAGTTCTCATCTGTTGTACAGCTTCATTTCTTGTTTTTAAACTTTTTTTTTCCTAATGCTGCAGCTTTAATGTTCAATTTCTTCTGCATAGAAAGAAGCTTTTGCCATTAACCTTACTTACCTTACGCAAGCTACTTCTTGCATTTGATTTGTGTGTGTTTGTGTGTATGTGTTGCTGTAGGATTCCTGAAAAGTCGCATGTTGCAGACCTGCCTATTGACTTAAAAGTGGATGATGATGATGATGATATGAAACAATGTTCTATTACATATGTGTTGTTGAATGAACAACTGTATTTGCCTACTTAAAATTTGCAGTGCTTCTGATCGAAATGTAAATATTATGACTGGAAATTCATTTATTTCCTTTGTGCAGCTATGTTAGTAACCACTGAAAGATCTTTCCCTAGTGACTAGCGAGCTTCCGTATGTTCCTCTTTCAAGACTAAAACATGGCTTGTTTCTCTATGTTGTTGGAGCCTGAGAGCAGAAGGGATGAGGAATTTCATTGAACACTGAAGATAATTCTTTAGCTTCTGCTTTCAGTGAACCCATTGCACACCCTTGTGCTTGTCTTCTTCATGTTACATTTATGGCCGTTAGTGAGAATGACCTTTTGGGAACAGAAAGGGTAGAGTGACTGGACCTCTGCCAGACTCTTTTCATATAACAAAGAGCACAGGGTAGCACAGACTGCTGAATGATGCCAACGGTTTGGAGGTTTTCAGGTCACTTATTACTCTGTATTTTCCATTCTGATGCCCTACTCACCACATGTAATTATTTCCACTAGGTTTTAAACACAGTGAGCATTGGTGAGAGGTACCCAATGAACCGTTTACAAGACAGGGATTCTTCACTCACAGAAGAGATTCTGGCATGACAAGATTCTGCCCTCTTCCCTCCTTGTCACTATTCCTTTTCTTAAAACCATTGAGTCCGTTGCAGACTCTGTCTTGCTAACCCTTGGCAAGCTCAGCTCTCGCTGTAAGCGTCCACACCTATCTGGAGGACCACCTCTAGGAGACCAAAAGCCTTCCTTGAATATTTAGTGGACTGCTGGGCTAATAGTTTCAGTAGGTTACAGTATTTCTAAAGTTTCCATATCAGTTGTATCTCATCACCCATGGCAAACCGTCCGCTTAACCACAGGCCAGCATACTAGTACTGTGTAGGAAATGGCACGGTGTTATAACTCTGAAATAGTATTAGATTATAATATTGAGGTAAAAAATTTCCCTTCTGTGAAAATCTGAGCATATGTTCCTTTATTTTTAGATTATCTGTGATTATTCATTTGCAATTAGTTTGCAGACCGAGCAAGTGACCCATATCGATTTATTGTTTAATGATTGTCGTGATTTGGGCCAGACTGGCCACTGAGGCGAACGACAGATGTTCTCCCCACCTCTCTCTTCAAGGAGAGGAGGGAGAGAGAGAGAGAGAGACTTATGAGTTTGGAAGGAACTAAAGTACTTTCCATCCACAACCTGGTTTGTCGGCTGGAGAGCCAAGGAGTGATCAGTAAGATTCCCTAACTCTCTAATAGCCCTATATGGCCAGTGCGAAAGTCTGACGGAGACTGCAGATTAACAGTAGACTATCATGGCCTGAATGAAGTCACACCACCACTGAGTGCTGCCATGTTCATGCATCCTTGGCATCAACTATAAAGATAGGTCTTATCACTCTGAGAGCAGTTTCTGCAAAATATGCTGTTCCTTTCAGTAGTTGGAAGAGGCTTAGCTAAAAAGGAATATTACTGAACAGAAAATTGGTTCTGTTTTACCTCAAAGCAGGACAATGATGCACTGTTTAAATTAATTTAAGCTAACAAAAACTATGAGGCAGCTCATCTTGCTTTCTGAAGGTGCTATTAGCACTTTTAGCTGTAATTTCAATAAGACCCATAGTCTCACAGGAAGTCAGGGAAAAAAAAAGTGCAAAGGGCCTCTCCACCACTGCAAAATCCAGTCCTCTATGTCTAAATGGTGAGTTTTCTCAGCCACTACCAGTATGTACAATACAGTTTACAGGGACTGAGCAACATAGTGCACTGCGTTGTTGCCTCACCCTCTATCAGAGGGTGAAAAGCAATTATCCAACCTGAAAATAAGCTCACACTGCTTACAAGAGTCCAGGGAAATAGAATTAAAACGTTATGATTAGCAACAAGCTTCTTAGTTACCCCAGGTCTGCATGTTCCAAGCTGAACATAGACTCTAGAAATTGGTTTAGGGAGATAATTAAAAATCCAGTTTGCAAAATACATTTTGTAATTCTTCAGTACCTCCTGTATTAGCAGGTATCAGCCAAGAGCTCAGAGTTTATGGACATGCTGTGTTTGAACAACTGATTCCTTAGAAAAACATTAAGTAGAGCTGAAAAGAAACTTAATTGGTAAGTGAGATCTGAGTGGTTTATTACTTAGGGACTTTTCTACTTGTTTCTTTCTACTGATTTCTGATGGTCAGAAAATCCACAATTTATTTTTTGAATGGAGTCTTACTACATTTCAAAAGCATAGTGGCATTTCCGTGAAATTCGACGTGTCTTCAGATGCTTTCTAAATAGTTGTTTTAGAAAGTACTGGAAGGCTCCTCGGGAAACTTTTGTTACCAGCTTTTAGAAATGGACTGTGATTTTTAACCCTCCTGCAGGCAGTCTTGGGAGAGTAGGAAAAGTAGATGACTTTATGTAATTTTAGTAGTCTGATGAAAGATGCTTTCAATTGCAAACCCTGAGATGATAATTTCTAGTCCCTTGTCATTTGCTGCATGCTATTAAAATGACTATGATCTTTATAACCCTTAATATCAGCCAAGGCTAAGAATAGCTTGCATGAAATCACTTTAGGAGAACAGAACTGCTCTCAGACATTACTGTCTATGCCACTCATTTTGCTACAGGAAGACTGGCCACCTCGGTAGCTCAGACTGACTCTTACAGGGGCCTGTGTCTTATTCATGGTGTGGTCCTGTGACTTGTGGCTAAATCTTAAATGGAGAAAGTAGATAAATGCACTTCCTTCCTTCCTGTTAGATGCAATTTTGTCTAGATCTTGTGGGGCAGACAATAAACTGGTCTTCTCTTATGATCTGCAAGAAACCTTCCTTTAGAGCCCTTCAGTGATTCCTAGGAATTTTCATCCAACTTTTTTCATAAGGTTCAGAAAGACCCCAGGGGCTTCCAGCTGTCCCTTTATCTCCCCTGTTCAGGTAAAAACACTTGGATTCAGAGTAAAGAGCACTCTCATTAAAGAGATGGCACTGACTAACTTTTCTCTGATCAGTGAATGTTGCACTGTATTGCTGTTCGTAGAGCTCATTCACATTTTCTTCACTTCTCTCTGGGCCACTGCCATTGTAGAGTGGAAAGGAGTGCAGCCTTAATTGTACTCCAGGTGGGCTTCTGGTGAGGTTCTGGTGAGGTTCTGCCAGCTGCCAGAGTTCTGTGGTGGGTGCTATAAACTGGACATTGAGCCATGTACGTTATGTAGATTAGGAAGGAAAGTGCCCATTCATCCTGGAGAAGTGCACACAACCAAGCATTTAAAACCAGAGCCTTACCATTATCTGTAAGGTACATTTACATCCACCCTGATGCAGAACACCTTCATAGAATCATAGAATGGTTTAGGTTGGAAGGGACCTTAAAGATCATCTAGCTTCAACCCGCCTGCCATGGGCAGGGACACCTCCCACTAGACCAGGCTGCTCAAAGCCCCATCCAACCTGGCCTTGAACACTTCCAGGGATGGGGCCTCCACAGCTTCCCTGGGCAATTTGTTCCAGTGCATCACTACCTTCAAGGTTAAAAATTTTTTTCCTAACATCTATTGTAAATCTATCCTCTTCCAGTTTGAAGCCATTACCCCTCGTCCTATCGCTACATGCCCTTGTAAAAAGTCCCTCTCCAGCTTTCTTGTAGGCACCCTTCAGATACTGGAAAGCTGCTATGAGGTCTCCCCGGAGTCTTCTCTTCTCCTGTCTGAGCAACCCCAACTCTCTCAGCCTGTCTTCATAGGAGAGGTGCTCCAGCCCTCTGATCATCTTCGTGGTCCTCCTCTGGACCCACTCCAACAGGTCCATGTCCTTCTTGTGCTTAGGGCTCCAGAGTTGGACACAATATTCCAGGTGGGGGTCTCACTCACCTTGTACTTACTATAAATCAGGGCACAACCAATGTCTTCAGGTCTTCTTAAACATCTGGTATAGTTTATCTTGCAGTTACCTGAGCGTTGCCTTCAGCTCTTAAAATTATATTCAGATCTCTGTTTTGTATGGTACAGCACAATTTTTTCTGAAAATATTTTCAGTGTATTTCTTAGGAACAGTCCCAGAGACCTCCCTACTTTCCTTTACCTTTTCCTCAAGAAACTATTTGCCAGGACTGTTTTTCCTATCATGGCATCACAGCATAGGACTACCCTAACTCATTAGAGGAGCGTGCTAATGCATTTCAGATATTGTTTAGTCCAAATCCAGCATCAGTTTGAAACACATATCGTGCCCTGCCTACCTACCAAATTTCCACTCAATCTTGCTAATACACATATTCGCAAAATCTTTTGTTCAGTGTCATATCTTCAGCAATGGAAGTTGCTTTTATTCATGTATCCAGTTTCCAAATCTCCCTTTGCTATTGCAGCCCTGCATAGAATTCGTAAGTCCAGTGGCCCCACAGTCTACAACTGCAAAGATGAGTAATCCAGTAGCTAATCCAAGTGCTTTATCTTTATACGTTTTGTAAATTATCAAGTCTCACTGGTTTAGCATTACTGTCTTCTTGGGCACTGTCTTTCACTTGAAAAGGCTACAGGGTTTTTATAGAACAATTGTCGATATCCTGTAGCATTCTTTTACATGAGCTTGATCCTGCGGACACAAAAATAGATTTTATGGCATCAGTGATGTCATTGGGCTGCCTCAGTACAAATAAGTCAACTGCTTACAAAGATGTGACAGGCAGCTGAACACTTCCTCTTTGAGGAACAGAAATGTGCAATTGTCTAGTCTTAAGAAGTCCTCGTCTCCTAATCAAAGGCAATGTTTTGCTTTTTGGCTACTCTTTATATCAACTCTTAGAACCAAGAAAATTTATTACATATTTTTTATATTATCTTTAAAAATGCAGTCATGTGCTACATTGTCACCATCACAGGCCTTACTAGACTGCACCTTAAGGTGCTTTAGCGACGCAACCGTGATGTTCTATCCAGTGCATTTCTTAGATCAGCACTTCTTGAAGAGATGAGCCTGACCCATTTCTCACCATGTTTCATTTCCCTCCCTGTACTCTTTAGTAGTCAAATGGATCAGATTAATTTGGGCTTGAACCCAAGTGTCTTCAGAACAACTGCAAAGTTACATTTCTGTCCCTCACCTTCAGTCCACCTTTTTCATTCTTTCCAGAGATCACTGTTGTAAGAACTCACTTTGGCAATAAAATGTTCTTCCTCTGTCCGTGGAAGATAAAAGGTTGGTTCCTTCTTGTCTAAAGAAGAGAGTTTTACAAAGTTCTTTTCAGTATAGCAAAGAGCAACAGGACATTGAGCCCATCTTGAACTTAAGGAAGCACAGTAATTTCCCTTGCATGTTTAAGGCCAGGGATACTGCTGCAAATGGCAGTAATACCATCACTACAAGTGTTTTCAGAAACTCAAACTCTACTCTGAAATTCATTCCTTCACAAGACATGTTCAACTCATTGCGTGTCAGAGCAGCTTAAGGTTTTGCCATTGGACACTGACTTCTTGGGTTATCAATAAGGGTATTTGCAGCCCACCTCAGATACAGGAATGTTACTCTCTTTCCTCCCCTTGAAGCTGGCTCCCAAGATCCCTACAAATTATTTTACTGTCATTTGAAGTGCTTGTATAAACTGTGGAGTGCATTGGAACTGTTCTGCACTTTGTTACTGCTAAAGTTCACCTCTGCCTAGATTGTTTCTGTAGTGTAGGAAGCACTTCAAGTCATTTGGAAAATATCACCAACGAGGACCAGCTTTGCCAGGCTGAGATGTTATATGTGTACTTATATTACATTCCATCCCCGATTTCCTAAGAGTGGCTTACAGGCAAGGCTTTGATCTGTCTATATTCATGGCATATAGCCAGGGATTAAGGTTGTATTTTGACTAGTTCTATATTTTCCCCTGTTGTGACAAGAATCATTTGACTTCTGCAGGTGGCTCTTCTTCCATTTTGAGTAGCCTTCCAGCCATTTATAATAAGCACCCAGCTACCTGCCTGGAGAGCTGAGTGTGCAGTCCACTAAGACCATTTCCTCTCTGCAGCAATCACCAGAGATGTGAGCTGTGGAAATGGCAGTTTGGGCATTTCTCCCATGGATTAGCTTATGACAGAGAACATCACTGCCTGTTGTACGAAGCAGAATAATCTCTTTTTTTGGCCCTAACACGCACTTGCACACACAAAGTGTACTTCTATCAGTTCAACTTCAAGGATGTCAACCATTGCAGCAGATAGCCAGGGCTAGTTCAGACTAGTAGATCACAAATGCAGGTCCTGCTTTGGCCACTTTCGTGACATGCCAGTACTCCCTTCTGTGTGTGCTGGTCAACTCTTTCATCCAGGCTTGTGCCTCTAGGTACCTAGAAACATCAGCCAAGGTAACTGTGTTTATCCTGTCCTGGCCAAAGCTGTTTTGATTTCAGGAGATTTTTAGCCCAGTACCTACAATGGATTTTAATGAGCTGCTCCCATCGTATCAAAAAACAAAAACCCAAACACCCAAATCACAATTTGACCTTATGGTCATGACTTACTGCATTTGCAGCAAAGACAAACATTTTAGCATGTTACATCAAATAGAGGGATTTACAACTTTGCAGCTGATCTTGCTACATTAGGTTTACCCATTTGAACCTAAAGTGGTACCCAACTTTATATATCTTGAGTCGTCTGAGCTTAGTAATCAGTCATATATTTTTTCCTAAACCACAATTATGTAAGCTGCGCTATTCACCCTGGACATCAAGCATGCTTTGACTTTTATTTTTCTGGATCTCCTCTGGTGAGGAGCACCCCTCACCTGATTGCCTCAGTGGCAGGAAGGTACCTAGTTATAGCTATTTCCACCCCAGATTATCGCTGCAGGTAACAGATTGTGTCAGGCTCGATTGTTAATGAGCAGAGGGAGAACCATCAGATGTGAGCTGAACGTACTCCCCAGGAGTTCAAGGCAGAAAGGGCATCTGAAGCACCATCCTTGCTTCTGCAGTTGCCCCTCACAGAGGCTTCCAGGCATTATGTAGCTCTTAGCAGAGCAGTCCTCTACGTTCCCTGTTTCTGATAAATCAAGATCCTCCTTCAGGTAGCTTGCATAAAATAGGGACTACAGAGGGCACGCATCCAGTGTGTGGAGTTCATATTGATAATCATGGGAGAGGAAAGCGAGGTCACTTACTTGAGATGCATTGTCAATACGTACATTCATTCAATCAGCCACCCTTCTCTCCTTCTTTCTCCCAGTCCACCTGGAAATTCTTGGGATTCCAGAGCTGAGAAGAACTGTTGGTAGGGGACTGTGTGGTCTTAAGGCTAAAAAATCTCAGGTCTTAACTTGCAAGGATCTATGCCCTGTATGAACATAAATATGAATAGCAAATAACAACCCTTTTAATTTCTCTACTATGCAGTCTTCTTTTTACTTCTGCCTCTCCCTATGACACATTGCAAATTTGAGGGTTGTGGTCTTTTCTACTGAATACTTGGTTCTGCTTGGTGGAACAGCAAAAGGGTTTTATGGCTTAAGTTTTTTGGAATCATAGAGTAACTATTCTTGTGGACTTTCTAGTCAGTTGTTCCTACTTGACCCAAGCTATTGCCTCCAGTGTTTTGTTTGTTAGGAATTTCAGGACTTAATCTCTTTGAATCACTGTTTTCTTTTCAGCAGAGACATACAGTCTTTCTTGATTGCAGGAAAATAGAATCCACAAAGTTAACTAGAATTACCAGAGTCTCATAATTAAAGTGATATTCTCCTACCACATGACATCATATCAACGTGGAAACCTTCCTCAGTCATTCTTTCAGTCATCCAAAGATCTCTCCTCTGGTGGTTCACTGTGTGTAACTTCTCCGAAGTCAAACCGCTGTCTTGAATTACTGTATAAAATACACAACGATTGTCTAATTCATATGGAAATCCACCATTTTATAGATTTCAGGACTCTGATAGAGCCATCTTGGCTCCTTTGCAGCTCAGGAAGGAGCTGTAGCACTGTAGAACTTACTGAAACTGTTCTTTACCTAAAAAATTCTTTAATCTGATGAGAGTTTTCTGGCAAAAGCCTTTCTTTTTTCTTGAAAGTAAGTTTTGTGGGAAGACTCTGGTTTTCACAGTGCTTTTGCCTGGAATGATCTCCAGAATTAGAGCGAGAGAATGTACACAGTAGTCTGGTTAGAACATTCATTTGAAATGTGAGAAAATTATACTGAAGACCCTTTCATGATGATTTGCCACTCATGTTCAGGGGAAGTGTTGGGCTGTAAAGTCAGACTAACTCATGAAAGTGATCTGTCTTTGGGGCCAGTATTGATAACTGATAGTCTGATAAGGGCTTGGGATTTTTCAGTTTCAATAAACATAAAAAAATAGAAAATGGGACCTGGGTTTCTAACATGGCATGTAATGCCCTAACTACCAAGCCATTGAAATAAAGTGTTAAGAGCTCTGGTTTTCCATCATAAAATTTCCAGAAGTCTTAGGTTGTTTTATTCCAATGTGAATTAAAAATGTTTTCTGCAGACTTCATTTTTGGTTCTCTTTTAAAATGAAATGAGAGTTTCTAGATGGTCCTACTCCTGGTTCTGCCTCGAAGAGCAGGGAGGTGGACAAGCTAGTGTTTGTTTTCAAGTGTTCTTCCAAAGCAATTAAATTCTCTCGTAGTTACAGCCTACCAAGGGTCACTTTAAGCCAAGAGCACCTTTTCAATTTGTACTTCAGTTCCTAGCTTTGTTGTACTGCCTCCTAGGACTCTTTCAAATTATTTAAAATATGTCTTTATTTCTCTGAATGGCTTTTATCTGACTTAGAAATGCTCACTGCCAGAAAGCCAAGTGTGCTGCTCTGTATGCATCACAATTTTTTTGTGCTTTAATCAATAAAGCATTTAAAACATATTATTAACAGGTGTGTTGCCAGGAGGATCTCTAACTCAGTTACTAACTGTGAAACCAAGACCCCACTTTAACTCTTTCTGTCAGTTCTACTTTGCTATATGAAATCATAGAAAAAAGGGGAAAGGAATCCCTGAGGTCATTCATGCATTCTCTCTCTCCCAAGGGCAGATCTTCTCATCTTGAGTTATCATCAGTTTTATTCATTGAGTTTGTGAATGGTGTGCTATTTCCTGTAAAAATCCCTTTTCTTCATTTCTTTGCTGATGATAAAGACTCTGACCTTATCCAGAATTCCTACCAATACCTCCCATTGTTTTGCTTTTCCATTTTAAATGAAAGGATTTGTCCAAGGTCAGGAGATAATGCTCCTTCGCAATGTTCAGAGTATTTCAGTTTTTCTTAAATGCAGCTTGTCTATTTGGAACAAGCACTGCCATCACAGCTAATAGTGCTATTTTTAAGGGACTGGACTGGTCTCATCTGGTGCTTATAAAACACTTGATCTAATCTATCAAGTGACACTCCCTGAAGATGTACTTCCCTGATGAGGAATCAGACTTTTTCTGAAATGAGAGCCGCTTGATTCATGATTCAGTGCAAGATTCACCTAGTCGTTTCTTCACACATTCCGTATGTGGCAGTGCAGAATTCTCATCCTATTTTCATGCAAATAAAATTCTACCAATCATGAAATTGCAAGGAAATGAGGAGACAAGCATAACGGAGTGAAGAATTCCACATCCTGCAAGTTACCCTTTCTGTCTCACCTTTTTCATTCCCTGAATATGAAGCTCTTTCAGTTTCTCCTTCATCTGTTCACAGCTATTTGTTTCTTTCATTATACTCTTCTGAATGCTCTTTCTCTATCCTTTCAGCATCACAGAGCATAATTTGCATGAGAATAACATAGTTCTCACTTAACTGAAATTTCAAATATTTTAGTTGTGTGTTTAGTTTCTCCTCGTGCTTGTTTTCCCTGTTCCTTGTACCCTGATCTCATGCCGTATACCGCACGCCGCAGTATATGGCCGCTTGCAGTAAAATTCTTTTTATGGATGGCAGCAGCAGTCTTACCATGTGGTCTCTGTCTCATTGCTTTCTTACTCATACTGCACATTTCCTCTTACTTAAAGGCAAGCTCATCTGTATAATCAGGAGAATATTTTTTAAAAAATCACCTTTCCTAAGTTACGTTTTAATCTTTTCCAGGTTTCAAGCTTTCAGAATTTGTGTAATTTTGGTCAGAATTTGAGTGGGATTTTGAATGGGTTTTTTTATGCAATTAGATAGTCTTTGTTGTTAGCCATGATCATGCAGTTCACCTGCATACTGCAGTGATGCCATTAGTGGTTAAAACTATTTTTTTAAGGGTCTCCTATATAACAGAAATGTTAAGAGGGGGAGTATACGACACACAACCACAATGTACCTGGAATTCAGAAAGAGCCTTGTTTGGTGGGGATTGTGCTGCAACACCAACGTGAAGGAAACAGATGGGATGTCAGCATAGGCGACCTTTGAGCCAGACCGAGCAAAGAGCGTTTTTGAGTGTGAGAGGAGATGAGATACAAATTACGGGCTAATTTGATTCCAGGTGCTTTTTGTATTAAAGTGAGTGAGTTCAACTTTCTTTAAGGTGAGGGAGTCATTACCACTCAGCTGAGCAGGATCTGGCCCTCCCATAGAACTGCTCTGATACCTTAGCATCATCACTAGTTCATAACTGTGACTTACTAGTAGCTGGCACAACAGAGTCCTAGTGTTGGTCTTTATGAGGGCTCCAAAATGCTAAAGTGATGCAAAGAATCATTACAGATGATGGCAATTAATGGTTTAAGATTAGGCCTTCTCAAAATAAAAACAATCATGAGTATGTACTTTTTTCCCTCTTAAAAGACTCACCCGATTCCTCACAGTTTCCTTTGAAATCTTACTTAAAAAAATAAATCCAGTTTAAATTTAAGATAACACTCACCGATATCCTGTGTGCACTATCTAGGACTAGTCCTGCATTTCATTTCTGCTGAAATGTACTGTAAAAACTGTTGGGAATCAGTGCAGGACATAACGCAAATGAGGAGAGAATGGCAATTCTTGTGATAGCTATCAAGGTGATTAACATTAACAGGGCATTTTTCAGCTTTTCTATATTCATACTTACAGATTGCCAGATATTTGACTTGCTTTCACAGATAGCCTTAATCTTTCCTCGCTTCTTCAAATATATAAGTTTTCCTGTCTTGTACACATAGCCTGGAGACTCAGTTTGCATTTCACCGTGAATTAAATACAGACAAATCAACTCATTGTTACGTGTTTAGGACAGGTAAACAGGTTACCTCTTGGTTCAGACACAGTAGCAGTTTACAACAGCTTTACTTACAGCACATCTGCTGAGGAGCAGAGATTGCTAGTAGTTTAACCCTTTTTACCACTTCAGTTGCCAGGCAATATTACTTCATAGGCGCCTCATTAGGAAAAAATCATCTAAGGTAATCCATATACTTCACAGTTGCACAGGCTAAAGCAGTGAATGCTCTAAAGCTGCCATTCTGCTCGCGACCTTTAGCTTTCAGTGACATCAAGACTGACTTGTTCATGTGTCTGCGCCCTGAATTTAAGGCAGTTATGCTGATACTGTGTTCAGATCTTGTGTAAAATTCAGATGAAGTGTAGAAGTAGGTACGATTATACTGAGTATCAAAGTACTGATAACTTTGCTTGGGCTGTGACCTACTTGATAGAACCTGATGGCTACTCTAAATTCACAGCTCCATCATTAATTGCTCTCTGGGCGTCATAAAAGTTGGCTCAAAATAAGCTTCTCTAATGGGCTTACAGATTTTGGAAGCAAAGCCAAACCACTCTGCTGACCCCAGTGAGCTTCAGGCTACTGCAAATGAATTACAAATTAAAGGCAATTGAACTGATAGTTTGCTTTAACTTGCCAGTTAAAGTCAGCGTTATCATTTGGCCAATCATAGGAACTAGCCAGGGAAAACAAGCATTTGTCCTCTTCATGTCTTCCTTTCAGCTGTACTTACCGCTTACCACGTCAACCTAAATGGTTTACAGAAATTTGGCAAACTTAGAAAACATTCTTTGTTTTGGGGGACTGCTATCTCTTCTTCTCCCTTTTGTCCTAAAGTCAGCCATTGCCTAGATTTGTGTCTTCAGACAGCATTAAACACCTCAGTGGCCCCTTAAATTTGAGAATCAGCACAGACCTGCCTTTCCATGTTTCCAACAGCAATTACTTTTAAATCAGTCACTAATTACTAAATAGTGTTAACTAGTGAGAAAAGAGGGCACACATTGCACATTTTGCAGTGTATAGATTTTGCTGTCTTTGGAGTTTGATGTCATAAACCTACAGATGTGACCAAACCTAATCTTTTATCACCTACCTGTTGCTGCAAAAAATCCTTTTCCTCTGCACAAGGCCTTAAGACAGGAGGTCAGTCTGACCTTCCTCTCTGGTTCAGAGGAGATGGCAATCATAAGCTATAAAGAATTTTTTTCATTTTAATTCTTCCAAGAACAACTTTTTTTGTGCAAGAAGGTGCCATTAACTGTTCCTCTCATGCTTTTCCTAAGAGACAGATCATCAAGACAGCAGCTACTGCAAGACTTCCTTGAATGTAGGTGATGACTTAAGTGGCTTTCCTCTCCATTTTCACTTGAGGCTATATATGATCTCTTTCGTTTTCACTAGAGCTGGCCAGTTTTGGTCTTCTGTTAAGGCTTCTTTGCATGTTTATACACACATTGCTGAGAACAGCTCTTTCATTTACAGTTGATCTCTGCTCTTTCCAGTCATTGTGTTATGATCAAGAGCTGGAAAACAAATAAGGCTTTCTGGATCCTGTTGACTGCAGACTGCCATGCTGGGTAACAGAAAAGATCAGAGAATCAGTTTTCCATATCTCCAGAGAAAACACCTTTGATGCTAGATGGCTTGCTTTTGCTTTCAAGCCTTGTCGCTTAAAGGATGTTCGTGACAGAGCTGCGTATTGATTAGACAAAGGGAAACGACATTGATCACTAGCGCAGATTTCTATACTTTTCTATATATTTCTATATATTCTATATATATCTATACTATACAGTCTGGGTATAACAAGAAATTAAGATCATCCTCCTTCATACTGAGGTCCACGTAGCACGCCTCTGTCTTGTATCTTGCTCAGGATACAGCAGCACAGGTCAACACAGTAGAAATAATCTACATTGATGGGTATCTGGGTGGCCTGCACAATGGCACAGTGACTGCAAAATGGCATTTGTGCTTTTAGTACAAGCCCAAATGATATTCAGCATCTTTTCCTGAGGGCTCTTTGTGACTGCCAGCTGGCTCAGCCTTCTTGTGTGATGGGCAGGATTACACCTTTACAGTGCAAAGAGAGTGCTTGCTTCTTTCTGAAATTAATTTCTTGCCTACCACCCAAAGCAGCTTACTTCGTTTTAGGTCTTCTGAAAAACATGATCGATCACTTTGTTACTTGTCCTTTCTATTCTTTATACCAATGTACAGCATCTTTAGGGGTTTTTTAATCTTTTTATCTTTAAGAGAATAATTTGAAAATTTATGCTATCTTAAGCAAATTTTTATCACACTGAACAGTATATCAAATGTTTTAGCAGGTTGTCTGAGACTGGGAAAGCAGAGTTTTGCATGTAGGTGCAGGTGTATGAACACATTGCAGAGTTTATGGGGTTATTTTTTTAAGCAGAACATAATTAAAGCCAATCCAAAATGACTGACCTTCATTAAGACAAAACAGACACCAGCCTGTCTGTTACACAATGCTTTTTCATATTAATCCTGTTGCATATTATGCTAATCTAAAGGAATTTAAGAGTGGATAGAAAAGATGAAATTCTCTTATCCCTGTAAAAAGTTAAATTTAGAGAGGAATAAATATTATCAGGGCAAAAAGTAAATTAAGATGGGGGAGTGTCAAGTCTTACTTTTAATTTCAGTACTATCGGTAGGAATAAAAAACATGCTATTTTACACGTATGAGCATGTGTGCTAATGAATTTCAAAAGAACTTATGAGTATAGGAAATACTGCATCTATTTTAAATGAGGAGACCAGTATGTCACAAAATTTCCTGTGAGCTCCAGCGCAAGTAATTTGCCAAGGGTGCCATAGCAGCTTATGGGAAGCTATGGAGGGAATTTAGGTCTCTGCTTCCATGCTCCAACTTTCTAAACTTGAGCATTTCCTGTTGGAAATCTCATAGAATCATACAATATCTCAAGTTGGAAGGGACCTTACTTTATGGGTCATCTTTATGATCATCGAGTCCAACTCCCTGCTCCTCGCAGGACTACCTAACACTAATCCATATCACTAAGAGCGTTGTCCAGATGCTCCTTGAACTGTGACAGGCTTGGTGCCATGACCATTTCCCCAGGGAGTCTGTTCCGGTGACCAACCACCCTTTCAGTGGAGAACCTTTTCATAATGTCCAATCTGAACTTCTCCTGATACAGCTTCATGCCATTTCCTCGTGTGTCATCACTCATCACCAGAGAGAGGAGGTCAGCACCTTCCCCACCGCTGCCCCCCTTGAGGGAGTTGTAGGCTGCCATGATGTCACCCTTCAGCCTTCTCCAAGCTGAACACACCAAGTGACCTCTGCTGCTCCTCCTAAGTCTTACTCTTGAGACCTTTCACCATCTTGGTTGCTCTACTCTGGACACACTCTAATAGTTTGATGTCCTTCTTATACTGAGGCGCCCAAAACTCCACACAGTACTCAAGGTGGGGCTGCACCAGTGCAGTGTGGAGTGGGACAATTGCCTCCCTCGACCAGCTAGCTGTGCTGTGCTTGATGCACCCCAGGACACAATTGGCCCTCTGGCTGCCAGGGCACACTGTTGACTCATATTCAACTTGCCATCCAGCCAGACCCCGAGATCTCTTTCCTCAGGGCTGCTTTCCATCCTCTTGTCCCACAGTTTGTATGCATAAGCAGGATTACCCCATCCCGAATGCAGAATCTGGCATGTGCTCTTGTTAAATTTAGTACAGTTGGTGATTGCCCAGCTCTGTAGTCTATCCTAATGTCTCTGTAAGGCCTCTCTACCCTTGAAGGAGTCCGCAGCTCCTCCTAATTTAGTATCATTGGCAATACTAAACATGTCAGATATGTATCAATGATATGAATGTATCAGGTTCCAAAGAGATCTTGAGCTTGAATAGGATACTGAGTAGACATGAATTGTGCCCTTGAATTTGACATGCAGCTGGCTGTGTTTATGGTACTTGCCTTCTCCCTCTTCCCCTGCAGTATTCTTTATCCGAAACAAAGTAAAAGTGAAACTCAGATTCTTTAGTCTCTGTAGGATACGTGAATCAGTTTCATTGAATCATAGACTCGGAAGTTGGAAGGGACACATCTGAAGATCATATAGTAATATATGTCTTAGTGAGGTCACTTTCTATGATCTTTGATAGGTCATGAGGACAGGGTAGGGTTCCTGATGACTGGACAAGGTAAACAAGAAAGGCAAGGGAGTTCATGTAATCCAACTTCCTGTTCAAAGAAAGGGCAACTATACCAGGTTGCTCAGGGTCATGTCCAGTTGAGTTTTGACTATCTCCAAGGACATACGTTTCATAGCGTCCCTGTGAACCCGTCCCTGTCTTTGACCACTCTCATGGTGAAAAATTTTTACTTTGTATCAAGCTGGAATTTCCGATATTCTAACTTCTGTTTGTTGCCTCTTGTCCTTCCACCATGCACCTCCAAGAAAAGTCTTGTTCCATCTTCTTTATATTGTTCTGTTAGTTAGCTGTGGTCAGAAATAAGATCTCCTCTGAGCATTCCTCTGTCAAGGCTGAACAGCTCTCAGCTTCTCAGCCTCGTCACGTGCTCCAGCCCCCTAAACATGATCTTGGCAGACCCCCACTGAATTTGCTCTAGTATGTCCATGTCTTTCTTGCAGTGAAATGCCCAGAGCTGGACACAGCACTCCAGATGTTGTTACTCAAAGCACCAAATAGCAGGGTAGGGTCACTTCTCTTGATCTTCTGCTTTTTCTTACTAATACAAGCCAGGATGTTGTTGGCCTTCTTTGCCTCAAGGCAACACTGCTGACTTTCATTCAACTTGTCCACCTGAGACCCCAGGGTTTTTTCTCTGAAAATGCTTTCTAGCCAGTCAATTCTAAGCCTGTTTTGTTGCATGGGATTATTCCATCCCGTATGCAGGACTTGGGTTTGCCTTCATTGAAGCTTGTAATGTTCCCCTCAGGCCATTTTTGCAACCTGTTACGGCCCCTCTGAATAACAGCCCAGCTCTCTGTTGTATTGAAAACTCCCTGAATTTGGTATCAACTGCAAATTTGCAGAAAACACCATCCATCCCATAGTCCAGGTTGTTAGTAGAGACATTAGGCAGTATTGGCCTTAATATCACTAGCTGAGGCTCAGGGATATCTCTAGTGACAAATTGCCAGTCGGACTTTGTACCACTGATTCAGTCCTTTGAGTCCACCTGTCCAGCCAGTTTTCAACTCCCTATATTATCCACTTATCCAGTCTGCCTCTCACCACTGTGGCCATAAGGATACTATGGAAGACCATGTCAAAGCACTTGCTAAGCTTAAGGTGTAAAACACCCACAGCTCTCCCCTTGTCCACAGTGTAAGTCATGTCACTGTAGAAGGCAGCTGGATTAATCAGGCATGATTTGCCCTCAGTAAGTCGATGCCAGTCATTCCCAATCATCTTGTCTTTCATGTGCTTGCAAATGGCTTCCAGGATGATTTGCTCCATAAACTTCCAGGGATCTGATGTGAGGCTGGCTGGCCGCTAGTTCCCCAGATACCCCCTCTTGCCTTTCTTGTTTACCTTGTCCAGTCATCAGGAACCCTACCCTGTCCTCATGACCTATCAAAGATCATAGAAAGTGACCTCACTAAGACATATATTACTATATGATCTTCAGATGTGTCCCTTCTAGTCCCGTAGACCTATACAAGTTTGTTCTGCTTTGCACCATATCTCAGTTCCTAAAACCTTGTTTTGGATTTTAGTTCATATTGACCCAGGCTGCCAAAGTGAATAATAAAGATTCCAAGATTTGTCTGATTTGAGCAATACCCTTAAAAATCACATCACGCTCTTCTGATCATAGAGATAAAATGAAGTCACAATAGTTGGAGGCAGATTTTGGAGACACCTGTCTTTGAGGCTTTCAATGGCTTTGTGAAATAATTGGCCACTTCCAAAAAACAGATTTGAATAGAAGCTTACATCTTGAACGGTAAACATTACTATTTTCATAAAAGAAGCTGAAATTTGGGGTTGCAGAAATGTTCCCAAACCATGTGTTCAAAGTTTCAGGCATTTAATAGTATTCAAAGCCAAATAAATCCTGTCTGGTGTCGGTCGTCTTTTTAAGAAAGTGGCCAGTTTCTGTTGTCATCTGGTAGAGATTCTGCTTCAATTCAGAAGCTTCAGAACTACAACATGGAGAGCTGATCTTTCACTGCTAAACCCTTGCAGACACTGAAGTCACTTGTTAAAGGACTGAATACCCATTTAACCACCTGGTAACTTAGTCAACATTCCTGATCCATTGTTGACGGGCCGACAGCTCAAGCTTGTGCTTTTTAATAGGATGTTTTAATATCCAGAAGCAGTGCATATCCCATAGTGCAGTGCACTATTGTAAAAACAATAAATATCCTAATTGAGTAAACCATAAGTATAGGATGTTGGTAATGATTTTGTTTACTTCTTGCCTATAGATCCAGGGAGCAGATCCATGAGAGATTGTTCCAGAGGTAGGCGCTCACAGTGGAAAAACACAATGTAAGCTGTCCCAGACTGCCTTACGTAAATAGATGTCCATTTCTTTAGATCCCTGTTTTTGACTGAGTTTTCTGGTGGGAATTCCATAAGGATGTAAGTGGGGCTGCAAACATCACTTTAAATTCACAGTAAAGTCTAATAGTTTCAAATTATGACCTTTATCATAATTCAGAAGGAATCTAAATGTCAGTTACATGACACTACTTTATTTGTGTCTTCCAGTTCTTTTTCTGCTCCCTCACCAAAACAAAAGACATCAGAAACGTGCCAAAAAGTCTGAAACAAAACAGAACAGAACAAAAAAAAGAATAAATATGCTGAGGTGGTCTTTCACAGAGAAAAAAACATTGGAAAATTATCTGTAGGGTCAATATCACCATGAAGATCTGAACCAAATTTTGAGCATCTGTTCTTTCCCTTCCATATAAGTATAGCTTCTCTAATGTGGTAGCTTGGAAATAAGTAATTTGCTTCTGCTCTTCATTTGAGACCTAAAACTTGTATTTGCATTTCAAATGTATACTCAAGTGTGATAGTAGTGAGGTGAAGAATGAGTTGAAGTCATTTCTAACAGAAACACAGGTGGTGAGACACTTCGGTTTATGTTGTATATAAGCCTCAGCCATTCTATCTGATGTAGCTCGTAATACCTCTTTCCCACATTCTACTATTCGTGTTTGCTTTCTTTTACCAATGTTTTCTCACGACCTTGAGTTTAAGGAATTTGATCAATACATCTCTCCGATTATCCAAAATGGCAGAGGTACTGTCAGATGTCCTTTTGCTCACTTGGATCTCCATTCTGTTAAAGTTCATCATGTATTAAAGTCAGAGTCACCAGGAAAGTTGAAGGATATTTATCCTTTTTGGTTTGTTTTACTAAATCTCTGTGAAAATAAGAAAAGCTGGCTTGATTCCCTCTATTTACACATAGAAATAACTCTTGTTCACTGAATGACCCTTACGCTATAGATCCAGTCATCCATGCCATGGGAAAAAAAAATTGTTGTGTCTATTCATTTTCACTGGATGTCATCCAGAAAGCAGAAATATTACTGCTTATGTTCATCTCGTGTAGATGAACTGCAATAAAGGACTCTTCATATGCCAAAGTTAATCTGCTAACGTAAGATTTACTGCTCTTTGCAGTGCCATGCCAAACGTACATCTTCAGCACTTTTTCCTGGTTTTTAACCTTAACTCTTTACTCCTGGAAAATCATCCTACCATTAAACTGTACCCAAGTAAAAAAGTTTTACACGACCTGAAACTTTTTCCCTTCTCTGAAACATAAAATCATTTGGTAAGTTGGCCTATGAGGACGCACACACATTCACATACAAATGGAAATGCCAGCATTGTCATTCACAGAAAAATTCTTCAAGCAGCAGTGTCGGTCTCTAAGTGTATAAAATAGTCCTTCCCAGCGGAGTAAGTGAAAATCGGAACTATATTACTTAAACAGTCAGGTGCAGGTCCTGCACGTCATACCTAAGGTGAGCAAGATATAGGAGTTGCAGACTGAAAATAAGGAGTTGCAGACCCAACTCCATTTTCAGAAAGCTGTTCCAGAAAACATGGCAATCCATTTGTTAGCTGTGCTTGCTGGCAGTTATATGCAAATCCTTTTGTATACTGATTACTTTTTCTACATGATGTTACAACATAGCACACATGGCATAAAAAATTTAAAATCTATCTTGTAGAGCATGCGTGAATGTCTATGGACAGCAGAGTTCTGTCCCATGCTGTTAGTGCACGTGTGCCCCAACCCCTTGCTTTCAGATTGTTCGTAAGTGCCAGCAGCTTATTCCACAACTGATGTAGAGGTCTGTGCCAGTGCAAAAGGAGAAAAAAGTTACACTTTTTTTCTTTTATTTTGAAGCAGTGAAGTCCCTCCAAAGGGCCAGTCTAAGTTCACCTTGAGGGCATTAGCAGAGGGTACTTTAAAATAAAAATCTCTTAGTACTAGTCAATTGAAAGATAAAGCCTTTTCTGTTCTGTGTAAATAATTTTTGATCAATGTACTGTTCTAAGGCAATTCCCGATTAGCATATCCTATAGCTTATTGTCAGACCATGTCCACAGGGTACAATTGTGACACAGACTGTGAATATTCAGCAATAGGAGTCTGTAAATCTGAGTAAGTAATGACAAAGCCTCTTTAGGGAAAGCCAGAATGAGGTGAGCTGAGTAGAATAATGGCAGTCTTGAGGGGCAGGGGGGTATTTTAATTTAATCAAAGCCAGAGCAACTGAAAAAGATACTATTAAAAGGACTTGCTCTCTGAAGTAAATACTTTTCAGATAAATGCACGGTTCAAACTGACGTGCTAAATTGGCATCCTTACATCCACTCTATTCTCTGGATCAAAGCAAAGTTAATCATTTCACTTGCCTTTTATCTATTTTATCGATGTGTGTGTGGGTATGTGTGTGTCTGTATGTGTACGGTGTGCGCATGTGCACACACGAGCAACAGAGGTTTTTGCTTTTTCTGTAATGAAGTTGAAGATTATTTTTTTTTTAAATGTTAGTGGTACCTAATAGTCATGGCCCACTGTTGTAAAAGCTCAGAAGTATTGCAGCTTTCTCTTGCCTGTGTTTGCCCAGCCACCCTTCTACATACTACAAGCACTGGGAAATTTCAATGACACAGCTTGGAATGGGTTCAGTGACCTCAATTATGCCCTCCCACCCACTCCAAACTCCTTTCAATTTGCAAAAAGCTTTAAGTGGACAAAACCCAGATGCCTTTTGCTTGTAGTTCAGTAAGAACAGATTGGGCATGTAGATTCTTGTCAAAGTGATATATGTAGTTCATTTTCCATTAACTCTTTCTTAACTAAGGATTTTAAATTCTCAGTTCTGAGTCTAGCACTCTGCTTTGCTTTCTACTGCTTTTTAAAGTTCATTATGCCTACAACATCATTTAAAAAAATGAACCTTAAAAAGCCTTGGCTAGACATTGACTGATACGAAACAGACTGAATGTTTTGTTCTGCTTTTAAAGGCAATCACTTTTTTTTCTTTTTAAACTTGTTTCATATGTAATAACCCATCCTATTGTGTAAGACAGTTCAAAAGCACTAACTAAATATAATAAATAAAAACATCAGTTTGGGGGGGAGAAAGAAATCATGACTTGTGGAAATGATTTACTAGTCAAAACCAGTACATGGGCCCTGATGACCTTGAGAGCTTGCTTCAGTTGGCTTGCTTAAACTTAGATTGCTTTCATAATGTTGTAATATTGCCCCAAAGAGTCGGTGCATCTCCCCTCCCCCAGAACATTTCATTACACTCCCTTTCTCCCTCTCTCTCTCTCTCTTTCTCTTTCATTCTGCAGAAACATGTGCTGTCAATAATGGAGGCTGTGATCGGACTTGCAAGGATACCGCGACAGGGGTACGATGCAGTTGCCCGGTTGGATTTACCCTGCAGCCTGATGGGAAAACGTGCAAAGGTCAGCTTCTGTTTGCTTTGCAATGCATCGTTTGCCTTCAGTGGTTCCAGTACAAGATGTAAATACTCAGTTATTTAATCAATACTTTTAAGTTAAGGCAATACTGGCATAGTGATGGCAATTGAGTTCATTGGCTTTCCCCTTCCCTAATTTTTCTGTATTTACCTACTTCAATCGTTTTTCTCTCTATTTATTAGAGGGTTTTATTACTGCAAAGAAATGAGATACAGAGGTCAAACTGTTTCAAACTGACCAGAGATTTAGAGGAACAAATCTGGGCTGAAAAAAGCCTTCAGTTTCAAAGGACGGTCTGATACTCTTGTAGAACTAATGGTATCTGAATTTGTCTATTCAAAAAGCAAGTTAAACTTCTCAACCAGTACTTTGTTACCTGCAGATAATCAACTGGTTATTACTAAGTGAAGCCAAGCAAAAGATGCAGAGGTATTGCTCAAAAAACCACAGACAGTTGTCCATTTCTGCCCATTCAAGACATAGGTAGACATCTACAAAGGAAAACCAAAACAACATTTACTAGTGCACAGGTCTAAACCATACAGCTGATGCTCATATTTTACTGTTCCAAAGGCAGCGCAAGAACCTTGGCATTTTGTCCTTCGTAAGTGTAATAAAACTGAGGTCAGGGAAAGAGAGAACAGAAAAGAGCACCTGATATCACTGTCAACATCTGTTCTCAGCTAAGGTGAAAGGCACAGTTCTCAAATATCTCTGCAGAATGACACTTAATGGCACTATGCACGTGAATAGATTTGGGTACATGTTAGTAGGACCAGGGCCTCCGTCCACCCTTTTCCCATCTTCCTATGTATTTCTTTTGAGCTCCATTGGAAGAGACTCGGTGATGGACATCCAGGAGGACACTGCATATATTGTTGTCACAGATAATACTTTTTTATCACTCAGTGACTTAGCATAAGTTGACCTAACTTGCTAAGAAACTATTGGGACTTTTTTCCTTCAAAATAACCAGAAATGTCAGAATATCTTCAGTCCAGGGCCTGATGTTACTTAAAATAGTAAACCCCACAAAAATAAACAGAAAATGTGTGGTTTCCTCTTGCTCCAGGCTGAAAAATCCCTGTGCTTGGGCATGATCCTGTTAGTGTTTATAGAAATAACAGTCCCTTTGCCTGTTTATTTGAAAATAAAACATTTAAACTGCCATTGCACACAATGGTATAGTTAAGGGTGAGCACACATCAAAAATCAGTCGTTTTAGTTCAAGCCACATAAAAATAAATCTTCATTTTTACAGGCAGACTAGCTAAGCCATAGCAGAGCAGTAACAGTGATTCCACCGAGTGCTTAAAAAGGAGGCATTTTAATACTGTAACATACACCTAGGCTTCATCATAATGTTTATTATTGAAACTATATAATGAAAAAAAAAAGATTAATTCTAAATATAGAAGTCTGGGCATAGAACTAATATGAAACAATATTTATATAATAAAGTCTATAATTAGTGCTACAGACAAAACTGAAATATTCAACTGATCCTCAAACCAAATACCCTAGCTCTAAGCTCTTTTACATTTTTTTCTTTTCCCCTTTTTTTATGAGGCGAAAATACAAGAAACAGATTCTGTATTTTTATGATGCTGCAGATTCTTTCTTACTTTCTTAAAATAAGCAGCAACTGGAAATTAACTCACATGGTTTAACAAACCGACCAGGCCATATCTTTTTAACCTTTATTGACATTTTAGGAAATACTCTTCATCGTTAAATGGTAAAATATATGTTTTGCATTTAATTTAACTGTAATGAATAATATTTATCTAATGTATTGCACTGTGAGATTTCTGGGCTAGATTCTGTTTCCCTGAAGCTAAAGTAACTTCCCATTTAAATCTGTGCGCAAAGGATCCTGCGCTTAAACTGACCAGTGAAGCTTCTTCCATAGCTTTCACAGGCAGCCCTCAGTCAAGACTGCTGTCTAAGATTTACATCTGAGTGGAAAAGGGAGCATTTTGGTGGAGTGACACTGAGGCCTTCTCAGCTTGTTTTGCTTATAGGTAAAGCCTGGAAAAGGCTGGGGTGGGGAAATTCAGTGTGCACATACTCCTTCCTCTGAGTTCTATAGGAAACAAAAGAAAAGAACGATGAGCTCGAGTTTTCTCCTGTGATTTTTTTTTTCTCTTTACTCTCCTTGATTTGACTCGCCCACAGTTTCTCATATATACAGTTCATTGTTCCTTCTAGCTGTAAAATTACACCTGTGCGGTAAGAGCAATGGATTATCTGTTGGATGCACTTTAGAGCATCTTCAGGGGTCATGCAGCTGTCACATCCTGTCTTTCTCGGGCAGAGTTTTCAAGTGCGTCAAGTGTCACAGCATCTCCAAGTGAGGTTTTTCATAGAACCATCATTTTAAGAGAGGTTATGTTTCTAAATATGGGAGAGAGACAGGCCATGCAAGAAAAGCTGAGAGAAATTGGAGGGTTAATTAATATATTAACCAAAAAATGCACTTGTAGGTTCAGCAAAATGATTAATATGTTTAGGTTGAATTTAGCAAATAATGTTGACCAAAAAGAATGTTTTTATTGGAAAGTCTATGATTTTTCAGTCCATTTTGGCATCTTGCTCTCTACGACATTTTACATAGTGCAGCTACTATTTGAAGTTACGTAGTTGCTTAGATTGAAGAGGCTTAAATAAGACTCAAAGATACATCTGAACTTTTGAGTACTCCGAGGTGGACATTGTGTAATATATCAATCTGTAGTTCTAGCTCGCTTGTAGGTGATTTTCTCAATACTGGTATTTTATGGAAATCTATTGCCACTTTTCTTCCTTATTTTTTGCAAGGGAATCAGGTAAATTAAAGAATATTTTTATTTTAAAATTAATGAAATAAATAAAAATATTATTTTTCTAAATAACAATAATTCCCAGATGGTTCTGTTCAAAGAATCAGGACTAGCCTGTTTTAGGCATTGTATAGACATATAATGGCAAAAAGAGTTTACTGTCCAAAATGTTCACAGGTTTTTGTTTAGTAGTTTGGCTTTTCATTAACTGCTTAGTCTAGAAAAAAGGCAAGTATACATCCAAAAGGAAAGGCAATTTTTTGAGGAAGAGTATATGCAAACATGCTTTATTTGCCAAAAGAAGGCAAATAAAGCCTATTAAATGTAACCTGTTGTTCTATGCCTTGTTTGCAATATCATTATTTCATATTCTATAATTCTATCATAAAAGCTGGGATAGATTCAGATCACAGAGTACAGAACTGAGCCAGGACTGAAACTGTGGTATTTCTCCTGGCCCTTTCCCGATGTATCAGAGAATGGAGGGTGCGGGAAAGCAATTTCCAAGTAATACAAGGGACCTACCTTTAATCGTTTTTCATGTCGACCTCTTTCACAGGCTCAGTGGGAAATGAGTTCATTGTACCTCAAAGAATCAAGCTCCTTTTGTTAATGCAGAGTGCAGTCTGGTTTATATCAAATGTCAATAAAATAGGGGGAAAAAAATAGTTGTGGAGAAAGCTTTAACATGTAATATGTACAGGTAGCTGCATAGCCAATAGGAAGACTACTGTAGCAGAAAATTTTTTGGTTTCTAGAAGCTGAAAAAATCTCTTTTATCTCTGATTCTTTCTCCCTTACATATATTACTTACCCCATCTCATAGTGAAATAACAGCAAAAGTGCTGTCTGTGGTCTAGTTGGAAGGACCTTCAGATGTATTAATGATGGCTGGGATAAAAATTCATTAACCTTTTGCTGTTCTTTAAAAGTCAGTGTCAAACTCAAGTCTTGCCTCAGCTGGGTTGGCACACAATGGGGAATACTCCTTTTTTCCCCTTCAACCTTCCTATCAGCTTGGCTTTTAATAAGCCAAACTATGGAGGCTTTTGTCAGCTAAGAGACGAGAGACATCCCAGGCAGAAAGAGTTTCATATTCTCCCTCTAATTAATGCTATTTAATTTCTCCTACCATTGTAACTGGGTGATCCCAGCTTGATGCTGAGTTCATTTGATGCTGTCAATTACTGTGCTACACCTGACAAAACAGTGTAGTTCATTTCCTTAAATGCCTACCAAGTCATCCCACAGAAGTCAGCTAATGCAGACAGAAAGGGAGCCAGAAGATTAAAAGACATAGTGGCCCAGGATGCTTGTTGCTCATTACCTCCTACCCACTTTTTAATATCCCCTATATTGTGCATATCAGGGGTTCTGTGATCCCTGGCTCCCTTGCTTGTTGGTTTCTGTGCATCCTTCCTGCCAAGTACCCTTTTCATGCATCCAGCTGTAATCTGCCCTCAGTGAGAAGATTCGTCAGTTTAGCATTTTAATTATATTAAATAAAACTTACGCAGCTGACGAAGCAGGAGACTCATTTGCAAAAAACTTGGGGGTTCGAGAGGAGTGAAGTCAGACTAGATTAGACTTAGCACAGATTTCTGAAGATTGTTTAAATCCAGCTGCCAAACTGGATCAAACAATAAAAGGTTGGTTTGCCCGAGGGCAGCTATAGAAGGATGGGAGACAAGCTGAGTAAAGGAGCATTCTTCTTCCCGGGCTTACACTAGAGAAGGGCTGGGAATGACTGCAAAAGACATCTGAGAGAGACAGGGACTTTCTTTGTGGGCTCTCTAAGAAGTGAATTAGAGCAAGAGGAAGGACCACAGGCTTCTGGCATGGTGTAAAATACAGGACGGAGTGTCTGATGTGCTCCGTCTTTGCCTCAGGGATTTAACAAAGAAACTATGACCCCAAGGCACTGTTGTGCCCCAGAATAATGCAGCTTCTCAGCACTGTACACGTAGACATAGAGGAACTGTGCAAGGGTGCAGCACTTGCTGAACTCCTAGAGTCAAATGGCAGAGCAAATATAATATTTAAGCAGAAGAGAAGCATAACTGGATTTCTAAGGGGGTTATGGAGCAAAAGCCGTATCTCAAATATGGTTTTTCCATAAACACCTATAAAGTGCCACCTAACTTCGCAATGCCCCATAGACATTCTGTAACAGCAAGATGTGTATTATTTTGTTTATCTAACTTTGTTTTGCATGATTTTCCCAGGTAGGCTTGACAGTGGGATTTTGAGGAGGTAAATATTCAGCTGGTCTAGAATGTCAGTGGTTTAGGTAGCAATATGATGTTACATTGATAATCCGCCACCCGCTGTGGCTCAGTACAGCAGTATTAATTCATGTGCACGGGTAGATCTTTGCAAAGCCCAGGTGATCTCATGGACGTGTGTTTAGGAGACAGAAAGGTCCCTGCACGTCTCCACCTAGAGATGGGGCATTTTATTTACTGTGCAACACTAAGTAAGCCCTTTTTAGCCCTCTGGCATATTGTTTAACTGGAGCAGTGTTACGCTGGGGTTATGTGACTGGATGCTCTTTAAGCAAACATTTCTTCTTCCTGCTGTCTCATTGTCATGGTTACCCAGCAATGTGGCGTGCTCTCTACTTCCTTGAAACAGGCCCCCATCCTTTTGCATTCAGATGCAGCAAAGAAATGTGGCACTTAGATGCTTAAATACTTGGCTGTGCTGCAGTGGGAGCATCAGAAATGCCTTAGCGTTGAATGGTTTGTCCAGTAACTCAACTCTGTGACCTTCCTTATCATTAAGCAATCTAGAAAAGAAGAGCAGGACCACAGAGACTAATGAACGATTTCAGTCAAAGGATGGAATCAAAGTTTATTGAAATAAAAGGGAATCTCTGTATTGGCTTTATTAGGTTGACACAGATTGCTCTTTTTTATCTTTCTTAATTGCAGCCTGTCACAGCAGGAAAATGCATTTAAAATTGGTTTGGGATACAAAAAAGTGAAACCCTGAAAGTGAATTAAATTTTGAAAATGGAATTCTTTCTGTGAGGAGAGAGTTTGTTACAGAATGAGTTTCAATGAAGCAAAATATGTCATGTTTTGTTAAATATGAACTGAAAAGTTTCATTAAATGTTTAAAATTAATGCTTGACATCAGTTTGGTACAAGAATATGACTCAGATATTGAAGGCTTTCCTCTCTTTTCATCCAGAACACACTAACACTAAGTGAAAAGCTCACAATGAACAGTTTAGCTGGCCAATTTGGCTTCATTTCCTGGCTAGAGAATATCTGTGAACAGTTATGATTTCCTCCATCATTCCATTAGTCAAAATTACTTAAAATTTGTTTTAGGTTTTTTCTCTAAATTGGATTAAATTGACTAAAGCTTTTAGAATTGCATCTTGTCAGTCCCACTCAATTCATATGAAAAAGTTTCCTCTTTCTTTTAGAAAGGAACACCAGAAGTAGTTGCAGGTTATTTTTATTGTTTATTATTAGTAAGACGCAGTTGTTAACCTGGTACATCAACAATTGGCTTGCTTGAGTTATGATACTACTTTTGTTTGACTGTGATTGATTGCATAAGTTTCGGTGGTGTATTTTTTTCGCTGATTGACTAAATGGGGAGGTTTTTGCAATAGGAGTAATTACCTATGATGAACTCAGGTTTTGTTTGGTTAATATCCCTGATCAACCTCCATATTTTTACATGCCAGTAAAAGTTTGACAGTAAAATACATCCCTGTGCAAGATAACCTTTGTAAAATACATGCATGTCAAGTTTACACCAAGGCAGATAGAACTTTAGCGGCACATACAACCACACTTGTCACATCACGTAAGTCTCTCAGTGCCTTTCAAATCAAGTCTATAGGTTTGGAGCAGGTCTTCTGAACTAAGATTTGTCTCACCTAAGAGGGAAATGCAAGACAGGCACAAATGAATTCATGTGAATAAACTTGGGGGGGGGTGCACTGTTCTAGTTTTCTTCCTTAGCTATGAAGAGATCTCCTGGAAAGTAGTCACCCAAATACAAAGTTTTCCTCAGTTAGATTGCCACAAAAAATGCTTAGGTTTCTGTTTAAGTGAGACCATCATTTTACCAAAGGTGTACGTGACTTTTTCGTAAATGCGTAAGAAGCATTAGAGAAGACATCACTAAAATAGCATGCTGAAAGGTAAACTAAGTTCCCTGCTGAAGTGTGTAACTTCCATTTGAAGGTGCGCAGCCACAGAATTTAGTTACTTAGTTTCTGCAAAACTTTAAGGAGTGTATTGCATTAGAATCACTAAGATACTGTACTATAAAACTGGAATTATGTTCCTTGTTGAATTCATTCATATACATCAGCATTTTAAATTAAAAGGGATGTAAATGATTCAAGAGTTTAAACTTCTAGAGGTTGCTTATAGAGGCAAATCTGTTCATGGCTGACTACTCCTACTTCAGATCTGCAGTCTATTTTCTGTGCATCTCCCATTAGCATTATCCTTTAGTGTGATATCTGTGATACTCCACACAGTGAAAGGAGTATTGGTGCCTGCTCTACATTACATGGCGTTAGTGTCAGTAGGTATTGTACTGGCACCCAGAGCAGGTCCTGGGACATACAAAAAGAGCTTTTTTCAGCTCAGCTTTCTCTAGCAAGGTGAAGATATTTTTTTTAACACGTGTGAAGAGGTCAGTTTAGTTTCCTCCACATTAGACACATACGGGTTTTGAGGTACATAAGCATTATGAGCCCTTAGCTATTAGCCATAACAAGCCATTAGCATTTTCCAGTGCTCTCTCAGAAAAAGGGAGAAAGCATACATGCATATGGTGTGAAAGAATAAACTCAAATGAAGTAAGTTGCTGGCAGTCATCACCTCCACTGCAGTCGGATTGCTGTGGTACCAGCAAATATCAGCATAAATGTCAGTCACAAGATTACAAGCAGCAGCGGGTTTTTATGAAGAGGACATCTGGCAAAGCCAGAAAGCTTGTCTTATTCCCTTTCCTTTGATTACATTTCCCTTCCTAATTGCGGCACCTGAAATGGCCATTTGCTTCTGTATCATATCTTTAAGCTAATTTATCTAGTTAATAGAGAGGTTGTAGTCTTACTTTTAGCACTGGTTCATACCATTGCTACTTGATGTCAGAGTAATTTGGTGTACAGCACATTAAATTTTGTTAACATTCTGCTGATATGTTGCCTTGTGTTCATAATTTGGTTTGGAAAGTAGCGTATGGAAAACAGTCCCTTAGCCTTACTCTCAGTCAAAGGTACAGTGATGACTAGTGAGAGCAGCTTTTCATTTAAGCTAATAAGTAGCTTCTCTTTGCTTGCTGCGCATAAATAAAGCTATCTGGGTTGGATTGCTCTGGGATATCCCAGAGCAATAGTATGCATGCTGCTTAGAGTCTGTCAAAAGTAACTAAGGGAAAGACAGGATTACTCTCAGTAGGCTTTAATTTAATGTTTTGGTATCTCCACTGGAAAAAAAATGCAAAACTTTGCAAACAGAAACAGCTTGAGATACACTGTGAGTGCTTAGACCCTCTGTGAAGAAGCTGACCCAAGCAGATAGAACATTTTAACCATGAGTCCTCGGAGTGGCAAGCGATACCAGGTTCTTAGGTGATTGGCCAGATACCAGGATTTTTAGGGGAAAATTTCTGAGACATTTCAGAAAATTGAATCCTTATGGGATTTTCAAGTCAAGAACCACAGGAAAAAAAGTATTGAAAATAACTATTTCATTTTTAAAATAGAGGTTGTCATCCTCAGGCCTCTGTATAGACTGTCCCTTCTGTGACTCTTCCTTTGATCCCCAAGGCCCATATTGCCCCTGGGATGGATACCTAACAAGAATGTCTGTCCTCTCTTCTGTACAGCAGCTCCCAGTGGTCATCAAGTTTGATTTTGGACCGTGTGCCTTTCACTTCTCTCAGGAATCCCAGTGTCCAATTTTTTAGAATATGGTCCGAAGAATAGGTGACCCCAAGGAAAAATAAGCGCATCAGCCTTGGTAATTCCTTGGAATTAGAGGTCTTAGATCGTATGGCTAAGCTACCTCCTATTTGCACAAGCTTAAAGATATGTGCATTGGGAAATAACGTGGAACAACAGCTGGCACCCTCTGAACTCATATCCTATCGCAATAACATGCTCATAAGCACATGCGAATAGCCTAATCCCAGCCTGTAGGGTATCCACTCAACTTGCCTTGAAAATATCTCTGAACTGGATTACCCATTCTGCTTCCCCTCGGAGTCTGACCAATGAGGAATAAAGTGACTCTTCCTGATCTCAACAATAGAAACAAAATATATGAAAAAAGTGGATATTAATACAGTGGTGCAAAGTGGCCCATGTTCTCCACTCACATGTGAAAGTCAATGCAGGACAAAATTTCAGTCCCTTTCTGGTTTCCTTCTACCTTCTGTGTCTCTCCCTCAGAAAAACATCCTACTCCAGAGGAATCAAATGTCCTTGTTTTTTATCAACAGCAGGCCATAGCCTATTTGTCAAAGCTAGTCCACAAGCTGTATGGAGTCAGGGGATAGAATTTTATAAGTTAGTTTTTAAAGCATGTGTCGTCTTTTAACAACACTTAAGTGTTTACTGAAGTGGTTTATTTCAAGCCATTCTTTCTCCCTGATGGCTTTCTCCGTTCTCATCAACTTAAATCAAGAGTAAACTTCCCAATAGTCAAATCAAGATCTAGTTTTCATAATTTATTATATAGCAACTCTACTTCTCACAGACCCCTTACAAGACTCTGCTTTCAAGCTACAAAAACTGCCAGTGTTTGTAACTAGAAATAAGTGCATGTTCAAATATAAACACCATTTGAGTTTGCTCCTCTGTACACGTAAGCAAAGAGTTATCAGAAACTAGAAGAGATCAGATATAATCACAAGCCACTACAGCCATGAATCAAAACAAAAAAAACCTTTGCCCACTCTGTGCTGAACGCAAGGCAAATACAAATCTTGTGGCTGAGGTCTGTCTTTTATTGTAAAAACAAGCAGAAAAATTAAATACAAAAACTTCTTGTATCTTTGCATGGATAGATTATATGACACAGAATGAGTGGACAGAGCAACATCTTTGCCCTGCATGAGAAGTCAGCATCTAAATAAATTCATGAACATGAGACATGTGAAGAATGATGGTAATGAAATTGTGGGTCCTCCAGTAACTAGAGTAGTGCTTTTAGGAGGAACAATAATAGTAATTTTCTACATATGTGTGATACGCAGATTAAATGTGCAATTAAACGTTCGACTAAAGTAGCTGAATTTTCTTTAAAATGCCTTCTGACAAACAAGTTCTGACCATTTTCCAGTGCTTCTGCATAGTTAAAGCATCATGAGATCACATGCCATTTTCAGGAAGCAAGCAGATGGCTTCTTGGTAAAGGCAAATTTGTGAGAATCTCAAACTGCTCAAGTGATTTATGGAAGCCAACAAATTTTCTGGGTAGATGTTGCAGTAGCAGCAGCGAAGGATCTCCCTGACTCATCCCCTTCCTAATACTCCTCCTCTTCTGACAAAACCCATCTGATTAATAAAACAGAGGCATTTGCTCCAAAGAAGCAAGCAAAGGCAGCCAGTGGGTGATTTAGGACTATGAAACAATAGATGCAACTGCCTAACCAAAGAAAAAAGTAACAATAACAACATTAAATGAGAGGAAAATCAGGACTTCGGTCATTTAAACAGTGATCGTGTTCAGTGCTTGAGTACTGGCAAGAGTTTCTGAGAACGCAAACTTTTGGGAACACCTCTTTGGGAAGCACCAAGAAGATTGTGTTATAGTGCAACCTGGTACATGCTTCTAGAGGGAATTATTTGGTGTATGAATCAACCATATGCATGGACTGTGCTGCAGAGATAACAGGTAGACTGGCAGTTGGTAAAGAAAAGCCAGAGGAAATTTTCTAAATTTATTTGATAGGAGTGACAAATGGAATACTAAAGCCAAAAGGGAATATTAAATAACAGGCAGTTTGGAGGTTATTTTTGTTTTGGTAGGACTTAAGCAAGATGCAAGACCCACTGTGTCAAAAAGAAAACCTCATGAAGATCAGTCTTGAGAGAAGGAAAACTGAGTAACTGATGGAAGAGCAATGGTCAAGTTCAGTTTATCAAAATTGCTGCTTGTTTTAGAAGAGATGGGTAAGACCAGGAGATCAGACCAGAGCACGAGCCTCCCAGGTAACTACAAAAACATTTTCAAAATAGCTACCTAAATGTGGATCAAAGAAGCAAACATTAAGGCCTGTCTGCAGTAGCCTTATTGCTGAGGCGACAGTCATTTTATGTGATTACATCAATATTATCCAGTCTCAAGACAAAGAATGAATAAGATCAATCCAATGTGAGAAAAACGTTAACAGCATCTGGCAGACAGCTGCAGCAGCTCAGTAGAAAGCTCTGTGTCATGTCCACTGAGGGGGCCGTAGTCACCTGGCCCAGTTCTGCTGCCCTGGAAACAACTCTTTCAAGGGCTGACAAGACTGGAAGGTGACTCAGAATTAGGATTCTAATTTTTTCCCCACTTTTTTAAAGAAAAGGAGGAGTTGACTGTTGTTGGTCCAGAGGCAAATCTGGCACGTGATAAGATGACAGAGTGTCTGACTGAGGGGCAGAGGAAGGCACAGAGAGAGGAGAAGGGTCAGCAGAGTTGGTAGTAAAACCATAGGTGTTTGGAGATGTTGCTGAGACAGAAAGATACTGGTCACCAGCAGAAAACGTGTGGAATTTGAGGGAGGAAAAGAAGGAAAACTCATGATGGTAGATGGCTGCAACTGGTCAGAAGCCCAGTGAGGGGATAAGAAAAAAAAAATGAGTAATTGGACACTGACTGATGGGTATGTATGTAAACTGGGCATCAGAACAGCAAGTTTTAGATATACAGGCAACATTTGATCCAGACTTTCTAAGACAGAATTGAAGTTCCAGGCTGCAGTGAGGAAAAATGAAATTATAAACCCATGGGACGTAAAAAAAATGAGAGGAAATGCAAATTTTAGATACTAACACAGGTGAAATTTGTCAGAAAGCAGAAAATGGAATGGAAGACCAAAAAAAAGAAGAGAGGATGGAAAGCAGAATCCAATAAACAAAACTGTGGATAACATCTGCCTTCTAACTGTTGCTAATCCAGAATGTATGTGAAACTTTCACTGCCCCTTCCCCATTTTGGGTGGAATTGCCTTCGTTTTTTTAGGTTAAAGACATACAACTCATTTGTCTGCTGTAGACATGTTCAAGGCAGACAAATATAACAGATTATCTTCCATTAAAAAATAGCAGACTTGGGTCAGCTGCCATGTAACTCATTCAGTTTCATTCCCTCCCAAGGGTTCCATCTATCCCCACAGAATAAATTCATGTGTACTGAGTTAGGGGTTTTTCATGACTAGGCAATATCCTTGTTCCCTGGAAACTTGCAGTTGTTATTTGTCTTTGTGAACCTCCCCTTTGAAAATGCCAAATCCTTTAAATTAATGCTTAGGAGGGTCATATTTTGCATTTCAGTTGTTGAAAAGACCTTGCATTTATTCAACAATATAAAGCTCCCTGAGGATCAGCAACCACAGTTTATTATGTAAAGGCGTGCTGTGCTTTCTGTAATTTGGGAGTTGACTACTCACATAATCACAGCTACCAACATTCGAAATTACAGTATTTTTTTCATTCTTTTATTATTGCTTGTTTCATCATAAAATACAGCTTGTTTTTTATATGGCTAGATCCTGCTCTCAGTGAAGTATTTGTCTTCCCTGGTACAGAACAGATCCCTGGTTGGTTGAAGTAATGTCTTCAAAAAGTTTTAGAGGGTTAATTTTTGGTCACCGGCCAAATTTCTTTCATTCGTTATCAGCTATGAGGCATTTGAATTACCATGGGCTAATTGTATTCAGCTGTCCTTTTCAGCAGGAGTAGCTTTATCATAGGAAAGCTCGTGTAGTCTCAATGTGATTTTAGGGAGTGCATCAATATCTTCAACTGTCCTTAATACCAATTTTATTTTTAAATTTTATTTAATTAAAGGAAACAATATTTTTAGAAGCAAACTGAGATTCTTGGAAATAAGCACACAGCTTACCTGAACAGATAATAATTCTGAGGGGAAAAATGAAAATAACTATGAGTAAAGGTAAATTGAGTTAATATGCTAAGTCTCAGGTTTCCTGTATCTTGGTCCAATAGTGCACAGCTTGTTCACTTGCCACTGTGCTCTTCATTGAGATTACACAGAAAAATTGAATACAGTAAGAGCAAGGCCTTGTTTTTTAGTGAGACCTAGAGCAGAGAAAATTCCCAGGGATGTCAACTCCCCAGTTTTGTCTGATTTCTACCTTAAGAAACTCTGAATTAACTCCTTTACTGTTGCTATTGCGTGTAACCTGCAGCAACCCATATAGTTCTTCTGTCTCTGCTCCTCCTGCATAAAATGCAGAAACATTGAACACAGAATTAATATGGTCATATTTGCTGTGTGAATAACTAAGGTAAATAAGTAGTCAGCTGACTGTATTTGCACAATTCTGTACCACCATTTTAACCACAGCCCCAGGTCTGCATGTACTTGCATGGTCATCGTTACCATCTGAGTGTCCCAGAGTGTGATGTACTGTACTTCCCACGTGCTCTGTAAAACAGAGAGACGTTATTTGTTGTCCCCAAGTACACATGGGAGTCTTAACTACACTCTTATTTCTCCCTCTCCAGTGTTTTATAGAAAACATTTTGATTGACAGAATGTTACAGTAGGAGGAAACCTAACTTTATTTTCTGAGATTCCTATGCCTTTCTTTTTTTGGGGGGAGGCGGTATAGTTTTTGCATTTATCTCAGCCTGGACAGTAAAAGACTCTATCGATCTATTCCTTTATGTCTCCAGTCCACTTCACATTCTGGTATTACAGCCCAAGACAGCTTGCACTGTTTGGGTTCGAAGCATTGCATTAACATGTTTTTAAGTTTAAAAAAGAATTCAGTGTTCAGCAAAAAATTTTACATGAAAATCCTTTCTTTTCACATTAGATTTAGTAAATCCCTTCCCTTTCACAAATGAGAAATCAGGGCCTAAACTATTCTGACAGCAT
The DNA here is from genome assembly GCA_013398815.1 of Ibidorhyncha struthersii. Lineage (NCBI taxonomy): Eukaryota > Metazoa > Chordata > Aves > Charadriiformes > Charadriidae > Ibidorhyncha > Ibidorhyncha struthersii. The sequence goes on along the minus strand of VZSZ01011388.1, from coordinate 327,053 downwards.
TTCTAAGTTTTTTACTTTCGAAGCTTTTTGTGTTTTATAAATCTAATTAACTGTAATAAGAAAATAATAGGACATAATGTTTGTTTTACAAGGTGATTGATCTCTTGGCAGCCTGGCAGACTCTTTTATTGATTGGTTGGTGGATAATGTCAGAGTGGATATGTCCTGGAGGAGAATAGCTGACACCTAAATCCATATGTGACAGATTACCATCTGTGTTGGAAGACAGGTTTCTTCGTAAAATTGCAAAGATAACAGGTGAAAATGGAGAAAGTGACATGAGGGAAATGTGTTGAAACCTGCCTGAACCTTTCCATGCTCTAAGAGCATTTACACAAAGCTCTCTATTTTGCGGGCAGCCTGTTTTTAGGATGAGGGAGATTAAAATTTAATTACACTCATTCCTGTCTGCCCAGTCGAGTTTTAATTCTGTTAATTAGGAAAATGCCTTGCCCCACAACCTAGCCATAAAGCTAATTAAAGAGAGAACCTTCATTTGCTGCTTAGTGTAACTTCAGTTCAGTAATGATTATCATACATTACAGTAGATTAGCACTGTGGGAGGGAAAATGAGGATGTCACTGAAGTGCAAAACTCAAATTAGAGGTGCTGTAATATATGACTTATTTCATTTTGTAGCTATCTGATGCAGGGAAGTCACATACTCCCCTACCTGCCTCGGTTTCACATTTGTTAAAGGAGAATTAATTAAACTTATCTCTCCTGCAGAAGTGTTGTGTAGGTTTAATGTAATGAAGCTGATAAGAAGCTGGCCTTTGAAATCCTCAGGTAGAAAACACTGCATAAATAAAGTTAATACGTCCTGAAGCATGCAAAACATATTAGAGGCAATGAACTACACTGGGAGAGCTCAGTCACAGGTGGAGTGGTGGAAGAGCACACATACTACCTAAAGTAGACTGCTGTACAGTTCTGCACATGTTCACAAAGTCTTCCAGGGCAAAACACTACCAATATGGAACAGGCTGCTGTATCAAACCATTCAGAAGCCCAGACCACAAATTAAAAACAACTGTAATTTCACTAAAAAAATTTGACAGTAAATTACTTTGATTCAAAATGCTTTGTTCAGTTAGAATAATCCATTTTAAGGTATTGGTCCTGAAAATATCAGTTGATAATTACCAATACTCCATTATACTGATGAAGTAAAGTAGAGAGGTGTTACAACTTGCCCGTAAACCCATTGTAAAACTGGAACTAGGACTTCTAACTCTCTGTAAACTACCAGGCAACAGCTGGCTTGATGTTTTCTGGAGGGAACAGCAGAACCTAAGTTCTACTTTGATTTAGATTTTCTCACAGTGGCATTGAATCCACTGAGTCTGAGGATATGAAATTATACCTTAATATCCTAGCATACATTGTTTGAAACACTATGGAAAACGTTATTTAGAGCATTGCAAGTGTGGCCTCATAGGTTATGTTTACGTTAATCCTGAGTTACTTAATATATTTCAAGTTTTAGTGCCAAGTGACAGGCGAGTATTAAAATAATTGCAATCTGAGCATTGGTGGCTTTGGTAATATTTGTAATGTAGAGCAACATTGAGAACAACACGTGTTTTGTGCAATCCTGTGCTGATTGACACACTGCCTGAGCAAGGTAGCCTGTTGGGTTGTGCACTGGGCTTGAATTCAAGTGTGGATGAGTTAGTTTGCTTTTCTGTGCCTCTATTTCCCCACCTCTGACATGGGGTTAAAAAGTTTTGTGGCTGCTTTGTAAAGTACTTTGTGGTCTGTGTGCATCAGCGAACTAATACCTGTGTCAACAAGGCAACACTAGTTATAAGGTTTAGGGGACAGTGGTGACTTGTAGAAGCACGAGAAAAGAGAGGGAAAGAAAAGCAAAGGAAAATTATGAAAACAGGGAATAAGAACCAGCAGACTAGCCCGCTTTGCAGAAAATACGGTTATATTGTATGCTGGTAATAGCATTATTAACCCTAACATGCTGTCATTAATAAAAACAAGAAGGATATGAAGTTTCTGTAATTATTTTAGGTTGATCTGGGAGTATATTATTTTCCTGGAGCTAGGTAGCATTTTAAAACTGCAAAGGATTAGACAGACACAATCAGTTCAAATATTTGTCCAGCCATTGAAAGGAGAAGGCTCACTTCCCCCTGTGATGAGGCTTTGGAAATCTCCATATCCATCATTGTTCAACAGCTAAGTGAAGATTGCACGTTGATTGCCCTTTCACTTGCCTTTAAGCAGCTTATATGAAATGTTAAATTCAAAGTTGCCTAAAATCCCTACTTTTTAATTTGTTCTCTGACTTGTATGCAGCAAGGCAAATCTTTGTGAGTCTACAGCACACGCATGCACACACGCACCCTGATCAGAACTCGGTCCTTCCAAATATGAATTACGCTGCGTAGATTTTAGAAAGGTACAAGTGGAACAGAAGCAGTCATTCCCATTAATCTTCACAAGGACATGAAAAGAAAAATAACAGACTGACTGTTGCCCCTAGTCAAATTGTGGCTATGCAACTTATCACAAAGCATCTGAGTTTCTGTTCCTTTATCTAAAGCTGAAAGGCTTTATTTAAAGCTGATTCCCTCATATTTTGAGATCCTCAGAAAACCTAGGATAATCGAGTATTTCGGAAATATTTTATTTATTCCTCCTTCATTCTTCTAAAATTATTGTCCCTTCTATTTTTCTGAAATTAGCTTTTTAGTGTCCAGAAGAATATAGAGAGCTTTGTGAAATAACTATGAAGAATGGGCATTTTAAAAGAGTTCTTGGATCTGTGTACCAAAACCATGTCTTATTAGCAAATGCCACAAGGCTCTAGGGTCACATAAGCAGATCCAGAGAGTAGTTGTGCTTGACTTCACCACAGTGTCTGTCTTGATGCCAGGCCTTTGCTTATGGGATTTGCTGCAAGCCTGGACTTACATTTAACAGTGCACATGGAGGTGACAGCGAGTCACAGAAGCTGGAGTGGAACTTCTCCACTATTTGTGATTAGCAAGACAAGCCAGGGTTTGTTTCTGGGTTCAGATGGGCCCACAGCTTTTGTGATGGTGTTGCTGAGTTCCATCTCCAGACTAGTATTTACGATTGCTTTTCTTCCCTAAATATTACAACTTTAAAGGTTTTAGCTATGTTTGTCCAAATGTTTGCTTTTTTGTTGTTTTTAGTTGCATGGGGGGAGGGGAATGAACCATTTTCAGGGCAAATGGGAGGCTTGGGTGCTTAGTTGCCTGTTACACCATACCTTCACCTGACATCTTTGACTAATAAATTTTAATGCTTCTGTAGTTTTTCCTTGGCCTGTATTTTCCATTTCTGCGTGTGTCCCATTTGTGCTGGGCACATCAGTTGGTATTTGTAGCAGATCAGCAGCTTGTATGAGCAAGGTATCATTTAACAATATTGACTTCTTAGTGGATTAATAGAAATCCTTTAGGATTTCATTGCTAATGCACTGAAAGACTATCAGACCTCCTAGTCTGAAATGACCAGCACATTGTCTGAACACTGATCATCAGGGCATTTTACATTCAGTCCCCCATAGAGATATACAATTCTTTATATACTTTTGCATTCCTGGGGATACAGGGGAGCAGAGCACTGTGGAAAGTTTGAGCCAGTCTTCTGCAACCTGCGTCATCCATTGAAAAGGAGCCACTTGAGAACTGTGTTTGAAGATACCAGGTTTATGACCCCTCTACAGACAGTCCCAATAATAGTATGGGGATATTTGACTAAGTAATTTCAAAGCTGGTGGAGATACCATGATGGGTTTCCTCTGTGTTGCCTTTCCCTACATGATACACAGATGTGCATAATCTCTGTTCAAACAGGCACTTGACAAAGTTGGGTACCAGTCCGTTTGAAGATAAATAGGGCCTCACCTTCTCACACGGTGGAATCATTTATTTTCACATGGCTCATAACACAAATTATTTATAGCTATGGAAAGAAAAATAGTGGGGATATAGACTTGGTGCAATTTCTGTGAACCAGTTAGACATGATATGGTTGGATATCCAAGTGAAATGCAGCGATGCACTGCTCTCCATAGAGTGAAATAATTTTTACATGCCTTGTCAGTCTTGCTATGGCTGTGGAAAGAAATACAGTGAAAGCGGAGACATTGGCTCTGTTTGTGTTATTTAGAATGTTTTTGCAGCTAACAGTTTTGACCTCTATTCTGTTTTGATGGTCCTGGTTTCAAAAGGCCACATCATGTTTTCCAGCTAGAAGAAATGAATAAATACTTTCTTTTCCTGTGGACTCTCCCAGGTTTTACCCAGATCCTGGTTCAGAATTATTCCAAAGAATTGCTGGTGTAAAACTGATATGCTGCATTGTTAGTGGAACTACAGTGATTAACAGCTTCGCATCTACCCTCTGAGGCCAGGAGAGTTTCATTTTTGTCCCTTATGGTCTTCAGAGACCCTGAAAAGAAAGTTAGTGAGACTGGAATTTGGAATTTAGCACGCAAAATCCAGGGGCCATCATTTAAAACATCAATCCTTACTTCAGAATGGTGTTTGACAGGCTGCAAGTAATTTCTGCTTCAAGCGGTCTCAGGCATGAGAGTAGCCCAAAGGTCGTGTTGTTCTTATCACAGATAAAAGAGGTCTTCTTCATGATGGATGACTACTCTGTGTGTTTATGATGCATAGTATATTAGTAATTTTAATTCACAATGCCATTCATCCAACAGTATTGTCAGGGCGAGCTAAACCATAGTTAGGTACACCTGTGCTGTGCAAAAGGATGGGACTATTGTGGTAATCCATCATAAGACCTGCAACACAGTCCCAGTTGCACATACTGGAGCTGGGAGGAATCACTTCGACAAATGGAAATGCCAGCCTGCAGGTATCGGGCCAGTTAAGTCTTGTGTTTTCACTGCTGATCTTGACCTGTGCTGGTGATCACAGCTGAAACCAAATGGGTTGCTGCCTCCAGTCTCATGGTATTACGTAGAGCAACCCCTTAGTGTGTTCTCCACCAGATTTACCAGGTTGGGAACCTAAGGTTATCTGTACTTGGCCTGATGACCAAAACTGGAGGACCACAGACAACAAACACAACTTCTGGTTTCAGATCATTTTGAGAGCTTTGTTAGCCAAGACACAAAGATTTGAGCTGGCTTCGTGCTAAGCACTCAGGGCGTAATACCACCACAGCTGCTGCCTACCATTTTACCCTCACGCTTTTGATAGCACTGAATGCAAAAGCCACTCCTCTGCAGAACCAGACACAAAAGTAATAAGCAGTAGTGTTAGTTCAGAGGGTCTCAGATCAAATTTGCTTTCTCTTTGCTACAAATGCAACTCATAAGCAAACCTTTATAACAGCATACATTGTTCTTGCTTATTTGAGTAGTACATCCTCCTGAGCATATTTCTGTAAATGTCAGTGCAGCAAAGTGCCGTTGAGCAGAGGGCTGAATTTGCCTCTCAGCTATTGAAATTTCTAGATTTACCTCCTCACTCCTTTTGCTGCTGTTTATATTTTGCAGAAACGTGGTAAGAGCCGTACCACTCTCCCATGTTGGTAATCATATATTTTCAAACACGAATGAATGACATCCACTAAAAGTGATCCTAAATTCAAATCATTTTTAAATATGCCCTTCATTCACCAGCATCATGCTGTCTTTGATAAATTTCCATCTCCACGTATCAGCTCTTTTGGCACTTAGATCTGCATTTTGAAAGATTTGCTTTTGAAATGGCCAGCTGTTATCTTAACATTTCAAAGCTCTTACAGCAAGAGGCTTTTCAATAGGAAACATCACTCCCCACTCAGTTTTCTGAAAGATCTTGGTTTCACTTCCAGAAGCAGGCAACCAAGGCTCTATGTTGTATTACTTCTTCACTGTATGCATCCCTAAAAAGACCTATTTTTGGTGCAGTTCTTCTCCTGAAAAAAAAAAAGTATTTTTTTTCTTTTTCAAATAAACGTGGATCCATTGTTTTGTAAGTGGAGGAGGATAGAAAGATGCCCTGTATTTCAAATGAGGTTCTGTGAGCTATTATATACTTGTTGCACAAGCTTTTATGGGTTGGAAAAGGGACTGGTCATTCCAGTTCTTCACCTTCTCCACCTTATAACTTAATTCTCCACCTTATAACTTCTCCTTTGGGAGAAGTTATAAGGTGGAGGAAATAGAATCACCAGTCTGAAACTCAGAACAGAGGTCTTATCAAGTTCATCAATGCACTTCATAATCATTATTTAAAGTAAGAACCATTGATCCCATCCTTCATACGTATATATGGCTTTCAAATAAAGGCAATAGGTGCTCTGCCTACAGAACAACTGAAGAAGAAACATTTCACATGCACTCACAGTTGCTCTCCTATTATACCATATCGAAAAAGTTAGACACATGAAAATGGGTACTCAGTGACACTGCTCATGATTGACAAACTAGCATATAATGCTAAGTCCAAACAAAAGTATCCCTCCATTTGTGTGTGTAGGGATAATGGAAGTATTTGTTCAGCATTCAAATGTTTTACTGCGTATTTGTTGTTATTTCAATTTTTCATGTGTTCTTGGGGTTTGATAGTTCCTACGTAAGGTGAGGGATTCATGTCTTACACAGGCTGAAGTCTTCTGTCAGGCAGACCACTACATCTACAAAGAAGCTTCCCTGAATTTTCTTTAACGTCAAAGTGCCTCAGCTTGGGTTATCCGGCCATTCCAGTTCTGAGCAAAATACCTCTGTCTCCAGAACAACTCAGCCCATAGCTCTTTTGTAAGCCTTGCGAGAAAGGTTTGGGAAGGGATGTATCTGACCAACCTGATTCCTAACAGGGACAGCAGCCTCCTTGGGGATCTGCTCCTATACTCCTGCCCTGAACTACTGAATTGCTGTAGCGAACTAAATTTTTGCCCGTTCATTCTTTGCAGACATTGATGAGTGCTTGGTAAACAATGGTGGCTGCGACCATTTCTGCCGAAACACGGTTGGCAGCTTTGAGTGCAGCTGCCAGAAAGGCTATAAACTGCTCACAGATGAACGGACCTGCCAAGGTAATACTTTATTTATTTTAACCTTTGTATAACAAGGATGCTATTTTCAGTAGACTTTTTTTTTGTAATGAAGTCATTTGTACTAGAGGTTTTAGTCGTACTGTCACAGGAAGTAAAGTTAGAAAAGACCTACCAAATTTCCATTTTCTGTGGTGGAGTTAGAAGACTTTTGGAAATACCTTGTTTCAATATTTTTAGTAGTAGGAATGCTAGTGTCCTGCTGAGTGTGAAAATCCATGTGGTGTACTGCAATAGACTCAGGTAAAGAGCCTCACTTTCAAATCCTCTAATTTGCTATGATCTTAATGGGACAGAGGCTTATCTTATTTACACCGGAGTCATTTAGAGTAACTTACTGGAATAGAGCATTTGTAAAATTTAAACTGAAAAAAGAATCTAATTTGTGAGCTCACCTTTGCCTGACAGAATCTGCTTATGGAGGGATAATGGAAGTGTTTTGTGAGAATTCAAATGAAGTGTGTTTTATATTGTTTGCTGTGGATGTCATGATTTGTTATCTAAGTCATATGATGTTGTATATTCTATGACATAATTAAGTGCATAACCATTTCCAACTTAATACTAACAGTGTAGCTTTGGAGAAATGACACGTTAAGTGTTTGAGCTCTGTAACCTTACTCTTTAAAAGCCTCCTGGAAAAGGCTAGAAAGAAGAGGATGCATTAGTAGAGAGAGAAGGGCAAGGAGGACGTATTTGATTAAAATTTTGTGCAGGAACTGCCTTTTTATTAGTAAGTAATTATTTGCATGGGTTTTGAACACATAAAAGTTATGAAGTCCAAAACAGCATCAGTATTTTAGAGCTTCTTTGTTCATCAACAAAAGAGAAACCAAAGTCTGAAGATACACATGTGTTATGGTTGGAGCAACCCACAACAATTTATTGTCGTTTAGACAATTATTCTGTTAGCCGATGGCCCCTCCCCACCCAGGAAGGAGAATCAGGAAAAAAACAAGGAAACCCAGGACCTGAAATATAAGCAGATTTAATAGAACAAGTCTAAATAATTAACATTAATAATACTAAAGAACCAATATTGATCCCAATACAGAATATGCAAGCATTATACTCAGCCAATTATGCCAGTAGGAAGCCATGCACTCCCAGCAGTGGACAGCAAATGTGGGACACTGCGAGCGCTGAGGCTTCGGGAGGAAGGGGAGGGCTCAGGGGTCCGGCACTGGGTCAAGAAGTTCTCAGGATGGCAGACATCAAGGAAGAGAGAAAACTCCTCAGCAAACTTTCTAATTTATATTGAATGTGACATTCATGGTATGAAAGAATCCTGTTGGCCAGCTTGGGTCAAGTGCCCGCATCTCACTCCTCCTCATCCCTGCACCTGGCTAGGTCGAAAACGCTGAGACCTTGCCACCCACATACCGTAGCTGGCTGCGAAGTAAATATTTTCACAAATTCAGACTCCAGAGTCTTCTAAAAGTTCAGTTTTCCCAAGCATTAGAAGAGACCTTACCGAAAAGTAAAATTACTGAAAGAGAAACTAATCCTGTGTCGCTCAAACCAGGACAGTATGTCATTCAAAAAAAATTTCATTGCATCTCATTGGTACTTCCATCATCTGAGAAACCTACTCCACCCTGACTGTGTGAGTAAACACAAAGAAGTCAGTGCAAGGTTGGTTTCAAGCTGGGACAGGATGGGAAAAGCTGAGTGGCACAGTTAGTGCCACATGACTGGGCAGAGTCAGACAAGGGTAAGTTGTTGGGTTTTGATGTACCTGCTAAAAATAGGGTCAAAATGTTGAAAAGAAATGCTCCCTTCATGATGTAGAGATAATTAGGAATACTTTCTGGTTCATAAATGTTGTGTCATGACATGCTCTCACTGTGGTGTCAGTCAGAGGTTTCACTGCTGAAGTAATTGTAATTACACCAGTGAAAAACTCAAGAGAAAAGTCAGTCCCTGCATTCTTGTTAGGCAAGAGCTGCTTCAAAATTTATTTGTTCATTTTGCAAAGTCTTAGTAACAGGCTTTGAGAGCTACCTATAAATAATCAGATATCTATGGGGATAATGGGAAACTAGAAGCAGCTCTGTAAATGTTGTTCAACTGAGTTTTGTTTCTTGGTGTGCTTGGGCTGCTGAATAAGTGAGTCGCCGGTAACAGGACATACCATGCAAGGAATAATGTTCTCCTCTCCCTCACGTGATCAGACATGGAAATATAAAGATGATCTGGCCGTCCTGCTTTTTCCATTGTCATTGTGCAGGGACAGGCGCTCTGCCTCTACATGGTACTTTGATTCGTCAGCTGTAGTTTATCTGTTGCTGTAACAGACAGATTAGTGCAAGCCCAAAGAATTCTGGGGCTCAGGAAGTTCCTCCGGTCCCAGAAACGCTGGGGTGCTTTGTACCGTGAAACAGGGAGGATAAAGTTACTTTGTGTTTGAAGTCTGAGGTATTTGGGCCCCAGAGACTGATTACAGCAAACACGGTATGATGCCTGCTTTGTGGAGGGAGCACTGTGATAATTTAGTTCCTGTCTGGTGCTTAAGGTGATAATTGGTGACTCATGCAGTCAGTAGGCCTACTAATAAAGAAGGAAAGTGAGTATAGATCAAGAAATCACTGATGTATGAATCACCTGTACTTTGCTGCTTCTGCTGCAAAAATAATATAGTTAGTGGAAGTGGTTATAGTTATTAATGTCAGGTCTGACAGAAAAATGTGGTTTGGGGTTAGTGACTCTGCTGGAATATAAATCATCCACAGGTTTTTTTGGTAACAGCCAGTCAACACTGACCATAGAACATTGCTGAGAGATTCAGGGAAATTTATTTTGAGCATATTAGGCTTTCCACTGCATGAAATAGAAAAGTCTAATTTGTATTTTATAAAAGATGCTGTTGTTCATGTTGCATCCGTTGTTTTGATTCATAATAGAGTTTCTATGACTTACATTTTTGCTGTCAACATTGCCTTTCTCCTCTGGTTTTAATTTTTAAAATAAAGATTTCTTTCCGTTATGAATCAACATGTTTACCAAATACTAATTTAGGACCTTAGAAGTCTGCATTGTTTGGGGCTGAGTCCTGTTTAGTTCAGGTGGCCTCTCTTGTGTATAGGAAGTTCATCTCCAAATGAGTTCACTAACAGCAAGGAACAGATTCTGCTAACCTTAGGCAAAATGCCCATGGAAACAGCTGGAAAGCTTGCACTTTTACGACCTGGAGAAGCCCTGGATAAGTCTGTAACTGTGTCTGATTCACAGGCAAGAATCAGTGAAGAAGAACAAAGCCACAGAGATACAGTTCATGTTAGCAACGTTTTTCAAACTGTTGAAAAATACAAGTAAGCTGTTGCTGCATAACTTTCTTCATATGATCATTAATTTTACATTTTTCAATAAAAAGGTTCCGTCGTATTTCCAGTGAAATTCTGAGGTCGTCCCATCTCATCTCATTACCTTGATGTCCTTTCATTGTAGACCTCAGAGCTGACTTTAAGATTGCAGGGAAATTGTACCCAAGTCTCAGACTTTGTTCTGGTTGTTTGCAGAGCTCCCACCCCATCGTATGAAGTGCCTTACACATATTCATCCTCTCTGTGAAGAAGAAAGTATTTCTCTCTCAGTTTTTTCAGGCAGGAAAGGGTGGAGCCAGATATAGCAGCTTGCCTAAGATCACACATATGAATGCCTGGACTGCCTGGAGAATAACCCTCCAGTTTTTGTGAATCTTCCCTCTGTGAATCTACCCATTACGAGAATTTTTTTTTCTCCTGTGTTTGTGCTCATACCCTGATATGAAAATTCATTGGTTTTCAGGAACTCTGAAGCTTGCTGCTTGCTTGGTGCCACCAGCCAGCCACCCTGCATGTAGAGTGCTTGTGTAAGCAGCCCTTGCGTTTGTAAAGGGCATTAAAATGTTCTGCATTTGTCTGTTTACAGCTAAACCATTTTTAGCCCTGGCTGCAAAGAAAACCATTGTCAATCACAGATTACTTCTGCTAGGGAGTGGTTCTCACGCTGTGGCTCCTTGTTAGACAAGGAGAAAGTGGGGGTTTCCCTTCCCCTCCCCCACATTCCAACCATATAAAAGGAAACTTATTTGTAACCCAGAAGGTGAAGAATCCACATTGCCCTGCCAGTGATATTGTGGAGACTACTACTGCTTTCCCAGAGTCTCTCTTTTCACGCAAACTTAAAAACAGATTTATTTTCTCGTTTGACGGTGAAATCACTGTATGACAATACCAAACCCATCTATTGTGTATTATTTTAACAGATCCCTTAAGTCTAAGGTATTGTAAATTCTTTGGTACAGGAAGAAACAGTTGGATCTGTTTGTATAAAACTAGCAAAAGAAGCCTGTATCTCCTTTGAGCATGTACTACAAATAACATAGCTATATTTATAGCAAGGAACGCTTGTGTTTGTAACCTTTGTGGTAATTAACAGCAGGACAACTCAGATTACTTTTAGAACCGCATCAGCAACAAAACAGCAAGCAAGACTGCTTAAAGCTGCAATGAATGTGTGTAAGCGCAGACATAATTACCTTAATCCTCTGCCAATATGAGTTTTAAAGCCAGTTAACTTAATTGCTTATTCAGTTTCTGTTTGTTGTGCAGTGATCTCGAAAAAAAATCAACAATAAGCAGTCTCTCTGCTCCACTCAAGTTCAAGCTTCATTAAACACCCAGAAACATGTGTGAAATTCTATCATAAATAATTTTCTCTGCCTGCTATAGGAATTGCCTTTTGCAATGCAAGACAAGGAGAGATGGCACAAGCAATTGTTGTAACTCTCTCCAGGGAGTGGTAGAGTTGGAAAGATGAGTTATGTTCAGAAAAAAGGTGCTTTTAGTGGGAACATTCAGTGATCAACATGTAAAACTTCAGCCTGCTAAATCTACACTCTCACCCTTTGCCCCTCTCCACCTCTGCCCAAAATAGAGCCAAATCCTGCTATGCTGAGGAATTTAAACTTTCGCAGAGGGCAGTTCAAGGCATGTGCATCATTCTAGTCCACGTACAGCCTCCAAAGCACGCTTAAGTGGTTGATGACTTGATGATTGCTAAATCTCACAGACATGATGTTTAGTCGTAACAAAGTCTATCCAAGTAGCATTTTCAACAACCATTCAGCCACTGTAAAAGCAATGATTGTCCACCAGGCAAAAGTACGCTGGGGCATGTGGTATACCTGTATGGGCCATCTGGCATTTTTGGGGCTTCTTTAAGGCCATGTATTCACACGCAGTAGGTGACAGCATTTTTATTTGCTTTGATGTATATTGCCTGTTTGACTATCGGTTATTCTTTACTACCTTCCTACCAGTTTTTAAACGAATGTGATTGACTCTTCTGTGACTAGGCACTGGAACACAGGGTCTTATAGTCTGCTGTTGGTAGTGCTGGCGTCTGTCCGAAGGAAATTCAGTGATGCAGGTTTATACAACAGGCAATCCCAAACAGAATCTGTCCCCCTGGCTTCATGATGTATTGAATTTTCCCTCTGGTGATTTTCTGTGGGCACATTTTGCTAGAGGTTTGGGGTTTTTTAACATGACAAAGCTATCCAATAGAAGTCCAAGTATAGCTAATTTCAGATGTTTCTTTCCTCTCATTACAAGAGAAGACATGAGCATATCCGCTATTTGGAAAAAAAAAAGTGAGTTCTTATATGCTGCACTGTATCCCCCCTTCCTCTTTCCTCAGCTTCGCTTCCAGATAAATGTTCCTCAAAAACTTGAGTGGAGCAACTGGAAGTAATGGCTAGAGCCAAGGATCCTGTGAGCAGATAATGAGGCAGTTTTCTTAGTAACTCTGCCAGAATATTGCAATGCTGACCTGCAAAACACCTCAAACCTTGTCCAGCTCTGTTTTTTTTTCCTTTGGGTTGTCTCTGAACAGACTTGATGAGTGTAGCAAGTTTTGTGGTAGCTTTCTGATGTGTTACAGCATATAGCTCCTAAGTCTTGCCATCCACAGCTGGTTTTTACTTACGATCTGAAATAAGATTTGAACCCAGCCTGAGGCCTTCTGTGTTAACCCACAGCACTGTAATCCATGCAGTCCTAAAATAATACTGTTAAATGAGATACTGACCTTTCTTTACTGCCAAATAGGTCTTTATTCCAGAGAATTTGATGTGATTAGACCTAGCTGACCCTATGATTGATCTGTTGGTAAAGGGATGCTTTACATAGGGCTCCCAATGCATAATTGTCAAGAGAAGCCTTCTTTCATTCCAGAATGACAGAAAGAAAAATAGCACCTTGTAAAATACAGTAAGTGCCTGTGATCCAGAGATCCTACAGGCCTGGTCTTGAAACATTGCCATATTAACTGGATATGTAATCCCCTCTCGTAACATCCACCTTTTCACTTATTTGTACAAAATATGCACTATTAGCCTTCCAAGGGCAAGATTGAATCTCCCAGCATGGTATCTCCATTTTGAAAATGGTATGAAATGAGGAATTAATCATACAGGGAAGGACAGATAGAAAGTGTTTGTGGGAATTATTTTTGGCCTAAAGGAGCCCACAAAGATTAGCTACAAAGATCTCACTATACTTTTCTGTATGGAACCATTGATGACAAATATGGCTGTACAGGACCAGTTTAATCCCAAATAAATCAATGCATCCACACTGGCAGCACTGAATCACTGGCCATCTTTGACGCAGAGTTACCAAATTAAAAAATAAAAGAGGGGCCAAAGAGGTTTGCACCCTTGGGTTACGTGACAGTGACCTGCTACCCACATTTGATCAAGTAACCCAGTAAAGCAACTGGCCTTGTCCCAATCACATGACATGATGAAGGTCTCAGGATGAGGATACACTCCTTGCGTTGATTTATATAAGACACAGTCACCCATCTTAGATTACTTAACTAAATGCATGGGTGAGAGGTCAGGGTTGGAGCATCTGCCCCTCTCTATCTCTCATTGCATTGTGAAAACGGAGGACGGGGAGAATCCCACATCCAGTGTCCTAGTTTTAAAACCCTAAGGAAACTCCTTGGAATAGCAGGACAGGGGAATTCTGTGTCATGATACTCCCAGCTAAGCCAAGCTATCTTTTTACCTTACTGCTACTCCCCCAACTCTTTGTGCTCTGAGTTATAGCTGAGTATACCCTGGTGCACTCCTAGAGGCAGTGAGCTGTGAGAAACGTTAAATGGGTACAGCTGCACCATACAGCAGTAAAGAGACTGATTAAACCCTTCAGCTAATCCGTATCAGTGCTGGAACTCCATACAGCAGTAAAGAGACTGATTAAACCCTTCAGCTAATCCGTATCGGTGCTAGAACTAATGTTTCGTGTAAGTCAGTTTAAAAAACAATGGGTGAGGCCCAGACCCCTCAGATTCAATGCATCAACATTATGGTTTGGCCAATTTTCCAGTGAAAAATGTTGGAAAGATTTGTTGTTGGTCTAACCCCTCTCTTTCCTTTTCTCCCTCCATTAAATACATAAAAGAAGCAAATGTTCAATAAAAGTAACGTTATTTAGCCTTCCCCTTCTTTCTGGATTGGCAATAACATACAGCTTCACAGCCAGGTGAGACGGTATAAAGAGGACACCAGCAGAAATTTTATTGCTTGGTGCGGGTTTTTTTCTTAATAGTTAAAATACATTTTACCTGAACCCACCCAAACCTGTCACTGAGGTTGTTACCCTCATGGTCAGGACTGAACTGTAGAGGGTGGAGAGCATTAGCAAGCCATCAGGGTGCTGCTGCCTGTGTCCTTGCCAGGGAGGCAGCAGCGGGGATCCCAGAGAGCGTGTTTGCTGTCTGGGGAGAGGCACAAGCAGGCTTACAAGTCGCCTCGCTGGCTTTTGCCTGAGTTTGCCTGTGCGTTTGCTGTTTGAGGTCTTCAGCAGTCAGAGAAAATACCCAAGGCTTCATTTTGTACTGAGCAGAGTTACAGTGCTATCGCACTAAGGGAACCTGATGGTCCTTATTATCTTACACCGCTAGAGCAGGGTGAGTCAGTGCCAGTGCAGGGATGATTAATGAGAAAGAGAGGGATGAAGGGACTCAAGCCATTCCCCTGGCAACTCATTTATGTGATACACACGAAGGAGAGTGATTTTGCCTTGATACACTCATACACTCGTCCACATGAGATAGGCGTGCTGTAAGATATAAAATACATTGACTTGATATAGACTGATTTTCAGCCACTGCAGCTGAGTCTGGCCCAGTATGTTTAATTTGTGTGGACACTTGGTATATAAACAACAGTGCTGGTTCAGCTGCCAATGTAGCTCAAGAACCAGTGAGAATCAGTGGTGCACTGGAGGAGGTACTGGGAGCTGCTTGTGGAAATCAGACTAGCTCACAGAAAGAGAATTCAAGATGATTTCCCTGTCACTGGTGATGTTCATTCCCTATGCAGCTTTTCTCTAAGGCATTCTGTGTCACTGAGTCTTACAAAAATATCTTGCTTATGACAAGCACCATATTGCTTCTAGCATCAGATTAAAAAAAAATACTCTGCTGGGAAGCAACATGTTATGCTGTCATTAAAAGGAATACTCCTCAAATCCTTTCTGTTACACATGGTGCTTACTCTTGGTGTCAGCGACATTGTGAATAGTGGTACAGTCTGCCTCTGTGAGAAAAAAAGGGTTGCAAGACCATACCCAGAAACAAAAAATGCCCCAGGCATGAAGTAAAAACAGCCCTAGCCAGTACAAGTTTGTTTGCCAAGTGATAGTATCTCCCATGTTGGTTGTAGCAATTAAGTCTGCTGAAACATGAAAACAAATACATCCCCTCCACCTCCAGTTCTCCTCTCTGCAGCAGAGTGTTACCATAAGTTAAAGGCGAATTTTCTTTGGTTGCTGCTCCTTGGAAGGAATATTAAACCTCACACTCTAGGCTTTAAATCAATTTCTAATGGGATGAGACCTAATGTGGGGAGGGCAGATGGGACAAATTATTCTACCTCTATTTTCCCATGAAGCTTCTGATACAGGCTACTGTTGGAAGTAAGATACCAGATTAGTTTGACCTAAGGTCTCATTCAGTATGGTAGCTCTTATATTCCTATGTTAAACTCTATAAAGTATACTGCTATCAAATTTCTTTTTACAGCTCTGTCTGGCCCCCTCCCCGTGATGATGGGTGTGGGAAGCCAAGCAAAACGTTCCATTAGTGTTTAGAAAGAGAATTTGAGATATGTTTTTTAGTTGATGCTGTAGGATTTATGATGTGTATAGTGCAGAAATGATTTTACTGGACTAGAATCATGTTATGTATTAATGAATTACCAGGATATGAGTCAGCCTTGGAATAGTTTGAGCAGGAAGGTAGCATTCTTGCACAAACAATAATCTGTTGATAAATAGTGCTGAAAGCTGTAATTCAATAGGAATTGTTTTTAAAGAGAACCAGAGAAAGACTATATGTATATATATGCTCCACTGTTGCAGTGGTGCACATTGAGATAATGCCATATTACTGCGTGCAATCATTTAATCACATTGATTAAGGTCAGATACCCTTTACACTGAGTGCTATACAGAATTGCAATAAAATGACAACCCTGTCCCAAATGTTCAGAAGAATTTCATTTTCCTATGCTTGCATCTACCCTTCTGGGTCTTTTAAAAGTGCCCTGTTTTGTTTATTTTGTTCTAATGAGAATAAAAGCCTCACTTGTTGAAGCAAAGGGGTGTGATTTTCTTCTAGTTGCCCTGTTATGAACTGCCGCTACTTGTTTTGATAGCTTGGAGATGAGGCCTTAGGACAAGCAAGATGAAAACAAAAATCTAAGCTCAACTATTAAGAGGCAGCGGAATGGAGGAATATATTCTGAGTTTTTTCGGGGTGGAGGGTTTTTTGATGCATATTTGCAAAATATTTTCGTTAGATTTTCGGAGGGATACCTGCCATTTCTCCACTCCATGGAGGCCAGCTTTTCTGGGCAGAGTTTTTAAGCAAGCCTTTGAAGCAGAGCCAGAGAACAGCAATTCTTGTGTATATTCAGTGGCCACTGACTTCAGCAAGAGCTCGAAGTAACCTGGGAATGCACAGTCAGGTCCACGGGAGGTGAAGTGCTGCATTTGAGTTTTCAGTTGAAAACCGAAACTGTGTTGTTGTACTTGCTCTTTCAGCACCATCAAATAACGCTGGGCATATTTTCACCCAGACTACTCCCTTGTTCCTTCAAGAAGTCTCACTAGCAGCTCCTGCTAAAGGGTGATGGAGACAAACACCGTAGTGAAGAGAACACTTTCCTCTACAAATCAAATGCCTTGCAGGGTAGAGGGAATATTCCTTGCCTGATACAGAGAGGGTAAAGCCTTTTTTTATGTTGTCTCATCAGGCTGTTAAGCTGCTCTTGCAGAGTTGCTCTGTAAATAGTGGCTTGAGCAGAATGCAGACTACTAAACATGTTTATGTTTGTAGGAACACAAATAAACCTGCCTGAAGTTTCTTTTAATGCACTTCTGCTCTTGATATATGGCTTCTCCTACCCCAAGCACTTGATACGTAGTAGCACAGTTTATTGCCATAACAGCAGTAGATAACTCAACTTGCCTTTGCCTTGGAAAATGATTGATTTTGGAAAAGGATACATGTTTGCTTATAAAATCTTGGCAATGTTTTGATGAAGGTACTTTGTTTTCTTAAAAAATGTTGGGAAAGTATTGACTGTAATTGCATTTTAGATTGGCCTAGCAAAACAATGGTAAGAGGATAAACGTAATAGGAGCCAAAGCCAATTGCCTCCTACTGGGTTCCTCAGATTAATAGAGGAACCTGAGCACAACAAAGCCCTCATGTAATGGAGCAGGATGGGAGGGGTGGGAAAGATCTAGGACAGGTAAGCATAGACCCAAGAGCAAGGGTAGTGTCTGGGAAGTCTACAGTCTAATCATTGACACAACTTCAATCTCCAATTTCAAGATCTTCATCACACAGAAACTTAGGCTTTTGCTTTTCTTGTCTCTATATCTTTCTCTTTCACCTCAGCAGATTCAGCCCTCAAAGCTTGGAGGCACTTGTGTTGCTGCTAAGTGAGTGTGTCCAATTGTCACATGTAGAAATACCCATACAAGCAAGTTGGCTCAAGAAGATCTTTATTTTTATACCATAAATAATTTCGTTTCAAAATCTGGTGTCAAAGATGATGTGTACATAATGCGGGGAGGCTATGAAGCAAATAAAGTGAATGTCAGAGATGCACTGGGGATAGTGGTCCCCTCCATCTGCTGAGGAATGCGTTTGTTAGCACATGCATGCAACTTTCCCGTAACAATGAAGGTGTGGTTGCACAGGCTGATCACTGAAGTGCTCCTACAGGGCACTGAGAAGAGCTGTCATCCAAGAGCTACACATCCTGATGCCCACAGTGCTACAGCTTTGTTGGTGCTAGCGTACATAACAGATTTGACTTACCACAAATACCATCGACTGTAGCTGCACTTTCATTCTCCAGGCTAAGCATTCAGAGGTACAGTTTTAAGTTAGGCTCATTTATCATAGCTGTGTTGACCTTTCTCTCATTTGCCATCACTGAAAGGTTGCAAATGTACTTAGACTTTCTTTGGCACGTGGCCTTTCACCAAGCAGTTCCAGCCTTTCCTGATCCAATAGTGGGTAGATTTTGTAGCTCTTAGGAAAAAACTGTGACCTGACAAAGTGCTTAGCTCAACTCATTCTCTATTGATTTTAAAAGTAATAGGTTCTAAAAATGAACAATACTGTTAAATGTACTTATGCTTTTTTATACTGTTAGCTTTGGTTGTGTTTAGAAGATAGTGGTGGTTTACTCAGATTCAGATCCCTATAGTGCGTTTTTAAATCTTTTAAAAATCCTTTAGAAATCCTTTAAAAAATTCTTATTCACAAGGATAACAGTAAGGAGAAAAAATGAGAGCAACTGCCGTGAGCTTATGGTGAGGCTAAGTGCGACGCACTTGATAACGACAACCAGTAATGATTTGAAATCTTCCTTTCCAAATGCCTTTATAGAACACCTCCCTTGGCTCCCTTTGTGTCTGTGACCTTGGGCAGACTTACTAATTTTATACCATTGTGTCTAGTTATTAGTAGGTTTTTTTCATGTTCCGTAAGAGATCCAGCAAACTTTCTTACCTGCAAAAGTAATTCCTTTCTTTTTTTACTTCTTTATTTGAAAGTATCTGCAGAGCTGTCTCTGGTGATTGGCACGTCTCTCTGCAAACCCTCTGGGGAGACTCCCCGAGCTGAGGGTTCTTCTGCCCTCTCTGCCCCCTTCCTCTATCTGAGAGCAGATGGGGATCCCTAAAGTTTCTTCTCTTGGAGTATGTGAATACTTAATCTGAGGGTGTCTAGAGGGTGTCTGTACAGAGAGGATGTGCAGAGGGTGCCACATGGACAGATGTATAGGCGCCTTAGAGTGCAGGCTCACAGGAGGTGATCCATCCTCAGCTGCAGCACCAATCCGTGGCCTCTCCCCAGCTCCAGAAGCTCACATGTCCAGTGCAGCTGGTCATTAAATTGAACTAAGGTTATCCGACAAGTGGTTTCACAGACAGGGGGAGAAGATGTGGCAGGGTTGGTTGAAATATGGTCAGAGGCATCAGGGAGCATTAGGCTAGGAAGAGTTCTGGAAGTGTTTCCTGAAGTGAGTGATGAAGTGAAGT
Organism: Ibidorhyncha struthersii; assembly: GCA_013398815.1. NCBI lineage: Eukaryota > Metazoa > Chordata > Aves > Charadriiformes > Charadriidae > Ibidorhyncha > Ibidorhyncha struthersii. The sequence continues at coordinate 307,380 of VZSZ01011388.1, read as the reverse complement.
GTCCACACAAAAGAAACAAGCTTACCTCATTAGATGTGAAATGTACTGCTGCCTGCCACTCAGAAAGCCTCAGGACCCAGCACTGGTTTTCTCATTCCTCTCTCTGCTACAACAGCTGACCAAATTCAGAATTGCTGAGCATTTCAGCTCAGCAGAAGAAATGGACGAAGAGGGATGACTGGATGGCACTTGTGAGGCTGAGCACCTTTTCCTCCTCAGTAGTCCCACGGTCAAAAGCTGCCACTGCTGTTCTCCAGCTCTCCCTGCAGTACTATTTAGCAAGTAGTTTTGCTCAACCATGTTTAAAATATTAGAAGAAATTATTATTTACCAGAAAGCAAATTTATCAGGTGATCCACTACCATTATTCTGGTTTTTGGTTTGTGCTGCTTACAAAAAAAGATGTTGGGGTCCTTCGTAATGCTGCAGGCAAAAATGTTGGAAACCTTTTTTTTTTTTCCAACAGCAGAGAAATAATAATGGTGGTGATGATGATGAATTTCATTAGAGAAATGGAGAAAACCTTGGGCCAAATCCCACCAACTATAGTCAAAGATACCCCCAAAGACCTCAAAATTAGTTGCCAGTTTTTGCCTGGCTGAAATTGCCAAATTCTGCGGTTTTCATCCTAAACTGTAAATCTTCCCAGCCCCTCAGGGAAAGCTTTTGGTGATTCAAAAGCAAGCAAATAGTTCTGTGGCTGATGCATGAGGCAGCACAAAACCATACTCACTGACTGGGAGCAGAATTGGCTCTGCAGCGCTGACAGGAAGGGAGGACGTGTGGTGGTCAGTTGACTTGGCACACGTGTTAAGGGGAACATATAGGGAATAGGTGTTTGCTGCATTAAGATGTCATTCTGCAGCCCCCTTTCTGCAGACTCTGAGGAAGCCCTCAGGGAAGCTTGCAGAAGAGAATGAGCTTGTGAACTCTGGAAGAAAATTAAGTAGGGATTTTTTGAAAGAAACTGAAAAGAGAAGGGAAAATTAATTTGTTGGTACGTGAGATCACATAAAACTCTCTTGGAAGATTTCCTAAAGAAAGGATTGTATTGACTCTGGAGAGGGAGCAAACAGTGTAGGTCTACAATTTTATTGCCAAGTCTCATTTTTTTACCTGATTTCCTTGTGTTTTCAAATCTCAGAGATAGCACAGTGGTTCCCAGAAAGTGCAACTGGTCTCTTTCAATAAGGTCTGATAGCAAAGATAAAGAAAATGAGCTGCCATTTGCCTTTAAACACTCTCCCAAATGTACTGTCTTATTCTTCCCAATGGCAGTTCCCTTTGCTGTAACTTCTAGGTAAACAGTGGGAAACCAGTTGCTCTGATGTTAATGAGGGTGATGAGATTGCTGGTTTAAGAGTTGTCCCCTTGGTGCATAGCATCAGAGAAGGATCTGACTACTGCAGTTCCGCCATCCACTGAAGAGGCCAATGAAAGATTACTGTCTTCTGAACTGAGTTGCTCCGGTGATAGGAATTAATAGAGGCAGCCAGACAGCCCAAGGGAACTACTGAGTTGGAATCCTGCTTTCTTGTGTGTAACCTCAGACCCAACAAAATAATATGAGAAATATATCAAGAGGTACCTGCTGATTCCTGGAAGGACCAGGTATGCATTACACTCTTTTAAGAGAAATTATTCAGCCTTTATCAAATTTAGCAATTAAAAAGGATCACACCAATTTGAACTCTAAAAATTAAACTGATGGAGAAGACTGAAACATCTGTCCACAAAAACAGCTAGACAATCTTTTCTGGAACAGAGATGTTTTTGAAGGTTACCAAGCAAAATGCAAGAGGCTGTGTAAATGCAGACTAAATGCGTCTGGTCATCTTGCTGGCATTAAATATACTCATTCTGTCAAAACAAATATCCAGTTTCTATCCACACTGCTAGGACTGGGAAGACATCATTCAACTTTGAACGTGTAGCAGAAGTGTGAGAACACACAGAGAAAGGAGAAATCAGTGATGTCCAGATACTCCTTAGAGCAAAATAAGAGTATTTAAAAATCATTAAACCATAATGATAAACAATATAAATAACTGTGGCTCCCTAAGCTGCACTTGCATCAGAGCTACAGGGTGTTAATACTGCATTTAGTCCTGTACAAAGACAAGGACACAATCTGTCTTAAGGGTGATGATTAGTAGTTTGAGACCCTCAGGAACAGAGGTACCAGGTTATTGAACTTATTATGGGTATGGATAGGCTGCAAGGAAGATGAAGACAGGCTGTCGCCAGGATCTCAATATACTGAATAAAAACATACAGACATAAAATGATACCAAGGCTATGAGGCAGAACTAGGTAGATGATAACAGTACTGGTCCTTCGTACGGCTATGAATTGGTAGGGATGGGATTCCCACTCCAGGTACTGCATACCTTGTTGCATTAAACAAGTGGAAACTGTGGCCTAGTTGCATTTTCCAGGGTATTTGGCTGTTCAACAGAGCACTTCTTGCTTGGCCAGCCTGGAAGAGCTGTCAGGCTCAAGGTCCATGGAGACCCTATTGCTGGGGCAGAAGCTCAGGCTGCCAAGTAGCTTGCAAGCAAGGAGCCACTTCGGTGTGTTGAGCCCAGAGGAAGGAATGTGTCCTAATTACTGAAGTCCGTGTTAAGCCACACTGTGCTAGGAAGTGTTGCTCTCTGGGGCAGCAAGTACTTTCTGTGGGTTGCAGAGCAGAAGCTAACTTGAGCCCAAATTTCTCCAGTGGGAATGTACCTGGAGGGGTACATGTAGCTGGTGAGGGGTCTGGGGGACAAGTCTTACGAGGAACGGCTGAGGGAACTGGGGCTGTTTAGCCTGGAGAAGAGGAGGCTGAGGGGAGGCCTTATCACTCCCTATGACTACCTGAAAGGAGGTTGTAGAGAGATGGGGACTGACCTCTTCTCCCCAGTGACAAGTGATAGGATGAGAGGAAATGGGTTCAGGTTAAACCAGGCGAGGTTTAGGTTGGATATTAGGAAAAATTTTTTCACTGAAAGGGTTATCCATCATTGGAATAGGCTGCCCAGGGAGGTGGTGGATTTGCCATCCCTGGAGGTGTTTAAAAAAAGGGTAGATGTGGTACTTGGGGATACAGTTTAGAAGTGGTTTTGTCAGGTTAGGTTAATGGTTGGACTCGATGATCTTCAAGGTCCCTTCCAACCTTAACGATTCTATGATTCTACCTGGAGGTGTATCTGCACGACCCTAGTGCCGCTGCAGGTCCTCGTTGATTTCCATGGTTCCCACATGGATCGAGACACGGACCTGCTTGTGGCATTACTGCCTAAATCTGTTGCTAGCAAGCAGAGACATACTGTTTGGTATGAGTGAATCAAGGGCACAATTAAATGCTTTGTCTGGTCTGGGGAAACTAGATTAGCTCTAATTTCCTACAAGCAAATTTCTGTTTCTGAACTGAACCATGGCAGCATGTTTAAATGATGCATGGAACAGCAGGCTTACCTGTATTACGGTGTGTAGGAACCAAAGATTCTGCAGAATTTGTCACTGACTGCTACTGTGTACCTGTCCCTGAAGCTGAGTAATAGTAATTTCATTTTGTACTGCTAAATCCTTGAAATACCTCCTCTGTGGGATGCTTACATAATAAGTCACAGGTTTCTAATTATTTATGGCCTCTGTCTTGAGTATATTTTGCAGGTTTCTTTTGCAGTTTATATACATTTATTTGTTTTACTACCACTTTGCATTCTAAGAACAAATCATCTCTAATAAAAAGCACATTTCCTTGCAAGCAGAATCAATTTCCTTCAGAAGTCTTTCATTCCCTGATTAGTGTGTTACATTTGGTCTTCACTAATCACATAGTTAACTGTGAGCAATAAAGTTCTTAAATAAATAAATGCTCTGATCCAAGTCAACATTAGTCATAATGGACATTTTCCCTCTTAAATTTCTGAAATACAAGATGTGACTGTGCTACTTATGCACTTACATTCACATTAAAAGTATAGCAATTACTGCCAGAACTGTTTTTTTTCTGCAGGTCATTAGTATGTTATTAACAATTAAGTCTCAGCAACAAGTTGACTTGATTGTAAGTCAGTATGGGAAGCCTAAATGGGTGTGGTTTTTCAATTACTTTTAAAAGCTTGAGGTTATGGCTTTTTTTTTTCTTCCCTTTTGTTAGTGTGCTCCAGAAGCACTCAGTGGGAAGGTAATGAAGTAGAAAGTTTGTATATTACTACATCTTTCTGTTCTTCCTCTTCGTTGGTTTTATTATTGTAGACTTTGAAACATAAGGAGGTTAACTATAAGCCATTCCTCCTGGTTGGTGCTGGATGTGTATTAGACAGTTACGTTCTCAGATGGAGGATGCATTTTTACTAGCTGTGAACAGGGGTAAGTCACTGTGGATCAGAAAACATGAGATGTGGTGGAAACCCCATCACATCGCTGCTGTAGCAAAATAATACCTTTCCCAATACTGAATTTAAACCAGAGTTTGTTGGAGAACGTAGCTTGGATCATGACTCCCTATGGTCCAGCAACCACTCAGATTAAGATATGTGGTTTCCCTAATGTCTGTCAAATATTGTTGGAAACCATGCTGGCTAGGCTGTAAGGTGAACATTACATGGGTGGTATCAGTTCCCTGCAGACATTGAAGGGGGGGGGGGAAGACAGAAAATAACTTTCAGCCAAAATACATATAAAAAAGCATTACTGTTTATTTTAAAAACATCATGTAACACTTCTTTAGAGTTTCTATGTATGTGTGCTCAGTGAATGAGAAAAAGGAAAAGCTCTGTTTCTCAGAGGAGCTGATGACTTGGAAGCTGAGAAATGTGAACACAAAACGTTCTGATTAGCCTTGAGTTTGGCTTGTGTGCATGATCAGTTGAGTGGGGTACTCAACACCGAGTCTGCGTTTGGCTTGAGGGTTAAAAATATACCAAGGGTGTGTGAGACGGACAAATTAAAACTATGTATTATGGACTTTTGCATTAGGAGAATGTGCCCACATGAGGCGACAACCCCACTGTACTGAGCAGTGGCTTTGCTGTGCATAGTGCAGTGGGACACTGGGGCCATCGCTTCCAGCCTGGGGGTTAAACACTATTAACGTATGAATCTGAAAACCACAGATTTCTTGCTGCGTATGTTCTTTGCAGCAGCATCCTGGGCAGCAGTTACGAGATTTATACGTATATTTTGCTGCCGTAACAAAGCTATACTTAAGCTAACTGGAAGGATTGGGAGTGTATGGAGTCGTGACTGTGATAGCACCTCAAAGTATTGCTGTAATATTGTGACCACCTTTGGCTGAAGTGATCTGCCACCGTTCAGGGTGTCATGAGTTGCTTCTGCTGATGAAGGTATTGATAGTAGAAATCAGTATTTCCTTTTTATTTTATTTTCTATTTTTAAGCAAAAAGTATTTATTTTCTATTTCTATTTGAAATAGTATATTTACATTTAATGTATACATTTTGCATATATGCAGTGACCTAGTGTATACTTCATGTCTTGCCTCACTGAACACAGACAAATCAAATAGAAGATGGGGTCTTTGCTCACAGTGTCCAGAATCATTACAGTAGTCTGCGCTCTGTCCGAAATCCCTGTTGTAGCTTCTATTGATTGTGTTTGAGCCCCTCCTGTCTTGTTCTCTGTAACACGATAGCACCACCAAACAACAGCGATCTCCCCTTGCCATGTTTATTTTTAGATCACATGAAAAATACTTCAAGCAGCGAGACCAAACTCTCACTCAAGCATCATATGTGGCCTGTATTTTGGAAAGAGGCTCCCAGTTGCATAAATTAACCTAGTTGCTTAATGTATGTCTCAGATAAAAGCTGTCATGATGACCATTAGTTTTCTCTAACCAATTTCTTCACTTGTTATGTCATTTTGTTTGTTAATGAATGAAGAAAGAGAGGAGAAATCCTTATTTTTGCAGTAAAATTTTAATGTGAGATTGGGCAAACTGGGCATTGAATTGTTGAGTTCTATAACCACAACCCCCAGATCACATGTGTACCTCTGTGCCAGTGAGTTTTGCATGTGTACCTTCTGTCAGGGAGTCATAGCAGTTTCTACATCAGTTTGCAGTCCTCAAAACATCTCTATTTAAGCAGTGCTATTTACCAGCATCACCTGTAAATGTTTGGTGTTGAGCTGCTTGCTTGCAACGCTAATGCTTTTTGGAAATGTCCTGCGTTACATTTTAATTTCTTGATCATTGGTTTCTTATAATTACTCTGCAACTTATTTTAGAGAAGAAAGCGATGACAATCAAGAATACAGGGGACTGCATTTGAGGACTGGAAACAGAGTACAGAAAGGAGCCTTTCACTTCAGAGCTGCTGGTAGGAATCCAGCTCAGTTTCAGACTTGGCAAAAATCATTACTGCGTGATGGCTTCTTGGTGCCCTGCACTCTACGTCCACAAATGAGTCAGTGTCCACATCACACAAACCACCAGAACAATTGGTGCTACTGTAATTGGGAGTCTACTGGCAGCACCAGTGGAAAGGGCAGGGACTTGAATGAGCATGGAAAATGAGCTGCTTTCTCCGTCGCTCCCTCAGGTCACCTTTGAGACATATCTGTGTGAGGAAACTTAGAGGAAATTTGATCTGTGGTAGCTCCCTTCTGGAGACAGATGGAAGACTTCACTTTCCATTACTGACAATCTGGCACCCACTAACAAACAAGCGACAAGAAAGACATTGAGGTGCTGGAGCATGTCCAGAGAAGGGCAGAGAAGCTGGTGAGGG
>VZSZ01011388.1:254466-300547 GCA_013398815.1 Ibidorhyncha struthersii | reverse complement strand
TCACTGAAAGGGTTATCCATCATTGGAATAGGCTGCCCAGGGAGGTGGTGGATTTGCCATCCCTGGAGGGGTTTAAAAAAAGGGTAGAGGTGGTACTTGGGGATACAGCTTAGAAGTGGTTTTGTCAGGTTAGGTTAATGGTTGGACTCGATGATCTTCAAGGTCCCTTCCAACCTTAACAATTCTATGATTCTATGATTATATTCAAGAAAAATAAAGATCATTATGGAATCATTTAATGTGTGAAAGCATGAAATAAATATAAAAAAAAGCTAAGTATGATTGAAAAATCAACAATAAAATCCAAATGCTGACTTGAAATGATAGGAGCAGACCCAAACAAATATCATCAAGCATGACCACCGTTGCCAACAATTGCTTCCCTCAAAAACACAGGGAAATCCTGCTCCTTTAATAAACCATTGAACAATCTCTTTCAGTTGAATCCCTTGTAGGCAAAAATAAAGGAGTGCTTCCACTGTTCAAACATTCTCTTCGGAGATGAGAATGTGGATTGATAGAAGAGATGTTGGACTTTATTGAGTCTGAGATGATGCCGTGATGTCATGGAAACAGCAACTGGAAGGAGAGCTCAGCAGCACAGGACACCATAAAGAGAGTGGCTTTAGAGACGACTGGGACAGCCAGTGTGCGTGTGAATCAATGGTGGAGGTTGGAAGGGACCTCTGGAGGTCATCTGCTCCAACCCTTGCACTTGGCACTTCCACTGAGTCGTCTGCTGTGCAGTGGGGAGTTCCTCATCTTAGAATTTATATGCTACCATTAGGAATTCTAAAAAAAACTGCCTCTGGCAGGAAACTGATTGTGTACTGCTGAAGATTAATTTAGCCCCATAGTTCTTGTAAGCTTCAAACAGTTCAGCTGTGAAGATGTCTCTTAATATGCTGAAATGACACAATCGCATATGCTGATTACAGTGGTGAATGTGATAAGAATTTGTGACTAAGTGAAAGTAAAAAGAATGTGTCTGATGTCAAATAAGTGCATTAGCAAATCTGAATGTTCTGAGACAGCCTGGACTATTTGTGAATTCGTGCCAAATTCAACCAAAAATAGAACAGAAACTTCAACCTCAAGTTGAAGTTTTCCACTGCAGTTCCTCAAAAGCAAAACGTTTTGACTTTTCATGTTGAAACAGTTCAAAAACTGAATTTAAATAACTTTTAAATCATTTCAAGAGTGCCCCAGATCCAGAAAGTTTATTTTTCAGTATTTGTTTTGGTGTGTGGGAGAGGGGAAATTCAGAGTGACGCAATACGAAAATACGTGTGTGTTTGAGTGTGTACTGGTATTTGGGGGGAATGGGGGTCGACCACAAAACTGAAAGAAATTATTTGTTCTCGGTTCTTTAGCTGTAACTTGCCACATCTCTGCTTTTGTATTTTTGGGCTTCTCTTTAGTAGATGATACTACCAGATTATGTAGTGTTGTTTGTACAAAGGAGACAAAGATTTCGATACCTACATTCGTTCCCAGTTGCGCGGATCTGAAACCCAGGGCTGTGAAGGTGTAAACCAAGTGCTCCTCAGTCTCTTATGGGATATACCTGTATCATGAGGGTGGTGGGAAATAAGGACATCCTTTCAGGGTGAATATGGAGACGTATTGTGGAGCACCACAAATGTGTGAGAGCCAACTTCAAAGTTTCTCTGAGCCAGGGGATAGCAGCCCCCTAAACACAGATTNAAAAAAAAAGTGTGAGAGGATTTCAGCATCCTGTATCACACCGCCGGTTTCTTTTAGTGAAGAGCATGTGGTGCATATTTTTCCCTTTTCTATGACCAGTGCTGAATTCCTCAGGGGACTGGTGATTCTGCAGATAGGGCGCTGTGGAAAGCTCGGCCAGGCAGCGCCTGGCCCTACCCTCCACAGGCAAGGAGGAGAGGGGGCCGAGGGGCTTGTCGTTAAGCAAGGAAAAACCTGCGAGGAGGCTTTCCGCGTTCGATCAGCCAAAGCAAGATGCTGAATTCAGCAGAGGTTGAATTTATGAGAACAGCAGCGGGAGGCGGGATGAGGAGTTTAAATGGCGAAAAAGCTTTTATTAGCGGTCTTTGTATTGTAATAAAAGTGTTTGTTTCAGCATCTCTGCCTGCCAGTGTAAGCAATATAAGTTTACGAGTAGCTGATATGTCGTGTCATAGAAATGCATTTGTCCATCGTGAGTGCCTGTTACTTGGCAAGCAGCTGACTGGTCATACCGTTAGGCAGCCTGTTGTTTCCACAGGCAAAGAGGGATACGCATCCTTCTTAATGTGAAGAAAAACCTGGAAAGGCCTAAGCCATAATATGTAACAACACGAAGCGGTACATGTGAAGGCAACGCATAAACCCCATTGCCTAAAATAGTACAGGGCAAGAGCACTACTGAGAAATGTGAAATTATTTTTGAAAAAGAGCTTTCCAAGGTAAGTCAGAGGCCAGAGAATGAACTGCTTTTGTAGATTTCCTGTAATACCATATAGCGAACATGGTTACACATGAATTAAACCATGAGGTATGATTTGGTTTCTTATGCATTAAAAATCCTTTGAAAGTATAACTGCAGTGTTCATTCCCAAATGATTTTACTTTATGTATTTATTTAGAGAAAACTGAAACAGTTTGCCATTTATGCGTATTCAAAAGCTGCATATTTCCAAGACTATAAAGGAAACCTTAAAAAGAAATTACTTTCAGAGCTCAAATAATGACATTTTAAAATGCATAGAAAATGCATTAAAATGAAATAGATTTAAAACAGAGAGAATCTCAGTTGTCTCGTTTTGGCTACTTGATCATAAGAAGTGATAGTGATGCACACATAAAACTGGATAGCATAGATTTTTATTCATCATGTGTATTTCATTTTATGTAATGCATTTGCCTGAACACTTGCTTTCCACATTGTGAATTCTCTTTTGTATGAATGTTTTGAAACACTTAAAATTGGAGATGATATAGCTGTTTAGAACATTCTAAATTTGTGCCTAAACTCTCTACACAGATTTTGGGTTGGTGTACACATACACAATATCTTAATTTTATAGTTCTTGAAGTGAAGTATTTGTATTTATAATAGCAGGATGACACCTAGAATGTTTAATTAAACATCAAAACTATATAAATAATACTTGGGTATAGGAATTGGGCAGCATACCCTTAAGTATTGGTGGGTTTTCAAGTTTTTTCAAGCACCCACATCTTTCTGAGCACATAAAATATGAAAGTCCAAGTTATATATATAGTAATTTTGCTCAGGTTATGTTCTTAATAAGCAACTCTAGAAAGCGTGCAAGCTATTAGAGCAATACTATTCCATTCATTTATACCTCAGGAATATCGGAGGAATGAGATTTGTTGAAATTACCACTCTCAAATAATGTCACCGTATTAATTTCTCTGACCTTTCAACAGAAAAATTAATCACTGAAGAGGATTTTTAAAAAACTAATTGTTTGACAATAAATTTCACTCAAAAGTGTTGTTATTTTAAGGTAACTTTAAATGCAAGCTTTAATGTAATGGTTTTCAGCAAGTCCATTCTGTCATGACTGCTGTCAAATAAACCTTTATATCACCCTGCTCAGCAAAACCTTTGTACTATCTTCGAAGCAATGTGCTGTTAATTGCTTTCTTCATAGGCAGCTGGATGGAAGGGACTATGTAAATAAGGGTTTCGCATTAGTGAGCAGTGATAATTAGAGATGCCTGACTTCTTTAAGGGGAAGAGGTCAAATTTTGTTGGGTTAGGTAGAACGCGGACTTTGGACTAAGATTTTCTGTGTCTTAGGTGCAGCCTGTCCACTCCTGATATTGGCTTATTCTCAGGCAGTGTTTTGCTTACCCCCTTGGAGCTGTGCAACTGTCTGTACAGTCTTGCGTAGGCAGAGCAGAATTCTGCGAGTGACTCGCTGTCCTGGTGGGCAAGATGTCAGATCAATGGTCGATGAAAGAGGGAATGACTTGATTCAACCCAAAGCTTTTTTCCATTGTGCCACTAACCCCCCCCCCCTCCCCCCCCCGCAAAACCCTTAATACCCCCACAGCCCTGCTGGGTAAATATGATCAGAAGTTAAAGGTTGCCATCTAATGGTGAACGTATGTAATACAGTCTTCATGGTTTTTTTTTTTAAATTATCTCTTGTACCTTTCTCCATGTACCTGCAAGTCCTTTCTTTATATGGCACTAGAGGAATGAGATGAGAATGATATTTTATACACATTTTACCCGGGGTGATACACAATACTTTATCAGTAATAAGGTGTTGCAATTGAATGTGAAATTCTAGCCATTCAGTTTAACTGAATTCTAATTTCTTAATGCTTTTTCTATTAATTCAGATATAGATGAGTGTTCCTTCGAAAGGACCTGCGATCACACCTGCATCAACTACCCTGGAAGCTTTGAATGTCTCTGCCATAAAGGCTACACCTTGTATGGACTGACACACTGTGGAGGTTTGGAAACTGAATTTTGCTTATCTGTTTGTTTGCTTTGTGAACTGTTTACTGAGCCACACATGAGCTGAAGATTTTAGAACTGAAGATGATAAACCAATAAAGTTAAAATAAAGTTAAAATAGCATGAGCTGGGTGTGACTAAAATTTCAGCATCTCAGGTTTGCTGAAGCATTCCCAGGAGAAGAACGTAAATAAAAAACAATGTCCTTGCATTTTTTGATGGTGCCACATAGCAGCCTCAGTATAGATGAGAAGCCCGCAGCTGTGACTCTTGCATCCACTGCTGCATGGGTGCAGGCATTCTTCCGCAGCCATCGCAAAGCAGCCCCGTGGCTGAGGTTCATCGCGCTGTACAGGGTAAGCTTCCTTACAGAGTTTACAAGCGCAGAGTACCAATCGGTGCTTCCACAGGAGCGAGGTTAATCGCAATTGTATTTACAGAAGGAATGCTTCAAATGATGGGCAACAAAGAGAATGGAAGGATGTCGGTTTTGCAAAGTTTACAAATTTTGGCTCTCTTAGTATTTGTCCTCACCAGACTGCGACATAAACTGCCTGTGAAACTCCTAACGGATGCCTTCTGCCCGTCTTCTGTGGAGCTACTTCAGCTCTTCAACCTTTTTGGCATAAGTGGAAAGAATTGATGCTGTAATGTTTGTTTATCCAGGAGTGCGATGTTTAAGTGCGTTATAGGGCAGTATTACCACAGTTACCAAATGAGAGGTTCAACTTCTACTTGATCAAGGCAGAAGAGGTTTAGAGCACCCAAATTGAGTCCAGTGTTTGCCAGGGGCATCACAGTACGAGAGTGCCTGCCACTGGCCTGGCTAACACCCCCAGGTATCACTGTGGTCTCCTGCCTGAATGTTTAATAAGTGGTGTAGGTTTTGATTGTGTTCAGAACGGTGGTCAAAGGGAGAGCAAAGGGGTTTTTTGAGGGATTTTTTTAAGTGTATTAAGTCCGAATTATGCTTTTAACCAATCGGGTCAGCATTCCACAAACAAAAGTGAAAAGAGAAAATTACAATGAAACCTAAAAGCCCTGAATCTAAATTACTTGTTAGAAAATAGTGACACAAAAGAAACAACCCATGCTATTTTTAAATGTAAAACTAAATGGTTTTATTTTGTTAAAATATTGTTGATGGTTAATTATTTAATTATTCAAAATATTCAAGATACAAGCTAATTAAAGCTTGCATCACACTACAAACAAAGCCCTGACTTTAAATCCACAAAAGCCGTGTATTCAGGCCAGGTTCGGATCTGAGTCAGACTTAGCCCAGGGAAAGCATGCCAGAGGAATTGCTGAGAACAGTGTTGGGCCCTAACGGCTCTTTATTTGTGGAGCAGGTATTGCGGTACATATTATACGCTAGAGTTGTCTTCTATGTATTTATAAGTACATCGTGCTACAGACTGAGTCAAAAAAGATCCAGTTAAAGGTTCACGCTGTTTCCATTCCCATGGTTTGTGCCATGCAAACTGATGCAGCAGAAACAGATGCTAACCCCGCACTTCCGTCCGAGTACCAATTTTGCCTGATTTTGTAGGGTTAATGTGATACACTGCCATTGCTCTCTCTGCTTAGCTTCTCTTTGGGAGAAAGGTGTAGGAGGTGTATGTTAGTATCTCTTGTGTAGAGCAGGGTAAGTAACAAATGAATTCACCGCATAATAGAGGCAGGCAGGAGGAGAAATAGGAGTCCATCTAAGGAAAGAGTTTGGGAAAAGACTCCACTTGAGGGAGGTTCTGAAAGCAAAATCAGAGTCTGAAAGTTTTGAGGACCTATGCTACGTGGGGTGTAGAGAGACTGATCTTCAGTTTCACTGTTAATTCCTTAATGATTTAATGTATGTATTAATTGAGGGAAAGCCTCAGAGTTTGGGGTTCAGTCTTTAAATAACCTTCAGCCTCAGTTCAGCTTCAGTCTTTTAAATAAGGCTGAAGTAGGACGAAAACTGGAAATACTCGGTGCTGAACTTCGGGCAAAAACATAACCAGATCCAAACCTCTTGCTTTTTTTCTGTAATGGGCAGATTGAAAATGACAGCTCTGAATCCAGACTCGTCCAGGCCCTGAGCTTTGCCGCTCAGACCTGTCATTAGTTTTAGTCAGCCCTTGGAGAATGATGTTTACAGTGGAACAAATAACTTACTCTGGCTGACATCCACGTGGCACTGAGCAGAAGTCAAAACTAAGGAGAAATAATGAGAACCTTCAAAAAGATTTGGTGCAAGCTTGCCTTTTAGTAAGCTTTCTCTCCGTCTTGCTTCCCCTCTACCAGTAATTAATAAACCACATGGCAGTGTCCTTGTTCTGGGCCTTCCATGCTGAGGGGCAACGCTTGTTGCTCTCTCTGGGATCCTTTTCATGGCATCTTTTGTGATAAAAGTCATGTGTCGTAAGGGAATCTTTTAGAAGGATAGCACTAGCGCTTACACCACCTGTTTATGTAAAGCCCTACTTGCAGTATATATTGGCTTAGAAAAGTCAGTAGAATCTGCAGGACTGTTCAATGCCTTTGGGAATTTGGCTGCTTCTTGAGGAGCTTGGTTCTGGGCCGAAGTACTTGACAGCAAGAGCTCAGGTTTGAACAGTTCGGCCAGAGCTCACTGGCAGGAGCACTGTGGACTAAATGTGTGTTTCAAAGTATGGGTTCACAAGTAGATCCCACTCAGCATAAGCCTGGCCACTATGTACAAAATTTCCCAGAAAAAGTTTTTTTCTGGGCATATCTCCCTTGTCACTTTTTGGAACTGCTGACCCAGGACCTCCAGAAGTCCTGACTCTGATCCCAAAATCATAACGTTGTCTAGAAACGTGCCTGTTGTATTAGGGTATCTTTCTCAGTTTCTTTTATGCATGTATTCCGTGCTTTCTAGATTTTTGCTTAACCACACAGGCTAAAATGTTGCATCAGAAAAAGAAAGCCTTTTCTGGATTCCAGCAGCTGCCCCAGTAAATATTCCCACATTCCCATCGAGTGCCCCAAGATGCTGGAGGAAAACTTGGCTAATATGTATGGCATATGTATAACAAATACACATTTGTTAACCAGTGCAGGGCCTAAGGGTGTGCTCGAGCCCGATCCCTCATCAGTCCCACCTTCTACCTGTACCTCACCCACTGCCTTCACACAGGGTCACTGGGCTCCAAAACTGGGGCCTGGGGAGAGCTGGCTTGAACTCGGACTGTGTTCCTGTAAACCATATGGATTCACACAGTGCCACGCACACAGCGGTCGGAGCTCAAGTGTGGGCTCAGCCATGGTTTGGAAAGGCAGTTAGACACTCAGCCTGTGAGCCTTTACGGCCAGACCTTCCTTAGAAACACATTAAGTGACAGTTTTCTTTCTACGGCGACATTTTGAGGCCCATCATGAAGCCAGAGTATTAGCAATTCGGTATATCTCATGTTGATTTGGTGTCATTCTAGCTCATTTGCCATGGCACAACCTGTGTGCCCTGTAAAAGGCTGTTACAGTAACACTACTGTTTAGCGAGCAGGTGGGTAGCTGCGTTCAAAGGGCAGAAACCACTTGTTGTTGAGGTTAGTGCAGTGCCTAAAGTAATGGGGCTGTGGTTCATAACAAAGGCTCTGAGGTTATGGCTATACTAGTAAATTAAAGAGTCTGGAGCAGCGATGTGGAACTGGTGGTTCACTAGTGCCATATGACAATTTTGGCCCGTGCCATCTAGCGTCCCAAATGTGCCTGAGCGGGATCAAGAGGTGAGTACATGGCAGCACAACTCCTGTTGAGTGTGATGGATAGACATACTTTCTGGTGGTGGGAGGAGAGGAGGTGAGAGATCGGCCACAAGTATATAAATGCTGCATAGACTAAAAAAGTGATACCTCATATTGACCAAATCCTTATCCAATTTATCTAAAGTTGAAAGATTTTATGTGGAATATCAGTGATAACGTATCTGGTAATTTCTTTGCCTTCTTGCAAGCTTCTACCTTTCATTTTTATTTGAGGAGTAGATGACTAAATAAACTACATTTCAGCTGCGAGGTTCCTATCAAATATATAGTTTCCTCTTCATCTGAATAATTTCTAAAAGCAAACTCTGTGAATCACTTTGGAGAATTTATCTTCCTGTTATGCAAAAGTGATCTAATCTCACAGGTGTTTATGCCTTATACATTTTTCCATATAATGCAATATACATTATTGTACAGATGCTACAGAGACTTTTGAGCACGTTTTGTAACTTCTGAGTACTTCCAAGAATTTCAGTGTAACTAGTCCTGGCAAGTAAATTGTATTGTGTGCATAAATTCTTGAAAGAGTAGGAGCTACACATGTGTCTAAGGACAAATACATGCAATATGCGCTAAAATTGTTTGATGTGAGTATCGTCTGCATTTATACATGTTTATAGAGACTTAAATATAAAAGATACAGTAGGAACAGATATCCTTATGCGCATATTATCTTAACGCACAGTATACATGTGTACCTATGGTTAATACTCTTTTCAACTTCAATTACATTTCAGATATTGATGAATGCAGCATCAGCAACGGTAGCTGCGACTATGGGTGTCTTAATACAATGGGGAGCTATGAGTGCGTCTGTCCACCTGGAAAGAAACTGCACTGGAATAAAAAGGACTGCGTTGGTAAGTATGGGAGTCTGATTCAGAGGTGACTGTGGTGATGCTCCTGTTCTCCAGGAGAGTGGAAAAACACGTGTTTTTGTCTTAGGGATGCTGCATTTTCACAATACAGGTCCCCAGATTCAGATAACACCTGACCCTGTGGGGGTCCATGGGCTAGGATATAACAGAAGATGGATTAGAGAATGGGGAATACGTTGGATTTTATTTGTGTTGATTTTTTTTAATTTTATTATTCCATTCACACAAATCTAAGTCTTACTATTATTATTTTATGTATTCTAAGGTTTTGTCCTTCCTTTGTCCTTTGTCCATCTCTGTGACCTCAGCTATAACTTTGTTTTCCTCTAAGGCTAATCTAGGTATTCAGGTTAATATCTACATTCACAGCACCATACTCTGGTTTTTCAAGTTATCTTCAAAGGTATCCTGCTTAATATAAAGTACTGACACCAGCTGTATCAGAAGTATTAATTACAACGAGCACAAACTGCTGCTAGTGCCAGTTACTTTGTGGCAGATCTGAATTTTTCTATCCTTTAAGCAGATGACTTATTTTTTTCTGGGGTCTCATTTGAAGCACGGGAAATCTTGGCCATGGCTACAGCCATTCAAAGTATTTTCTGTGAGATTTTAATTCTGTTTTCATGTTTTTAATGGGAATGGCATACCTTAGGTCTTTATAGTCAAATTTAGGTTGTCCGGGTTTTGGTTGTGTTTGTTTTTTTTTTTTAACCAGGAGTGACTTCTCATTAATATGTTTGGGGGTGATGCCTAATACCTAATGGGGAGCAAGACAGAACAAAAAGGGGGGGGAACACCTTACTTCAGGGAATCTCTGCACGTGTTGAGGGAAAGCGCTGTAGTCTGAAGTAGAGAGCACTGCACTGGCCTCTTGCACGATCATGCAATTATGGCATTTATTCACTTACATGGATACAGCAGTGCAGAAAGCACTTTATAACCAAGGTGGGGCGGGGGGTGAGTATCTCAAGTTGTGTTTCAGACTTTCCCACCGACTTTCTTCCTAACTACAATTAAGTACCTCATTTTTCCTGCTTACCTTTATGTATATTATCTTTACTGCTATCTAGAGAACTGAGTACTATAGGAGTAAGACATTGTTAATTCTTTTTTTTTCTAGTGATCCACTAGGTCTCCCTTCCAATGTGCCAGTTAGTCCTTCAGAAAAGAGTTTGTATATTAACAGCAGGGGCTAAAATTTTTTGAGGTCTGGTTTATAGTTAGACCACAGAAGTTCTGTGCTATTCCTTCTCAGCCTACTGAGAATGCTGTTGCAATGGTAAGAGGCTGTATTGAAAATATTTTCCTAGTTGTAAATTTCTCTTCATTATTTGTAATACCCAGTCAGAAGATGGAAAATAGAACACCCTTCTGTAATGATACACGTTTTCATTTGATCAATTTAATGAGGCTTAAAATGAGTGTCATCTCCCTGCTGATCGCCTGCCTTTATTACCAACATTGTTTAGAGGAAACCGCATTCTACATTGTTATAAAAGCATAATAAAAGAGAGGAGAATGCTATCTAATGATCCTGAATGCCACATGATTTGGAGACATTTGCAGTAACAAAATCCTCCTTTGCTCAGCAATGACACTTTGTGCTTGTGTTGTCTCCTCAGTCCAAAGAAATAATTTCTTTAAAAACCTCACCAAAGCAACATAAGAGGCCTTAGAAGGGAGGTAAGTGGAGGATGATTATTCCCATATTTGACATGTGAACATCAGGTGTGTTTAAGGGACTTGAATATATTTATATTTATCCAGCAGTGAGGCCAGGAACACAAACCAGCTGGTAGCTCCTGGGACCCTTGCTCTGCACTCAAGCCAAGCTATGACATTTAATTGCCTTGTTTCATCCCAGTTTTGCTGGGGTCTTCCCAAACCAGTCTGGCTGCTTCCTACTGGACTCAGATGCTGCAGCTCTGATCTCCCCGCAACCTTGGTGTGGCTCAGCGGTGAGCTGAGGGGTAGGAAAAATGACATTTGCAGTAGCACAGTCAGCCATGAGCAAAAAAAGAGTCAGCCAAGTCCATCTTGTAAGGTGAGCACGTTTGGAAGAAAGAGCAAGGAACAGTCAGAGAAACAGCATATGTACCTGAACAGGCTTTTTACAGGGCTGAAGCAAAAGCTGCTCTCCAGACACCTGGATGAGATTTAACCAGCTGGTGTGGTGTGAAATATCTGCTTGAAGATGTGCCCAGTTGCACATGGCCAGCAGGCAGTGCAGAGGTTAAATCTCTGGGGGAAAGGAGGGAAGCTGTGAGGCTGCCTCAGTGCAGGTATGGTTTGGCACCTGCTGGCTGCAGCTGAGAATGAACCTTGTCACTTGCGTGGAGAAAGGTGTAGTTAAGTAACACTCCGGTCCCAAAAGATGTCAAAATAAATGCAGGATTATAATTATCAGTGGCATACCGTCATCTCAGGGTGAAGCACAGAGTCTGGTCCAACAATTCATAACAACTTGATGTAGTTTCAGCAAAAACATGAACCGTCCCTTACCCAAATATGAAGAGCAGCTTGTGAGACCTGCAGGATACTCTGTCTTCATCCTGCCATGAAGCCAATAGGAGAATCTGGATATTCCCATCGCATGAGCTGCAATGTGCTTTGTGTCATGGGCGCTGATGAGAAATGGCTGATGTCTGTGTGTGTGTGCCACAGTGTCCCTTCTGGCATTGCTCGGGGCATTTCACTGGCAGCTGAAAGGACCAGTGGGACTATCCACCTCCATCCCAGCATGTCCTGCCTCACCTCTGCCTGTCTGGGAGGTTTTCAACTTCCAGAAGCTTGAGCATGGAGCTGAAATTAAAAAGTCTGCAAGAGTTGGAGTAAGAAGTGGAAAATGCCATTTTAGCGGTCATCTAAGTAAACAGATCTTTGTGAGGATGACTCCTGTGCATGGTGTGGTAGTTAGCCTCTTAAACCAGAGAGCTGTGCCTCCAAAAGGGGGGAGAGGACATTTCAGGTCATTAGTATTACTTGTTGCTTATGAGATCAAGATGTGCACACAGAATTGTGCTCATAATTAGAGAGACACCTGCCTTTCAGAGTGCAGATGTGGACCTGAACAGTCCTGAAGTGGAGGACAGGAGGGAAAGACTGATCTACAGTTTAGGTTTAAAAATGGGAACGAGTTTCATTTTCAAGTCCAAGCTCAAGATCCAGATCCCAGATACTGTTTCCCTAATACATGCTTATTTCAGAAATCCCTGGGCCTGTGTTTTTGCCTTGTTGCCACTTCCACCTTTCCTCACCACTGTATGCAAGTGGATGCACAAGGTTCTGGGTTGGGCAGTGTCTGATTTTTTTTTTTTCATTTCTCTTTTTTTTTTTTTTTTTTTTTCTTCCTCTCTCTCTATTTTTTTTTTAAGAAAGAATTTTCTATAAAATTGGACTTTTTCAGTTGAGTATTTGAAACAGGTAAACTCTTCATCTCATCAGACTCAATTTATCATCTTTGATCTGACTTTGCTCATTCATTTGGCTGCTCAATCTGATTTTTTAATTTTTGAAAAAAAATGATGAAAACATTTTCCTTATCTAACTTATCACATAAGAAAATAAACAAGGCACAATTTCTTGGCTAGCCCGTGCTAAAGATATCCCAGCGCTGCATCTGCACATCAGCTTTTCACTTNTTTTTTTTTTTTTTTTTTTTTTTTCTCCTCAGAGATGGTGAAATGTCTCCCGAATGTCAAACCAGCTCCCAAGGCTCAGCTAGTGTGTAGTAAGACCGGAGGCATGGAAAGCTGCTTCCTGTCATGCCCATCCAACACTCTTTTTGTTCCAGGTTTGTACAAAGTATTTGTCCTCCTAAGTCTAGAATGTGACTTGACAATTTTTCCCTGCTAATGTAGTCATGATTCTTACATTCAGTTTTTGTTATGGACAACTGTAAATGAGCAAAAACATCATTATAAATTAAATTGGGCCAGACATGCACATCATTAAATACAAGAGCTGACTGTCAGTTACATCAGAGGTTTGGCCCTTCATTGTTTAATTTGAGGCGTCGTTTGCAGCGGTGGGGAAATTCTAACAAAAACCTGAGAGACACATCTACCTTAACAAGGATGGGGCAAAAGAAAAATTGTAGTGTATTAAATTGCTATGTCAGAAGTGAGACAAAAATGCGCAGTTGATTTCAGTGAATTTCTGCTAATTTTTAGTACTGTGTTTTTCAACTCGGGTAGAGTCCCCTGTGCCCATCCAGGCATCTGCTTAAAATGATGAACTCTGCATCATGGCCTGAAATAACCCTGTAACTGTGTGATTGAGCAGGAGCAGAAACAAATCCCAAAGCGGAGGGTCCCCCTGAGAGGAGCTCAGCTTGGTGTGCACAGTCTGAGGCAGGGGCAGGAGAGGACAAGTGGGACACGCTGGCAAATTTAATGCTGTGGCTGCCACAGCACGTGATCAAGCTCCCACACCAGCCAGAGTAGCCATAAAACTTCCATCAGCTCAGGCAGGGGCACTGTGGAGCAAAGGGTGACCGAGCAACAGCTTTAAACCTGACTTACTGTCTCATACAAAATGGGTACAACTAAATCTGTCTCAGGAGGCTGCGTGGCGAGAAGGATCTCTCAATATTAGTTGCTGGGGTTTAATAAATTTTGCTGGTCATAGTTCAGCTGAGTGTTACAGGAACTGAGGCACTTTATCTCCCCCCCCTTTTTTTGTATCATTTCCTACAGGTGATTTTTATCTACGCAGTTTTGCAGGGCAGGTGGGGTGGGGGCATTGCTTTTTCATATATGTTTTGGTTCTGACACAGGATTGTTTTCCACAAAGGCGTCTACTTTTCATGTTAGTCCTGGTATTATATGGGGTAGAGCTATTCACACTTTATTTTCAGTTTAGCAGAAATTACTGGAGCCATGCATTTATCTAATTTGTATGCACCAATACACAGTTTTGTCTGTGCAAGATGTAAACCCCGTTATGGTTCTAAGTATGTTATTTTTTGTTCCTGCCAATAAATTCTGTCAGAGTCTGAAGCTAAAATTATTATGAAAGTATGTGGTTTATTTTTTAAATTATAGAGATGATCAAAGCGCAAGGGCTTTGCCATGGACAAACAGAAAATATTTGCTACTTGTGCACCATGGAATTATTTACAGCTAACCTCGTGCCAAATTGTGTATAAAACATAAATTTCAGTGCTGGAGGAACAAAATTTGTAGTCAACACTGTGAAGGAGTAAACTTTGGCAAACTATTTCAGCCATTGAAAATTTGAGTTCAGCACTTAAAATGTCTCCTTATTTAGCAGTATTAATAAGTTTGTTCAAGCACCGAACACTAATGCTGGGGGTGACAAGGGGAGCAGATGCTTTGTGAGGCTGTTGCCACACGCGCTGACTCTGCGTTCTGCCCCGCAGATTCGGAGAACAGCTACACGCTGAGCTGTGGCGTTCCCGTCCAGCAAGGCAAGGCTCAGCAGAAACGCAACGCGACCCTGCCCAGCTGCGTAGGTAGGTGCTCTCCTGCTTGCTGGGGCCTTGGTGTCTAGGAGATAGGGGATGGAGTTCCCCCAGAGCATTTGGGAGTTGTAAGACTTACAGCTCTAAAGTTACACAAGGCCAGAATTAAGGTAGCCTGTGTTTCATCATGCATATACTTGCTTTTCTGCAGCCTCTCCTCGAGGCCTGGAGTGTGCTTAGTTGCCCTCCGGTGTGGCATTGTGTTGGTAGGTCAGTATAGGAGCAGTGGAGGTTTGAGATATATTCAGTAAGGACAAATATTTAGAATACTGTACTTTCCATAGTCCAGTAAGGCAAATTTCTTCCCAGACTTAGAAGTGAGCCAGAGTTGCCCATCAGTGGCACAAGAGGAGAAGGCTATGGTGGGTCCCAGCTCTCACCTGCGAAGTCCTTCCTTAGGTGCACAGATTCTCCTACTGGGGATTCCCAGTAAAAAGGTTATAAGACTTTTATGAGTACATACTGTGTTTCATTCATCTTGTTCTTGGAAATGGCTGGATTATTTTTGCAGAGACATTTCAAAATATGTCTTAAAGCTGATACTCAGCATAAAAAAAAGTTCAGCTCAAAATGGTTGAAGTCTGGCAAAATTAGAAGCAGCTGAAACAGCATCCAAGTGTCAGCGCACTTTATGTATCATTACCTGCTGTACTTCTCACCAATTTGCCAGTTCTCTAACCACATATTTTTTTATACATTTGGAATGCATTAGGAGGTACAATGCTGCAGAGCGAGGTAAGGCGGCAGCAGATGTGGCTGCCGTGGCACAGGGGCGGGCTACCTCTATAGTGCTGGTTCGGCAAGACCCTCCCAAGGAAAGAGGGACCCACATTGCAGCACTTACCTGTGACCACCCTCTGCCCGCCCTGGGTCCCACGGGCAGCCCACAGCGGCTGGCAGGTGACGGGCCAGGCCCAGCCTTCTCCACCATGGACTTTGTGAGGAAGTCAGTCAGCAGCTACATTTTGTAAGCAGTGCATGGCTCTGCTCATAACAGCCTCTAAAGTCACAAGATGTAACTGGCTTGGATTTAAAGTTGAAGAATAAAGCTTGCAAGCCATAGACCACAGTCGAATAAAGATGTTTCCTTTGGATTGTTTTCAACTGCCGACAGCATAGCTCCACTAAATTAATCTTATTCCTGGTTGGCATTAGCAAGAGCAGAACTACAGCCAAGTAACATGGGAAGGAAGTCACAGACAAGAGAGTCAGGAAAAAAAAAGGTAGGAATTAACCTTTTTCATAGTAAGAGACAAATTCACCCAAATTCCACCAAGATATGCAGGCCTGCTGTAGGGGAAGAGTATGTGAAGAGCATGTGCCGTACTAGCAAATTCCTTGAACTTTATCAGCTCAAGAGTGAGCGCTTACATGAAAAAATGAACTTATGGAAATGGATCATCTTGCACAAGGTGTATAACTCCTGGGCGGTCTCTTTTCTGTGTCACGAGAAAGCTTTTGAGTCTGTTTCTAAAAATAAGTTCCAGACGTCATTTCATCTGCATGCCAAATGATAGCTTTTTTACTTTACATCAACAGATTCATTAGCCCCTCCAATCAAGCAGAAAGCTCGTTTTAAAATTAAAGATGCAAAGTGCCATTTACGGCCTCGCAGCAAAGAAAAAAAAGATTCTGGGAAGCAAGCTGTTTTAGGTATGTGGTTTTGTCTAACATGTAAACAGCATTCTAATTTTTTTGTTTGTTTGCTTGCTTGTTTGCATATTTTGTTTTCACACTGTGGGCAGGAAAAAAAATAATGGTTTTCATATTTGGATCTGTATTTAAGTTCAGTCCAAGGTTCACAATCTAGCTGAACAGTGCCTTGGGTTTGGATCTGACAGTGCTGAAATGTCACCAGTTGCTTTGAAAAATCTTTGTTCAAAAGTGCATGAGTTTGGAATTAAGCTGATCCTTTTTTCTGACATTGGTAATGGCAGAAATATCCTGAGACAAAAAGCTATGACCAATGCAAAGTTACATGAAACAATGTCAGTTTGGTTTGGTTTAGTTTTCCCAAATGAGGTTTATAAAAGAAAACAAAAGCTATTATTTATTTGCTTTATGGTGGATTAGTATCCCATTGCAGCAGCAAAGAGAACCCCTAAGCGGGAAAGTTATAATTGAAATCTGATGTTACACAGCCTTAGAACTTTTGTTATGTTGGAGTGTGTGGTTATGATGATAGAAAAAATATTTAGAAGATTGAGACTTAATTACCAAAAATCTGAAATTAAAAAAAAGTTTGTGTCAGGATGAATCAAAGTAATCGAATGTTTTTAGAACTCGGTATGACTGGATATGGGGTTTTATTATTACTAGTTTTGAATATCACTTTTAAAGTCAAACCAAAAAAGAGATTTTAAAAGTGATATGTATTTAGGAGATCTTCATGACATTTATTTCTTGTCCTCCATCCCCTAGATATCATGACAGGGACGAATAAAGAGTGTTCGGGTTGTCCTTGCTGTGCATTTCCACAGCTTAAAATATTTTGAGTTGATTTAATTTAATATTAACTTGAAACTTCTGGATTTTAATACACAGTATTGGTGTAATTGCAACAGCTCATATACTTGCTTAGCGCAATTTAGCAGCTTACAGCAAACATCTACTGGTGATATATTTTGTTGTGAATCTGTCTTACCACCACTTTTGCTAGTGAGTGAGGAGTCATATATGAGCCCTGAACAGAGTAAAAATAGCTATCCTAAAAAATGCCAATGGTTTAAAGATTTAGAGTCATATTTTGTCTTTACCCTACAATCTAGACATTTATCTCTATAATTTTCCAAGTATAGTCTTAAAACAAGTCTCAGTTGTCCAGATGCTTTCCTTGTCCTTATGCATTGTCTTCTGTTAATAAGATGTGATTATCAGACTAATTTTTAAAGTCGTAAAAGTTGGTTTTTTTGGTCCATACATTCACCATGGGAATGTATTTCTTGGATCCATTTCCTTGTCCTTTGTTTGCTTTGCTTTGTTTGTTATGTCATCTGAACTTCTAAGTCTAACAGTAAGATTATATCATACGTTCACACATTTGGAATGAAATCCTTCTTATGGCCTGAGTGCTAGAACTTTCTCCCTGACCTGGAAGCTCCATTGCCTATCCCAAAAAGGATGTTTTTCCCACAGATGTCTTTATATAGGAAGAGGATGCTTATGTGACTGTATCTGAACAGATTGCGGCCTTTCTCCTCAGAGCTTACACGTAATTGATGAGGACGTTCAGTTCCTCTGGCTTGTGATAGGACGAGAGGAAACAGCCTCAAGTTGCTCCAGGAGAGGTTTAGATTGAATATTAAGAACAATTTCTTCACCGAAAGTGTTATTGAACGTTGTAACAGGCTTGCCCAGGGAAGTGGTTGAGTCGCTATCCCTGGAGGTATTTGAAAGACAGTTAGACATGGCGCTTAGGGACGTGGTTTAGTGGTAGAATTGGTATAGTTAACAGTTGGACTCGATCTTAAGGGTCTTTTCCAACCTAAATGATTCTATGATTTCCCCTCAGATAAAGCCTTCAAATATATTTTCATAACCTCCAAATTAAAGGCTTTTAAAACCTTTAAAAACCTTTAAAACCTTTGATATCTGCTGATTGTCATTGCTGAAAGAGATGGAATACCAGCTGGTAGTTTCTAGAGGCCCAGGCCTGCTGCTGTCATAAATCTATGAAAATTTACTCTCTTGCTTTGATTAACCATCAAATGCCTGTATATAGTATTGCTGATCTTAAGTAATTTCTATAAAGAGCTTTCTAATCCTTACGCAGAAGAGAGGCAGTTATAGGCATTAGAGGTACCGCTGTGCAGCTCAGCATCACCACACTGTATTTTTGCCTCCTGCATTCACTAGCAAAATGAGCAAACCCAAAATTGCACAGAGAAGGTTTTTGACAATACGTGTGAAATGTTACAAAGCCTGGTGCTGCATTCATGATAACCCAGCTGAGATATCACTTACTAGCCTGTTACTTGCCACCTTGCTACTTGATTCCTTTTCTATGTTGCTTCTCTTATGCAAAGGAGGTCAATTGCCTTGTACAGACAACTGCCAGGTGACCTTTGTGAATCTCAAGTGCGATTCCTCCAAGAAAAAACGCCGAGGCCGCAAGTCACCATCAAAAGAAGTGTCCCATATCACCGCAGAGTTTGAAGTGGAGATGAAGTCAGAAGAAGTCTCAGGTGCGTGAAAGATCTGTCTGTAGAGAGAAATCAGAATTCAGTTCCTTGGTGTGTCATTAGAATCTCTTTGGTGCTATTTCATCAAGCTGCCAGGCAAACCTTTTAGCACAAGCCTCGTTCAACAACCTTTCCAAACTCAAAGTTTCAGAGATTTAATTGAAAGGAATCAGGTATGAAATTCAGCCAAAGGAACAAAAATCGAGCCTGCAGCAAAATTCCTTCAAAGCCTCAAATTAAGTCATGTAATTACGTAATTTGGTCTAATTTCTTTAAACAGCACAAGTGCTAATTGATGCACAGAGAACGTAAGGGTTAAGTAGTAGTTCTGCAACAACGATGATAAAATCCTCCAAAATGTAAGTTGCTGAAACTTCAGTCTGAGAATCAAACATTTTTATCACACATTTGGAAAATTCATGTTTTCATAACAAACTTCAGGAAGAAAAAGAATTGCTTCAAGTTATTCATGAGATGGTATATTACGCTATAAAATCCAGCCAAAGAAAACATAGGCTGAATTCTATAAACACGTCAGTCCTCAAAGGCAGGTTTCTTAACCCTGAGGGTTACCTCATTAGCCGAGTGATTCAAATAGTAATAGTACCAGAAAGCACCTTTCTTTATGGCATTCTGGTCAGGGAAGTGGGAAGAATTCCTAGTCAACCAAGTAAAGCATGGGCAGAGAAAATTCAGAAACATTAGTGGTGGCAGACTGAACCCACATCTGGAAGTAAAACACAGTGGGATTGATGCTTTCTGCAGCCCTCTCCCTGTGCACTCAGTATAACCAGATTTCTTAATGCTACAGATAAGATAGCGATACTCAGTGTGCACTTATAGACCACGAAACTCAGTTTGATGGACATCAGTGTACTATCTTGTCCATTTAAAAGGCCTGATTTTGAACACGGTGAGCTGCTTCTGCAATTAGAAGAAGACGACAGTGAATCACAATTAGGAGAAGATAGTGAAGCAAACAGAGGCGTTATAGTGCGGTGCAGGCTAAGTTTTTTGTTAAGCATCTCTTTTTAAACACGAATCTCAATTGCTTCTAGTTTTCTTATCATTTCCCATCTAGACACCTGTAACATGGACTGTGTTCGGAAAAGGATGGAGCAGAAGCTGCAAACTGCAATCAAAACGTTGAGGAAATCTATTAATAAACAGCAATTTTACATTCAGTTTTCTGGGACAGAATATGAAGTGGCTCAGAAGCCAGCTAAAGCTACTGAAGGGCATGAAGCTTGCAGTACGGGGCAAGTGCTGCAGGATGGAAAATGCGGTAAGTCCCAACAACTCTAGTCAGCCGTATCCCCCAAAACAAGCAATCCAAGATTAAGTTGGCCCTAGCGAGCCAGGCAGGAAATCTCTGAGATAACAGATGATTTAGATCAATATTACTGAGCATATGTGCGTGGACCACTGACGGTTCATAAGACTTTGAAGGAAGTTCATTAAGTGATTGCAGGAGAACGAAAGAAGCTTATATATGTATATATTCCTGTGCTGTCAGCTGGTATGTATCAAGGCCTGCCACAAGGCAGTGTTGGCAATTAGTTCCCAGTTGCTCCCAGCATCTTATGAAAACATAATTACAATTCTGTAAAACAATAAAAGGGTGTTTGCCTAGGTGCTGTGTATTTAGTTTTATATTGACTGTCTCACTCTCCTCACCACCAAGTAATCGATGCCCCATGGATATACTTATATTTAACACCTGAGGTCTAATAAAAAAAAAATCTACAGCAATCTATTTTAACTTTATTTAAAATACCTAATTTCTTTAAGCCTTTTCCAAGATTATCAGGCTCTAGTGGTTGACTGGGGGCAAGGTGCTAGCACAAACCTATTAATGGCAGTTCTCAGTACTGCAAGCTTTCTAATCACTTAAAGTCGTCTTTCAAAATCAGCGTATCTATTTTTCCAGCTTCTTTTAGACAGCAAGTGATTTACAAGCAAAAAGAAATAGTTAAGTGCAGGTCTGATAGGTGCCTCTAATGACTTGGTTCAGAGGCTGTTTCCATCATATAGGAACAGGGATTTAGAAACTGTATTGAAAGACCATTGCTATTAGTGTCTAGAAACCCGTACGTTTTAACTACCCATTATCCAGCAGAGAAAAATATTTAATGCAGTTACGTGCTTTGTCGCAGCAAGAAAAGTATGTGGATTCATATCTATATTTAAAACGCTTTCCAGTTGGGGTATCTGAGTGCCAAGAAACATAAAATATTACACGGGATACATTGCCCTACGAGAAATCTCTAGAACTGATCTCAAGCAACAGACTCTTTGTAGCCATCTTCCATACAACCGATGCATAAATGCACCTAGTGTAAACTAAAAATTCACATCACTTCCCATATGTTATGCACCACTGTCTTAATTAAGCTGCAATATACTGGTTTAAGACTGCATCAGCTTTATTAACAACATATGTCTGATAAACGCTTCAGTGCACTACAACACCATTTAATGGCTTAAACAATAGAAGAAGGACCTCGCCCTGATGTAAATTGACCTAGACCACAGTGGAGATGGGCCTGTTTACATCAGGTGAGGATCCTGGACTAACGTATGTAAAACACGTGCCACTCCAATACTGGGGCCAAAGAGATCCATCTTCTCTAAATGTTTGATATAAAGGCAAATGATGTGATCAAAATGAAAGTCCTTATGTAGATTCCCCTTTTCTTTTCTCAGTTACCTGCAGCACGGGCACCTTTTATAGCGGAGAACATAATCAGTGCGTTCCTTGCTCACCAGGAACATACCAAGACACAGAAGGTCAACTTACCTGTGAACCTTGCCCAAGTAACGATGGACAGGGAGTGGCGGGCGCCCGGAATGTGTCAGAATGTGGAGGCAAGTTTAAATTTGATTATAAAAGGATTAGGTGATGCCACACAGCCTGTGAGGCATGGAGTTAAAAGAGGGGAGAGCCTTCCACACTTCTGTCTTGTAAAGGTAACAGAAGAAATGTCTGTGCACTTACAAGCAATACACAAAATGTTTTGGCTTGTTCCATCCACTGACATTGCCAACAAGAAGATGGGACCTGCTGCAGCAATGTGAGTTACGGTGTGGAAATGAGCAAGCCAAGCAAAGCGCTTTGCTTCAAGTCAGGTATGGAATCTGGACATACCTGGACTTGTAAGGACCCGTCAGGTATATTGTGAGCCAAAGGGATGGATTACTTTGGACTGGTATTGGTGAGTCTAATGAACCTGCTGATTTAATGTTTTGCATGAGATGCGGTTTACCTGGTCTAATCGGCAGCCGTCATAATTTTGAGATAGTTATGCTGCAGGAATCTGTAACCTGGATTCGGAGCTAATGACTACGAGTTTCAACGCTGCTTGAATTCACTGTAGCGTCTCTGACTCAACTGATGAAACAGTGTATTTTGATGAACACAGGTTTTGTTAGAAATGTACTCACCACCTGTAATCAATCGTGGTTTTGCATCGTATCTTCTGGAGCAGTAATGCCTCTGTAGTAACAAAAAAACTATGACCGGAGGTACATGCAAGTACGTAACTGATTTTAAGTGCCTATCATATAGAGCTCTGTGTTGTAGCCGCAAGTGAGTAAGATGGTGTGATACTTAAGTAACATGAGATCCATGTAGGTACAACACCAAAACGCAATTAGGAAACCTAGTAATTTGGGGTATTTCTCAGGGAAATCTCCTCAGATCAATTTTGTTGGCAATTTCAAAACAGAAGGCAAGAAAGGAGCAAGTTAGCTCGTTCTTATATGCAGGTGAGGACTGAGACACGTTAGTGCTGAAAGCGTTTGGTATTTAGCAGTATTAAAACCCAACTGTACCACTTCTTTCAAAAGATGTCTGTAAGCCATATTTCACAAGTACTTGATTTTCATACTAAAATCCAGAACCAAAACATTAACTGCCTTCATAGTAAAGTCCAGTGACCAGTTGGACCAGACCAGATGGATCAGTTTTGCTACAAAACCAATATTGTCTTCAAGACAAGAATTGTCTTCAAATTAGTAATGTCATAATATTTCTCAGAGGTCTGTGTCACAACAGCCAGCTTGTACGGTCATATTCCAGCCAGCTGGGATGGGAGCGCAACTAAATCCCAGAGATCCTGGTCTAACAGGTGTCCATAGGAGTTTGGCTTTTGTCAAAAAGGAGCTCTAGTTCATCTTAAGTGACAGGGACCCAAGGTAGCAGATGCCCCCAACATTTCTTAGCAAGTATCAGGTTCTTAAGAGACCCTGACCCCCCCCCTGGAGCTCTCAGAAGTTTCAGATTTTCGAGCCAGTTGTTTCTGCCTGCTGTTCAGTTCTCAGGGAAGCTAAATTACAAAGTATTGAGATAAGGCAAGCTCAGGGAACACCTAACATCTCACAGTGCTGGTCTCCTGGGCTGGGGTGGTGCGAAGATAGGCATTAATGCCATAATCTTGAAAAACTTGACATCCTGATTCTCAGGTAGGTTGTCAAGGAGTAAAGTACTCAAGCTAGCCAGAACCAAGCCAAACGCACGCCTATCAGAAACTGCTGGGAGAGCAAGTTTGGAAACTACCTTATATCTGTCAGTAGACTTATTCACAAAGTGCTTACCTTTACGCAAATCACCATTTTCTGCAGAAGAGCTTCTGACAAGCACTAGTTTTCACAGCTACCTGGAAAGCTGCTGTTGTCAGCTATTCTCATAGCCAGGGTGCTGGACTGCTCCCACCCAGTCTGGTAAATCCCATGATCTACTGTTTCCCTATCTACAAAATGGAAATGTAAAAAAAAAAAATAAAATAAAATTGCTTGCTTTGTAGACATGGTGCAAAGTTTCATTTTTTTTTCCTACAAAGTGCTTTGAAATTCTCAGATTAAAGAATTGGTGAAAGTACAGAGTATTCAAACAACATCTTAATAGAGCCCTTGCTAAAAAAAAAAAAAAAAAAAAAAAACACAACCAAAAAAAACCCACACCCAAAAAACCCACCCCAAACATAGGTAGCAAATTGCTTATTAAGAAACTAGTTGTATTTACTGGTATTGCTTTTAGGAAGGAGTTAAAGAAACAATACAAAATCAGCAGGAAAGATTAGAATTTTATGTGCAGCTGTCTTGATGTTATGTATTTAAGTTAAAGGAAGCATTTTTACCTAGTAGTGGGTTTTATACTTTGTCCAAGAAAGTCAGCTCACTGATATAAATGATCATTTTCAATTTCTAGGGCAGTGTTCTCCTGGGCACTATTCTTCAGATGGTTTTAAACCGTGTAGAGTCTGTCCTCTTGGTACATACCAGCCCGAACCAGGAAGGACCCTCTGCTTTCCATGTGGCGGTGGGCTTGTGACCAAGTATGAAGGCGCTGTTTCCTTTCAAGACTGCGAAACCAAAGGTGAATTTCAAATCTTTCCACAAATCGTATCCCTGCTGCTTGCCCTTTTGTTTCTAAGCTTCAGTGCCAAGGTGCTTTCAAAAGCTCCAAAGCAAACACAGTCACTGCATGTAGAAACAGGGTGTGTGATTAAATGGTCAGAAAATCTGTGAACTAGGAATGATCTCCTGGTCAGGGAGACTGAACAGGTTTGATGGTTTACTTTGGAATTTACCACAGGCAGGTAGAAAGTCAGCGCTGCAACTCGTAAGCGAATCAGCCCCACTGCATGGCAATAAATAAGACAAACTTGCACAAGACAATGCTTTAGCCTTCCTGTCCTGTATATTTTTATTTACCAAATTAGAAAAAGTAAATGCTACAGAAATTATACAAAGTTAAGGATTGATTATTAATGGGCTAAGTAGAAACTGTAAGTGTGCAACACGATGTGTGTTCCATAATGTCAACTTCCAGAGCAAATGTGGAAGAAGGAATCTGCCCAAATGCATTTTGGTTTCGTCACTGGAATGACATGCTGGCCCTGGCAAACAGACGCTAATGGAAACATCTCTTCAGCTATTGTGAAAGGCATTTTTGTTGTTGAGGCAGATATGCATCAGCTTCCATTTAATTACAAACTCGTTGGAAACCACTGTATTAAATACAGTGAGAGACATGTAGTACGTGTTACTAGTTTGTAAGGGTTTAGCTCTAGTCTTTGGAACATAATTCTAGTTAGAAGGTCCTTTGCATGGGAAGTACTGGGAGCTGGTGTCTTTTTTTTGCCTTTTATGGCCTAACAAGTATATTGCAGAATGGGGATCATGAGGTATGTCCTCAAACCAGGATACCAAGGTAGAAGGAAGTTCTCTCTGCACTGAAGGGTGCTACTGTCTGAAAATAATACGCCTTGTACCTTACAGTTCATTGTTCTCCTGGACACTACTACAACTCCACAACACACAGATGTATCCGATGCCCTGTGGGAACATACCAGCCTGAGTTTGGTCAAAACTACTGCATCACCTGCCCTGGGAACACAAGTACAGATTTTGATGGCTCCACTAATGTTACGCACTGCAAAAGTAAGTTGCATTTATATTAGTTGTGAGATGAAGCGTATCTGTGGATCTGAACTGCAACTTGGGAAGGTTCCATCTGTCAGGCTGGCCTTCAGTTCTGTATTTCCTAGTTAGCATATATCTACTGCCAGAGGGAATAGTAAAAATTGGGAAAACAATGAGGGAAAAAAAACTGGAAAAGTACCACTTGATGCATGTGATTGTTTTGGCTTTAATGTAATTTGGCAGAGTGCCAGCTTCGTCTCAAACTACGGAGCTTTTGGTTCCCCAGATGCTGTAAGTTGTCTTGCAGTGATGCATATTCCTCTGTGTCTCTGCGGAGCAGAGTACCCACCATTCTTCTACATATCTTCTTCTACGTATCTTGCAACCTGTTGTAGGTGACCCTGCTCTGGCGGGGGGGTTGAACTAGATGATCTCCAGAGGTCCCTTCCAACCCTGACTATTCTGTGATTCTGTGATCTTCTGCCAGAGTAACTGCCATTTTATAATCACTATAAAATACTGGGAGATATGGTCGTGCATACTGCAATTGCTCATGACGGTG
The DNA here is from genome assembly GCA_013398815.1 of Ibidorhyncha struthersii. Lineage (NCBI taxonomy): Eukaryota > Metazoa > Chordata > Aves > Charadriiformes > Charadriidae > Ibidorhyncha > Ibidorhyncha struthersii. Next base: position 274,780 of record VZSZ01011388.1, on the reverse strand, counting down.
AAATCTTCTCATAGGCTTTGTTGCAGTCCTCGGCCTCCTGTCTTCAACTGCCATTTTAAATATCCCCAAGGATTCCAGTGCAGTTTTATTTGATCTTTTGTGAATGACTGATTCTTTTAGGCAAGCAAATTTTTCATCTCTACTACGCTAATTTAAGAGAATGTCTCTGTAATGATTAGGTAATGTAATCTAAACTAACCACATGCAAGTCTATCGTAAGTTTTTATTCTGGTTGTGTGCCATGTGTCTTTGAAGCCCTCCATCGTTTCTAATTTAATTTGAGTAAATTAGATATTTGTAAGGAATTTGACGGCTTGGATTAAGGAAAATATTTATACATCTATCTAGTTTTACGTGGGTGAGTAGGCCCAGAGAGATCAAGCTTACGTAACTTACTGCATCAGGTTTCTGTGGCAAATTCCACAGGAGTTTTGAAAATTCAGAAAGTAAAACAGATCCATCAGTGGAGATTCTTTATTAACTGGTTTAATCTAAGCTAAAGCAAGGCAGATCTGTAATCAAGATAAGGTTAGCTATTAGGATCGTCACACTCATTCAGCTAAATCAGGTTAAAAACCAAGTGACGTTAAACCAGAATACCTTGTGCACGGTAGCATGGTCTCAGTGGTAAGCACTGTGTGAGTACCTCCACAGTGGGATCACATTTACTTACCTGCGTTTGTTTCTTAATCAAATGTTAAAGCAGCCTTGATGAAGCATTGAACCAGTTCATACACCAGAGATCAAGGTTTTGCAAATCAGTTGGAGCAGCCCTGCAGATCAGGTATTCCTTTAAAGGCTTTCCATGCTAAACAAAGAGGCAGCTGGAGAATGGATGCATTTCTAAAGCCACAAGGAGGAGTTTAGACTTGCTCTTGACAGATCTAGAAAAACACTTCAAATTAGCTAATCAGCTAACCCAAATGCTAATTTATCTTTCTCCACAGACCAGCACTGTGGAGGAGAACTTGGGGATTATACTGGCTACATTGAATCACCCAACTATCCTGGAGACTACCCAGCTAATGTTGAATGCATTTGGAATATAAATCCACCCCCAAAGAGGAGAATACTCATCGTAGTACCTGAGATATTTCTGCCAATTGAAGATGAATGTGGTGATGTGTTAGTAATGAGAAAAAGTGGTAAGTTGCCAGACATGCGTTATATAAATGTTTATTGCAAACTGACTGAGTGGAAAGTTCATATTGAAGGGATGACTGTCTTCATCCATCTGGTGTTTCTAAAGGGTTTGTTGAATGAACCGGCACAGCAAGTTAATTGTTATTGGTACAGTGTTCTGTTTTAACAGAGTGATATTAATTATTCAGGTGTCTTCTGTCTGGCCCAGTTATCATGTGGGATAAATCACTGCCACTCTAGAAGTCAACAAAGCTATGCTAAGTTATACTGGGAGAGCTATCTCCTGTCATCTGTACAAATTGTGCTGTCACTTATCCTTTGCAAGTATATATGCGTTGCAGTTATTGCTAAATCTGTGCAGCGGCACAGGTTGCTACACCTGACTGCCTCAAGAAATCCAGAGTTTTCCCAATTTTATGTGGAGTGGGGGTTGTGTCATGTGGTTTGATTATGAAGTTAATTTAACAGCTTCTGAAGTTAAGACACCAATGAGATGCACTCCTTCTGCAGTCCTGTGTCGGCATCCAATTTCTGGTGATCTGTTGCTAAATCTCCAAGGAGCACCAAACCTGAAAGGCAATTGTTTATAGGGGGGTTTGCTTAAAACAGTGTATTTTACTTGCTAAAACGGTGCTTTTTTTTTTTTGCTAAAACAATTTTCACAACTTTTTAGCCTTGAGGGCTTGTATTGACAGCTCTATATGTCGGATCAGTACAAGAATAAACCTGGTCACTATAGACGGAAGGAAATTATATCTGTCCACATCAGTTTTTTAAAAGCAAAACAGTTACTGTAGCAAAACAAATGAGTTGTTCTTCTAATCCCAAACTGTGGTTCCAATGGTAAGGCCAGGCACACCAGAGAAAAGTTTTACTTCCACTTCAGTACCAATAACACTACCAAAACAACAACACTGGAAAATGAGGGGAGTTTTTCAGAGTTGCACTTTGTGATTACTGTATGTTTGGCACCATAAGAGTAGATCTTATGAATATTTATCATAGTGCATGTAAGGTCAGCTGCTAACGTTACTGTGGAAAAACTGATGGCAGTTCCAGAGTTACAGTTAGATCCACTTTTTTGCACTTCAAGAATCCAAATCCCATTCAATTCAAAAGGTCTCTTTTTGCTAATGTTGGTGAAAGTTGAATCAGCCCTAGCAAGTTCAGATTTTAGGTTACACTTCTTATTTTCCCGAATTATCCTGTGGCTATGGAGTGGGGTTTTTTGAACTAGATAAGAAGGTATTTTTTCCTTTTGTTTGAAATTCATTTCAACTTAGAGGAGCCTCGTGATACGTTCATAATGATTTGAAGACATCCTGCACCCTCCATCTGTTACTTATGTTAGGAGGAAATGGGGGTCTTTCTGGTTCCCAGCTATTAGCTCTGTTTCAATATAGATAAATGACATTTTCTTTTCAAACCTACAACCAGGTGTTTTGCACTGGGAGGTGCTGCTCCATTATGGTCCCAGTAAGAAAGGCACTTAGACTTTGTAAGGTATCCTTTTGAATGCTATTTATTAGAGCAATCATTATAAGGAGAGAATAGTATAGATAATCTTACATCCTTTTAGATGGTGGGAATGATAGGCAGTGGAGCATTGAACGGGCCTCTGATCCACACGCAGCATGCTGGGCAGACCCTATACGTAGAAGAGATTTTGCCTTTTCAGTCATTCGAACTACTGTAGGATTTTCTTACAAGGAAACAACTCTATTTATCATTTCTACTGTCAAACAGAAACAATGTTCTCATGAGCACGTCTTGCTGCACTTTTAGATAAAGGCAAGGCCACGTAGTAGCGTAATCACCAGTACCGAGTGGGAGCTGCCTGCAAGTTCCACTCGTTACAACGATCTGGCTGACATTATCCTGCAGCCATGGTATTTGTGCAGCACAACACGGGCCTGAAGGCCATGCTGAATGCACAGCACGGTACAGGCCTGTCCATACCCAGATTAATTGTTGGTGGATCCCTAACTCCTCACTGTGCGATGCTGTTTCAGTCAGAATCACTACACCGGGCTATTACGTTCTGAAAAGTGGTTTATTGCTCTCTGATGAACTCCCCAAACCGGGCATGTAAGGAGCTGGTTACCACACCTGCCTGGGGTGCAGCTGACTTATTCTCACCTATCTGGGCCCAGCATATGGGAACCTTGGAATTCAACGCTAGAGTAGTACACAAAATATATTGATAGTAATTTTATAAATGTCAAAAATTATCTCTGGCACCTCGCTGCCTACTTAAGCTTCTTGCTGTGGGACAAAGGGGTTCTCACTACCTTCATGGAAAAACTTACTTCTCATAAACAGATAAAGACTACATCCCTTTTATCACAAAAATCTGCTCTCAGGAATACGTCAGCTGAGAAGTGCCTTGTCAGTTTGTCATTTCTGACCTCTAGATCAGGAAGGGTGCAAAAAGTTATTTTATAAAGAACATTTCTTTATTTAACCTTCTTTCTAGCTTCTCCTACTTCAATTACTACATATGAAACATGTCAGACATATGAGAGACCCATTGCATTTACCTCAAGATCAAGGAAGCTCTGGATTCAGTTCAAGTCAAATGAAGGAAACAGTGGCAAAGGATTTCAGGTCCCCTATGTGACTTACGATGGTGAGATTGTTTTCCATCTTTCTGTTATATCTGAACTACAGAAAATTGTCCTTTAGTCTCTCTTCCACTGATTACAGGGAGGGAAGAATGAGGGAAAACTTGATGCAACCCAGTTTTAGTCCGGTGAATTACTTTAAAACCAGTTGCAAAGACTTTGAAATAATACCTAATTTTATTCTTATTACTTTTTCTAATACTTTAAGGATGGACAGCAAGTTACACAGAATTTTTTAAACTTAATCCTTATCCCACTGAATTCATCAAGACTCCTTTTAATTGGCATTTATCATATGCGTAATGACAATACCATTAATTGCTGTGTGTTTTAGAAAGCCCCTTCATCAAGTCCTACTGGTAACCCACACAATTTTGAAAACTATAAATTAATCAAATCACAAGTCCAACAGAGAAAAACAGTGATGCAAAAAGAAATATCCTTTCAGTAACCACTTTTATAAATCCACATTTTTAAAAAAGTCTGGCTTGTCATATAAATTATGCATTAAAATGTGTATTTTGCACTTTGGGATGATTTCTGTTTTGATGAAACAAAGACTTTTCTGTGATACTTTTGGCAGCTGTTCGTCCATCTCTTTTCCAAACACTAGTGCAATTCTGTGAATGATGAAAAAATCTGTATTAAGCTGGTCATTCAGGAATCAAAGAGAGGTGTTCTCAGGGCAGAAAAGAAGGATCTGTTCCTGACTATGCCACTGCCTTCACGTATAAACTTTGACAGTTATTTCATATCCCTGGTCCTGTTTCTTCATCTCTAGAATGCAGATAACAAAGCATTGTTATCTGGACGGAGTAGTTTTCTGGGGCTAAGTTAGTATTTATATGGATATTTCAAAATTACCATTCTAAAGCAGTACAGAATTTTAATGCGATTAGACTACGGCAGCTTGAGAGACACTGAACAATTAACTGGATACTAAATTTCTCAGCTCCGTCTTGAAGAGGAGATCTCACTAATGTCTGGCTATTAACCTCCCAAAGGATGTCACAAACAGTCACTCAACTGACTTTATTTTTCAGAGGACTACCAACAACTAATAGAAGACATTGTTCGAGATGGACGATTATATGCATCAGAAAATCATCAAGAAATACTAAAGGTAAGAAAATTCTGCTTTATCTGAGGATAACCAAGAATTTCTTTTGCTAAATATTTTCCCGAAAAGGTTCTCATAATATTTAAACCTCAAGTGTAACCCCAAATTAAATTCTCTGTCTTCTGAGGCTTATGCTGCTATTTGGCGCAGCACAAAATCAGTAGCTCAGCTGGGCTGAGCATGTGCGCACAGCCTTTGCTGAATCAGGAACTAAATTAAAGGTATGCTAACATGATTGTACGTTAGAAAAATTAGTCAACCAAGAGTGAAGAACCTATTGTTTAAAGAGCCTTCTTCAGCCTGTCTGGCATGTGTTTCAATGAGTCATTAAGTTAGAATTTCTTGTGCATTAAAAAATGTATTTACCTAAATCAGTGTCCTGCCTCAACAAGACTCAACTGTAATGTAGCATTGTAAGCTGTCCGTGAAATGGTTTTCCAAAGAAACAAGCAACACATTGGAGACAATTATGGAGGAAGGCTGCTGGACTACCACCTATAACAACTAACCAATTAAAACTGAAAAAAGGCTGTTCAGAAGGCAAAATTCAGCCTGAAAATGTACAGTTTGGAAGGACAGGAACGGATTTAACAGCCAGCTCCCCTGGCTATGCCTGCCCCAGCCCTGCCAGTATTCTCTCACTAGAGCTTTAAGGTTGCTCAGGTCCTAGCTGCAGTGTATATGGTCAGACACAGGTTCAGTTGAGGCTCTAAATCAAGACTTTACCAAGGTACAGGAGAAGGTCCTTACGCAGCTCAGCATCACTGAAGACCAGCCTTCTCTCTTGTTTGTGGAGGGAAGGCCCTGGACAATAGCGTGAAACAGGCTGGAAGGGCAGTCAGAGGCAGTTTGCAATTCTGATGCCTGACTTCTGCAGCTGCTTTGTGGTTAACCCAGCTGTTAACCTCTCAGTTCAGGACCCGCTAGGAATGCTAGTTGCAAAAAAAATCCAGCACAGTAGAAAGATTCATCAGTATAAAACTCCACAGCAACATGGAGTAATTTCCTTACAGTGCTTTACCCAGGACCAAGTTTTGTAAAAAAAAACCCTGGTGGTTGTTCATTAAATTTGAAAGCTGTGCAGACACTAAATCCAAAGCCTATTTTTATCTAATATATATGTTGTCTCCCATAGGACAAGAAGCTGATTAAAGCTCTCTTTGATGTTCTGGCACACCCACAAAACTACTTCAAGTACACAGCACAAGAGTCAAAAGAGATGTTTCCCAGATCATTTATAAAGCTACTGCGATCAAAAGTCTCCAGATTTCTACGACCATACAAATAGTCTACTGGTATTCAATTTTTGGTTACTTTGCATTCCTGTCAAATATTGTCTTTCCTCCATAGTAGAAACATTTCCTAACTTGAAGGCTCTTTTTTGCAGTCTTTGTTTTCAATTGTATATTGAAGAATACCTATAATGTTTTATAATCGTTAAAAGCCAATGTTCTGAATGGGATTTTTACTACAAAAAAAAATTGTGCATCCTTGAGTGCATCTAGTTGAAGATCCAAATTTGTGTCTGCACTAGTGTATCTTCACTTTCCATTTGAAATTACATTATGTAGAAAATATTCTTTCTAGCTTTTTATTCTTCATCAGCAATTACTTGGGTCAAAGCAAAGAAGGAATCTATTCAAATCTGATTAAACTACCTGCAGATAAGTTCTGTTGTAGAAAGAAGTATGTAGTATAAATAATATTTGGATTTTGAATTGCACTTGAAGTTTATATTTGAATCCTTAGAAGAAAACAAAACAATCTAAATTTTGCTATTTCTTATTTGTGGCTAAGTGGAACCTCTGTCCANGAGGGGAAAAAAAAAAAAAAAAAAAAAAAAAAAAAAAACAAACAGATGTATAATTTTGGTTTATGAATTTCATAAGATTGATTCCCATACCCTGATGACCTAATGTTTTTATCTGTCCTCTTCTAAACTTCTTCAGAGGTTTGCCACTGTCAGTTCCTTCATTGAAACAGATTTAGCTCTGGATTTCCATATGCCAGTCGGTCCCTTTGAAGGCATTTACAATAGGATAGGTGAGGAATGAACAACAACAGTAGTAGTCTGTTTTTCTTTCCGTTAATAGAGCATCTAATTAAGTACAATATATAAATATATAAATATATACTTCTATTTGTGGGTACATTAGTAATGTTATCTTTAGTTACTGTAAATATTATTCATGCTTAAATCTTTACTCCCACACACCCTATTTACTCATATCTATTTGTAACTTTGCTTAGATCATTAAATGACTTCTCCAAGTGCTTGTCACTTCTGTTAACACCAAACTGAAGCCTTTTGGAGTTTTATAATACAGGATAATGGTTTACTCTGGGACACTCTCTATCAACATACATTATTCCAGGAAAAATAACATCAGTTAAGATGCAGCTGCTGTCCAGTAAAGGGTGAGCTATTGCCTCTTCTTTGGGCACCCCTCACACACAAACCAACAGAGTTACGAGAACGACACACGTGAGAGGAGCTCAGTGAAAAGGAATTTTTGTTGGATCTGCTATCTCTAAACCGCTGGGAACATACCTATGTCCCAGGCGCAGACTCCAAGGGGGGTGAGGGGGTGAACAGGACAGTTTGGCAGCCCAGTTAGAGGAGTTAGAGGGCAGGCCCTGCAGTCTTCGGAGACCCCGTGCTCCCTTCTTCAAAGAGCGACAGGTACTGGTGGGTTAAGATGATGATAAATCCTGTGTTTCCTGCTGTTGCCTGGCACAGGAGCTAAGGAGAAAGTAGCTATTTTTATTAGTATTTCAGCTTCTTTACTTTTAAGTCCCTTCCATTTGTATATCATTCTCACTTTCAATCCTACAAGTCTATCATATGGAGAAATTAACTATCACGCCAATTAACTATCACAGTATCCTTTCAGAAAAGGACTAACATACAGTTTTGCTTCACTCTTTTTTTTTTTTTTTGCATATGTACCCTGTAGTTTAACATACCCTTGGATGCTCTCAAAGACGTACATTAAGGGTGGTTATGGTTAACTTCTTACGCTTTTTTTTGTCTTTGACCAAGTACTGTTTAAATTTACAAAGTTGTTTTCTGTTGGCTAGAAGTGGTTGAATATTCTGTTTCTGAGAGACAGCTTAAATGTTCTGTTGGATTTTTCTACTTAGCCATCTTGTAATTTTGCTTGCCTTCTTTCCTGTTCTGCTGAAGGGTATAATTCTCTTTCTTTCTATGCCTGAACAGTTTGAATGTAGGGTCTAACAGCTCATTTTTTTCACTCGTGGACCTTAGGTCTTTGACAAGCTTTCTCTTTAAAATATATATATTTATATATTAACCCTCATTTCAAAATGTAACACCTCCATAAAAGTCCTTTTTAAAGGCTGTTAAACCTAAGTTTTCATGAGGAAGTTAAAACTACTTTTATTAAATATTCATTATGGATTACTAAAGGTGGACATTTGAAGGAGAACATAACATCAGTCCTAGATGCAGTGCATGCCAGGAACAAAAAAAAGTTACACATATTTTTTCCTTAAAAGAGTTATTTGTAGAAAAAAAATAAACCTTAAAAAATCAGAAATCTTTTTAGGTACTCGGTCACGTATGAGTGTATAGCTAAAAAACTACTTCAGCCAAACAGTATTTCAAAGTCTGATAGGTTATCCAGAATTATTAGAATGGGTCAGGATTGCAGCCACCCTACTGAAAGATATGAAGGATAAGATATGAAAGATATGGAGAAAAATAACTTCCTTGTTTGCTGAATGATTTACAGTGATCTTTAGTATTTCAAATTTCAGTAAGCGAACTTTGGAACCTGATGCTGTGCAGTGAGTTTAGGAAAATCCTTGCTAAAATTTTTGCCTAACAGTCCACACATTTGGACATAATACCACTGTACGACACTGGTGCCAGCAGGACAAACCCTGTTCCTCTTTGGAACAGTGCTGAAAGTAATTAATTGCCTTACAAGTCCAGAAACCACTGGCAGCACTGTAACATTTTGCAGGTTCTTAGCTACATGAGGAATCCAGCGCTAGATAGCAACTACAAGAGAGACGTGTCCCAGTTGTAGCCACTGTCAGTGGGACCTTCATGTAGCTGTGAGAGGAGGGAATAGCTACATTTAGCTCTGCCACAACTCACCCTGACTTACAACCACATTAGGCAAAATGAGGGGTTTGTCTAGTTCATCCTGACAGACAACCTGAGGCAGGGCGCACAGAGACTTCTGTAGCAAATGCAGACTTTGTGTTGCTGAGAGCAGTGAAAGAAAGAGAATAATTTGTCCTTCCAAAGCGTACAGTGAAGTGCTTCTGAATATATAGGGGTTTCATATGAGATATATTTAGAAAATGAGTCAGGTTTGAGTGTTCACAGCTCTCCATAGAAATGCCCTTGAATGTATAAATTTCTAATAAGTAATGACAAGTGGTATATAGGACTGTCTGAACCAATTTCAGCTGATTTGTACAACAGCACAGAGTTTTTACATCAGCTCTAAAAGTTAAAAATGCTTTGACTTTCATAACAGATTTATAGTTACAGAAACCGGCGGTCATCAAATAGAAGGTGAGCTCAGGTCTTTGTTGATGTAGGTGTAGGATGTCTTCATTGTCAGAAGTCAGAAACCATGTTGCTATACAATAACAGGACAGCAAGGAATGTCGTCTTCTATGGAGAAGACCTAGACACATCTGGGAATCAAACACTGTACAAGGAAAAATATGTCCTCCTTTAAGAAAAACAGCTTCATGAAATGAATCAATACATTGCAGAATATAAAATTTTGGCTTTTACCCTAAACATGAAATATTACATTTAAACATGTTTGATAAATACAGCCCTGTATCTGTGCTTATAGAATTACACATTGCATGCAGGATAGGTGCAACAACATGTTTGTGTTATTACAGTAAGGCTGAAGAAGTGTCCATTTGTGATTGCCCAAATCCACATCACAAACTGAGCTTTTTATTTGCAATTTGCAAATGTGTGTATGCTGAAAAGCTGCACCTATAGCACTTACTGTTTTAAGCCTCTCCTTCTGCTTTAAATACTGCACTTATTTTTAGTGAGGTGGTGGTGAATCATCCCTAAACATTCTCCTGTGCCACCAAATCGCCACTTGCATACCTGCTGCAACAATCAGAAGTTGCTAATCAAGCTCTAAGTCGTGCTGTGAAAGTGTTCGTTAGTGATTGCTGTGGGCAAGGTGCCTGTGTGTGTGTGAAATTTGAGTACAGGAAGCATCAGGATTCGGTGTTCAATAGACTGCCACCTGCATCTTGCCTACGATAGCAAGGTTTATTCTGCCTGACGATTTAGCTCACTGCAACTGGATTTAAAGCCACTGAATTCTTCTTTCAGCCTGTTTTCTTGCCCTGCCTTTCTTCCTCCATCATGCATTAGATTTTTAGCTAAAGACCACCTTTTCAGAAAACACTTGTTTCCTCATTGTGCCTCCCCCATAGAATAAAGTTCAATCACAGTGTTGTAACTACTGACGATTTAGACTGATCTTTCCTACACCTCAGCTTCATACTTAGGTAAGCTTACTTAAAAGTAAGTAAGCTTACTTAAAATTAGGTTACCTAGTAAGCTAGATTTAGTTCAGTTTTAGTTTAGTTTAGTTTTAGACTAGCTTAAATAAATACAGGCAGAGTTTTCAGAGAGTCTGCATTCTGAGTTGTCAGCAGGTTTTGAAAGAGCACAACTCACCTGTGGTCTGTAAGCAGAACACATGATGATGCCACATGAACAAGAAACATGCTTACGTGCATTAAACACTCAAAGAGGAAAGTCAAACCTCACCCGATGCCCCTTTGTAAGCGTGCCCAACAGATTCAAATTGATCAGGTCGGTGTTATCTATGAACAACCCAGTTTTAATCTCGTGGATAACAAGTTATGAACATCAGAAGCAAAAGTAGTGGTATGATTCTTACATAGGAACTGCTGACGGGTCTTTGCCAGCAAAACCTAACTGCTCTGTGACAGTTCCCATGTCCAGACTCCAATTACCTTTGAGTGCTCTTAAAAAAGAAACTGGAGTGAATTTTTCAACAACTGAATCCAGTGGCAAATTTCTCAGCCACCTCAGGGGTCTGGATTTTCCCTTTTGTAAAGCTGGGAGTGAGCAACACACGCAGTTACTTGTACCTGTGTCACGAGTTCAAGTAGTTGCATTTTCTTTCATAGTTTAAAACCACTGATTGATAGGAATGGTAGTAACTGGAGAAGTTCTATAGGCTCTCAATACTTTGAGACTTTAATGAAATAATTTTCTAGGATGAGAGACTGTCGTAAGCACTTGGAGGGCAAAGAAAAAAGACTTTTGTCTTGCATAAGAATTTATGGAAGAAGGGAAATTTCTGTAAGGTAATATAAACTTATTCCTCAGTATGAAACTTGGATTCAGACAGAAGTCTCATGTTTTATCATAAAGTTTTTCATCTGAACAGAAACAGACTGGGAAATAAATTCTTAATGTCAAAAACCTGTTATCTAAGTATCTGAATATATACAATTCCAGTTTTTTATTTCATTTATTTATTCTGTTTCATCATTAAGCTTTTAATCTATAAAATTAATATGTAATATACAAGAGTAAAATGTACAGAAGTACCTTTAGATGTAATAATTTAAACCATCTGTATTCAGAAAGCGGAGATAACAAGTTTAAAGATATACAAACAATTGCAATTCCATTTTAGCTGAATTTCTCAATATCTAGGAAAAGAAGTGGCTTTGCTTAATTAAACTTTATTTTAATGATTGTGAAAATATCTTTTTTAGAGTTTGTTTTTGTTACTTTTTTAATTAAAATTATTATGTAAATATTGTTTTCTATGTTTTATACCTTAGAAAGGCTGTTAATTTGCATTGACAGCAGCAGATACTCAACATGATGATTAAAAATGTACTTTAGGAGACTGGGGGGGGTATGGTCAGTAGTCAAATTCATCCTTCCAGATTACTGCTCCTGTTATTTCTGCAGTCTCACTGGTGTCATCGGAAGAGTTCTCTGGGGCAATTTAACCTGCTAATTTTCATAGAATTGACTATCAAATCTCATTCTGAAGTGCTTACCATCTTCATAACATATAAAGGATATCTATTTTAAAGTTAGTTCTTCTAGTTCTTCTGTTGTTAGGATAAGAAACAACTCAAAATTCACAAGTTACAGAGAATTCAAAAGATTATGCCCAAATATAGTATAAAGACAAGGAAAGGAATGGTATCTCTGTGTTCCTAGATAGCCGTGGAAGTGGTTGGGGGAAGGGGAAGTGATCCCACCTTGTATTGGGTGGGATCATAGAGCCTTTTTTAGGCAAAACTGTCACTGACGTCAGTGGTAGTTTCACCTGCATAAAGTTCACTATTTCGTGTCCATCATCTGTTAAGCAGGAATTTCTAGTAGACTGTATTTCAGGGGAAAATACCTGTATGCGGTTTGTGTACCAATTTGCTCCATGTAAATCACTGGGCACATGTGACATTTTGAACTAAACCCTTGTAGATGCTGCTGGGAATTCTAAGCTTTATTATGAATGTAAATTATGTACAAACAGCTATTTCCATATGAAATGTACCATGATAGTTTAGAGCAAAGATAGTGAATAACTGTACAAAATTTGATACTTAGAAAATAAAATACAGTGGTCTAAGCTTTACTGATATTTTAACAATACCATCAGATTTGTAGTAGAAAATGTTGTTGTAAATGTACCTTATAAGAAAATACATTTCCTTTTGCCTCTGTATATTAATAGCTTTGATTTCTATGTCAAAGCTCAAAATGAAGCATGTAATAAAACTTTTGTTAAAATCACTTTCATAATAAACATAAAATGGAATGGAAACCCTGTCCTGCCATTTATTTGTGTACATGGAAAAGGTTCCACGCACCAGCGTAACGTAGACAGGAATCAGAAGAGAACTACTCTTTCTTGATAGCATTTACGTATTTCGGTCTAATTTACATCTTTAGGCAACAGAGAGTTTTTTCTTTCTCATCAAACAACTGGAGCTTGTGAGTGCTGGGACACCGAGTTAAGTTCCTTCCAAATACACTTCATGGAGAGTTTTTCAGAGCAAGAAGAAATCTTGGCTACAGCAAAACACCACATCACCAACATCCCTCCAGGACCTTTAACCATTTCTTCAAATAACTCTGATAATTCTTCAGATGACTATGCGTATGTCATGCAGGTGCCCTTTCCCATGCCCCTCTATTGAGAAACCGCCTCAAAGAAAGAAAGAAAGAAAGAGGAAGGAAGGTCTCTTCCACTGGTGGCCTGGTAAGCTATCCTACCACAAGCTGCCAAGACAACTGGTGACTTCCAAACTGACCCGCTGCTTGTCCCACTGAGGACTAGGTTGAGAGGAGACTCCATTTGCACCCAAAACGATGATGTCAAGAGAGTGCAAAAGTGTCCTTTCCCCCTCTAGCCTTGCTGTTGTAAAAGTGTATTTGCCCAGGCCCTCCTTGCTGCTGATCTTTATGATGATAGTTACACTTCTGCTAGTCCAAGATTACAAAGTAAAGTAGAATTTCTATAATCTGTGGCCCAAGTGAAGCTCCTGATGCTGGTAATGATGGAAATGGATGATGAAAGGCTGACAGAAAATAGGCTATCTGTAGTGACACAAAAGCTCAGTTGGATCTGATTTAAATCAGCTTTTGCAGCTTAAGAAGAAGTGCAAGTTGTCATTAAGGGTACGCAGCACGCTAGACCAAACAAAAAGCAGGCATGTTATTAATTCAATTGATAACACCTGATAACAAGTTTGCCACTCAGCAGTGCTTGTTAGGAGATGAGCACAGCCTGCAGAGCATTATAAACGGTACAGCAGCCACCTACTCTACAACAGATGGGAGACCTTATATACCAGCACGGTGTGTGGTACTCTGCTGATACTCTCACGTAAGCAGTTTCTCTTGTTAATAGAAAACATTTATCATATGACAGTATGCTCCGCTGATTTTTATATATGTTGTAAATGATATAAATACTATCAGTATGACTGATGACTATTGGTGTCATCGACAGGTTTGTAAAGGCATAGAGTGAGACAGCTACATTCTGGCTGGCTGCAAAAAATCAATTACTGCCTTTTTTCAGCTAGTAGCAATCCACTTAGGTAACAGGAGCAGTTATCCTCATTACACTCCAAGAAGATACAGTATTACTTTTATCAGACCACAGAAGGTGCCATGTCAGGTGGTGCTCAGCTGTCTTTATAGCTTCAGAGCTTCAAAGGAGTAATAGGAAAAGACACCTCCTATTAAAGACAGAGAAAAGCTGAACTCAAAAATTCCCAATGGTCATTAGAAGTCAAATTAATTACTGGTGATGAAGTATCTGCATACAAGGGCAAAAGTCACTGAAAGTTCCGCAGTTGTGACAACATGCATTCAAGTACAAGATTCTAGTTTACTGAAATAGGCATTGCCTGGTGAGAATCACAGAGGGATCCATTCTAATTTCAGATCTTTCCATGACTTCCTAACAAGTTCACAAAACATGATGGCCTGATGAAAGACACTCCAGCACTACCCAGCAGGTAACTGAAAGCACACTAAGCATAGATTTATTTTTCTCTTTGTTCAGCCATCAATATTGACTGACTCCTGGTGTCACAGAAGGGATCAGTCCTGTACAATCATAACAAATAGCTATTTTTGCCTCTTAAAAATAATATCTAAATGGGCAGTCAGCTGTGAATCGCTGGCAACAGGTCTCCAAATCTTTATGTAAGATGCAAACCAGACATCATTCCCAGAGCATTTTTAGGAGATATTCCCCTGCCTGGGTGCATTTTCTTTCTCCCTCTGTTTTATGTAGCCATGCTTGACTTCCTACAGCACATGAAGCTAACATTGGGCTGCAGTCTGCTTGCTGCTGTCCATGAATGCATCTTGCTGCTGCTGTTGCTGCCTTGTGCCCCAACACATTTCCTTCTATCACATTGCTAGGCAGGCAACATAAACATAGATGTGCTTGCTCTAGGTAGCCACAGATTAGTTTTCGTACAAAATGTTTCTAAATTTAAAACGTAAATCGAGAGAGGTACTGTAAGTGCCCACCTCTGTATTTTATTCAATTTTGTATTTATTTAGGAGCCAGTGCTATTACCAGCCACAGCTTTTTACAATCATTTGAGGAGGTCCCTCACTGACTAGCTCTGGAGAGCCCCATCACTGCCTGAGGAGATGGATGCTGGGCACCCAGCCCGTCAGCATCCCAAGCCACTCCAGCACAAAGGTGACACACATACCAGTTGTCACCTCTGCTGTATGCCTGCTGACGTGTGGTGAGATATGCTACACTGCAACAGCACTTCTTAACTTGTAAAATAACATCACTTGTATTGTGCGTACCACAGTATTCCTACGTAACGGTCATACTTTTATAAAAGTAATATATTAAATGACATGCTATGTATGCCTAAAGACACAGGAAAAGGAAGAACATGGATCTGCCTTTCTGAAGACACCCAAGCAGCTTGTGACAAACTGCAGCACTGGCTGTGGAGGCACGGCAGGATGTCTTGGGACTAAGGGCAGCACGTTGGATTGCCTACATGGATGTGACATGAGGTAAAGATCCTTGGAGCGGCCTGCCAAGCTGGTTTTTCATATTGCGCCCCCGATATGAGGGCAGCCTCCCTCCACCCCAGTTCTGCATGGGCAATGAGAGAGCATCTTTGAAATTAAAACAGCTGCACTTGTCAGTGTGTGTTACATCAGCGTATAATATAAATGCAGTAAATATGTTTCTTGGGGGATACAATAAGTAAAAGTATTGTTTGTGCCAGACAATTTGTTTAGCTTATTATCCTTAAGACACTGATGTCTTGTCAGACCTTTAGGCCACAGACTGAGTCTAACCTGCTAAGATCATTCATCCACCTGGAAGCTGCCCTCCATGGCTCTTTTTCTCCAGGGCTTTTTCCAAACTCCACAGTCACACGGGCACCCATCCCAAGATCAAAACCTGGGTTTCCCTCCTCACTCAGGTGCCCATCCAGCCACACGACAGGACAGTGCAGCCCCACTGTTACAAGCTAGCCAGGGTATGGGAAAAGAGCCTTTGTGTAAGGGCCTTGATGGACTCCAGCTAACAGGCAAGTATTGTGAATTTAACTAAATTTGGTGCTTTATTTTTCTCTCCTCATTCTGTCAGTGATTCAGCTTCTAGCCATGGCATATGCAGAAATCTTTTGTACAGCTGTACATGCAGCACTTGTGTGCAGCTACATGACGGGACATCACCACAGTCCAAAGCTCAGAGTTGATGACCTTGCGGCTGTCTGAGCCTCACGTGGTGATCATCATCACAGAGTCATGCTCACAGCCTCACAGCTGGTTGCTGTCACTGCTTCTGCACAGATTCCTTGCCAGATGAGTGCAAAACACAGTCAGTGCTGTTTTGGGGATTCTTGCAATTAGAGGGATGCAGTACCTTCCCAAAAATATTACACAAAATCACTGCTATTTTGATGCAGAATAATACATTTTGCATTCTTATAACAGCATCTATGAGGTTCTAGGCTCACAGATACAGCTATGATAAAGTATTGACAGCAAATTAAGTTACTCTCATCTAAGCCCCTATCTCAGCTTTCCATGCTTAGAAGTTCTGGTTTTACTGTTGAGAAAGTTGTTTGTTTGAAAGCAAATGGTTTCTTTGATAACATATTACAGCATTTATTGTAAAATGCACCAGAAACATGTCCCCTCATCTCCTTTTTATTACTATGTTAAGGGTCTCTTCTGCCCCTTACATCCCTACCTCTCTTTGGGAGGTTTCCATGACACACTGCCAAAGAGGAAGGTCCTAATATGAAACAACAGGAAAATGAAGTGGGGAATGCACATCAGGTCTGTTGAGATCAAACAGCCGTAAACATTTGGAATAAAGCCAGAAACTGTGAGACTCACAAAACTTTGTATAACTCTGGCAGTATTTGTTGGAGGCAAACGCTGCTTCACGTGCTGCTAACTCATGATAAATTCCTGCTACAAGCTGCTACAGGGCAGGAACTAAAAGAGGTAGTCATCGGGACTGCTGTGACAGAGAGGCACAATGGCTGCATGGGTTGGCACCCTACAGATAGTGCCAGAAGGCTAAATCCTCTTATTTTAGACTGGGGTAGTGCTAGTAAGCTCAACCTTGTTGAGAATTTTTTGCATTCTCTGCAAGTACCTATGTAAAGTAACCCATTAAATTTAACAAGCACTTTGCCTGAGTAAGAACTGCATTGTTCAGGCACTGTAAATTAGTCACTCTTCCTAAGAAAACAATCAGAATAATATACTGTGGCAACTTTCTTTTCTTTACAAAGATTATCCACAAATACCTGCTTTCATAATGAGAGGCTGACAGTGGTATCTCTGGGCTATGGCTCTGGCATCACAGGTGATCTATGCCTCAGAGTAGGAACAACTGTTTTGGAAAGCCTCACTGTGCTGCTGGCGGCTGAAGTGGTGACTGGAGAGTGGTGAGTGCTGGAATCTTCTCCCTGCTCCAGGAATTGCTCCTGTTGTGGAAAACCAGCAAAAAAGTGGGATGAGCTGCCAAGGACAGCAGTTGAGTAAGACCACGCTAGGTAACTGTTGGACAAAGTCAGGGAATAGCCCACTTAGAATTGCTTCTGTGTATCAGGGTCTTACCTACCCCTAACCCCAGTGATTCGGACTGTGTTTTATTATTACTCAGAGTTTATCAGCAGCAGTGTAGCCAGCCCCCAGACCTGCAAAGGCACCCAAACAGCCTGGAACCACAGACAGCTGGCCAGCGGCCAGAACTCCTACCCAAAGTGAGGTGGAAGTGCAAACAAGCACTGAGAAAGCACCTGCCTGCACTTGGCGAGAACAAGAATTATGTAAATCTCATGTTGGAGTAGGATCACACTCCTCTTGCCTCTGGACAAGGCATGATCAGTGTGGCTCTACTGAACAAAGAAATTAAAATACATGCCACTTTTCTTACTTGGTCTGTCCAGGGAAAAAAGATTGACCTTTTTTTTTTTTAGGTAATTAAAAAGTTTGACTTAACCGTAAAACTATTATTATACATTTTCTGGGAACTTTCTTATTTTTTATAAAGTCACCTTGCAAAAAAGAAGTAAACAAACAACCAGTTCAAATTAGCAGTAGTAAACACTCCCAACTTAAGACAACATTTGGTGTAGTGAGCAAAATCTATGCAAAAAAAACAAGTAGTGTAACTGGATATACTCGACATAGACTGTGTAGAACTGTATAATGTTATGTGCATATATAATATGCGATCAGGTATTGATTCTATGGCAAAGACAGAAATGAAGGAAGGGTGGCACTGGGAACCTCATCAGTAAGCAGGATCCCCATGAGGACTGCTAAGTGATCTCATCTCCACATTTTATAATACTAGTGCATGATCACGACCACAGTCATCCTCTTTTTCCAAACCACAATATAAGCAAAAACATCTTCAAACTCAAGTAGCATGGCAGTAACCCTGTCAAAGAACACTGGAAATACAACTGTTTTTTGATCTTCTGCTGTTTAATCATGTAGGTCTCCTTAGCGGCATCCTAGTAAAGCCTCTGTGCTGGGGAAGTGTGGGAACACAGCACGTGGTGAGGCAGACACAGTCTCAGGCAAAAGAGGAAGATTTGCCTGCATTTACTATTCAGATATCCAACCTGAGAATTGTGCTAGATCTTCAACTGCAGAACAGTGATGTATAGTTACAGCACGTAGGCATTGGTTTTAACCTTTTTCTACTCTCTTTCTGCCTGGCCATGCTATTGAGCACTTTAATTTACAGACCTTCCACCTGATAACTCTGTGATTATGTGGAGAGAGGGATTGGTGCTCTCGGTAGTTATATAGGACACCAGTCCAGCAGCACAGGACAGGGCAGTGAGCAAAGAAGTATTTCTTCAACATGGCATTCATATACATCTCCACTGACTGCGCTCCATGAATTTGAGGCTTTCTTGATCAGCTACTGACCCTAAATTCCTATTTCTAGAACCTGCCTTTTATTTCCAGGGCTGTAGGACACCTCTCCCAGCGCAGTGCCTTCCTGCCAGCAGGAGCAGTGCTGAAGTCAGATCCTGGCTTGAATTGAGGATAGGCTGGCAGGAAAAGCAGTTTCCACAGTCCCTGGAGCAGACAATCCACTGAAGAAGCAATGCAGGCAACCCCAGCAACAGCAGCAGCTCTTGGCAAGCCACAACAGGAGGCACAGCAAAGCCCTGGCCTGTGCTACTCCCTACAAAATCTGAGAAGGAATGTATTTTCTTAGAAATGTCTTCTGAACAACCTAAGAAAAGCACTGGGAAGCCACCTTCCCACTGCAGGCACCTGCAAAGAGCACACCTCCCTCTTACACTGACAGATCACTAACAGAGGCCTAATGTTAAAATTCACTTGTCAAAGTTTTTTTAAAAAAGCTGCAATTTAAAAAATGACTGTTTGGCACCGTACACAGTGCCACTTTTCCTCTGTGCACACAAATCAAAGAAAGCATTTCCCATGGCTGTGACCAGCAGTTAGCCCCTGTCGTGCCTCACACCCCACCTGTAACCCACTTCACGGGCTATGGTTGTGGTCTTCCCAAAAAGCCCCTTCATCACGAAACACTGGGAAACTTAAAAGCCTCGTGGCCAGCACCGTGCCACAAATGCTGTGATTTTATTCATAGAATCATAGAATACCAGCTTGGAAGGGACCTCAAGAATCATCTGGTCCAATCTTTCTTGGCAAAAGCTCGGTCTAGACAAGATGGTCCAGCAGCCTGTCAAGCTGAATCTTAAAAGTGTCCAATGTTGGGGAAATTAACACTTCCCTGGAGAGATTATTCCAATGGATGATTGATCTCATTGTGAAAAATTTTCCTCTTGTGTCCGATCAGAATCTCCCCAGGATTGACTTGTACCCCTTACCCCTCTCCTTTTCCATGGGACTCCTTGTAAAAAGGGAGTCTCCATTGTCTTTGTAGCCACCCTTTAAATACTGGAACATGTGGTAAAGTCCCCCCTAAGCCTTCTTTTCTCAAGGCTGAACAAACCCAATTCTCTCAGCCTTTCCTCATATGGCAGGCTTCCCACTCCTTTGATCATTTTTTTGACTCTTCTCTGGACCCTCTCCAGCCTGTCCACATCTTTTTGGTATAGCGGGGACCAAAACTGAACACAATATTCCAAGTGTAGCGTGACAAGCACTGAGTAGGGTGGGATAATGACTTCTCTATCTCTGCTGGTGGTGCAACCCAGCACACCGTTGGCTTGCTTTGCTGCAGCAGCGCACTGTTCACTCATACTGAGCTTCTTGTCCACCAGGACCCCCAAGTCACTTTCCACAGAGCTGCTCCCCAGCTGGGCAGATCCCATTATTAAAGCTCAAGGGCAGAAGATGAACAAAGCACAAGCAGAACCCCCACCAGCT
>VZSZ01011388.1:218054-254131 GCA_013398815.1 Ibidorhyncha struthersii | reverse complement strand
GCGTTTCCCGCCGAAGGGGCTTCATCCCTCAGTGAGGAGACAGTGACGGGGCCTGGGGTCCCCTCTCCTCCCTTCCCCAGCTAGGTGTGAAGCAAGTTCTTAACCCCCGCGATGGTGGTGGGGGTGGAGCCGTGGTGGGGAGCGGGTTCCCCTTTCCCAGCCGGGGTGGAGGAGAGAGCCCAGAGGTTGCTCAGCGGGGGAGGGTGGGGAAAGGTCCGCGCCGGTTGTGTTAGCGAAGCTGCAGCTGTGAAAGAGATCGGGTGTATTGCGCGTATCTGATTCCGTCTTATTGTTCGATGTCAGCATAAAGCTCGAAAGCGTTTTGGCCATCCTGGTAACTGGAGATCCAATATTGGAGAGGGTTGTTGACGTATATGCCCTAACGCCTTCAGCCTTTTTTGCCAAAGAGGAATTTAGGAAAGCAACAGTGGTAGTATTAAAGTCAGGATGTTGTCATATGTTAATGTGTTGTGGTTTAGGTTGGCTTTTACCTCATCTTCCCCCCCCCCGCCCCAGTTCTCTTCACTTCCACAGTGTCTACCCTGTTCTCAGCAGAGCTAACTCAATCAGCTTGTCTTGCATGTGCACAAGTTACCTGTCTTGGGCTGTTTTCTGGAGTGTTTTCGACTGTTTGGTTTGTTCATTTATTCCTGATCCAAGTAAAAGCTGTTCAGCTTTTTCAGAGAACAGGGATGGTGGTAGAAGAATGTTCTGACAATGGTTAAAATAATAACAGTGCAGGAACCACTTTGTAGAGCGTCTCAGAGTAGCGGTGCTGTCTGACTTTATCAGGCCAAGCAAGTTTTTTTTGGAGCAAGTTGTAAGCCTTTGTAAAATCACCACTCATAGATGCAATGACATAAATTTGGGAACACTGTTGTCTTGAGTTTCCCTGCTGTAGTCCTGCCCAGGCATCATATGGGCCTTCCTTGTGCAGGAGTTGAGTGTGTTTAAGCTGAAGCTGATGCCAGAAGGTGTTTCTGGACCTGATCCTGAACTAAAGGGAGTGTGCGGGCACAGGCCCACTCCAGGGTGGAGAAACCTTTTTCCTCCATGTTTTTAACAACAATCCACTCACTTCCTGGAGCTGTGTGATGAGAAGGGGGGGGTGGGGGGTGTGTCAAATCAAGAAAAGTAGTCCTTTTGGACAGAGAGCTTGTAAGGACACATGTTGAATTTAGGATATCTTTTTTTATTATTATTTTGGACATATGTAGCCAGCCTCAATGGTGAGGAAAGCTGTCCTGGATTTGTTGGAGTAAAGGAAGCAGGAGCTGAGGCAGGAAAGAGACAGACAGAACCTGAAACTAGTTGTTTCAACTCGACTTGAGAACGCTCCAGGGAGTCTGGAGGAGTCAGCCTGGAGAAGGAAATAAGAATGAGGTGAACTTTCAGTTCTGGGGAAAGAGAGATCTGATGGGAACCTCAAGGTATGGGGAGAAAAGGGAACTAGCGGTGGGGTGCAGGAGGGCATGATGAGCAGTGGAGAAACAGATGAGATGGGATGAGAAGTTTGAACAGGAAGTGTAGGACAGTGGGCAAGGAAGAGAGACTGTAGTTTAACACCCGTGTACAAGTAAACTAATTTTTAATTACTTGAGCGCTTCTTTTCCCCATATCAGCTTCAAAGTTGGGACCAGATGGAAGCACAGCAAGTCATGATAGCGTTTAGAGCACAGGGTCTGAGTATGTTTCTACTGCTTTCTGAATGTTGTGTGTCTGGCACTGCTAATAACAGGAATACATGTGTATTACAGAGAAAATAAATCTATGTTAACTCAAGCATATGCCTGGTCATCAACTTCCTGTTATATTATACCTGTCTCAGCAAGCATATATGCAAGTGACTTGGAGCAGGGAATATTTAATGCTCTGCTTAAACGAGAAGGGATGTATTGGAACAGGGTTAAATAGAAGGCAGTATAATGCTGGTGAAGAAACCTGAAGTTGCAAAGTGTTACATTGCCATATGCCAGTATTAGAAAGCTGGAGGTAGCTGGCAAACTGTGGAATTGTCCTGTGACAGTTGTCCTGTGACACAGGCTGAAGACTGCTGTCCTGTGACTGAAGTCCTTGTGTGTTACCAACTTTGTTGGAGGGGTCTGAAATTTAGAAGGTGTGACAATAGAGTGAGAGGAGACCCATGGTCCTGATCTTTTTACAGTGGCTAGGATGGTGAAAGGTAGGATGAAGAAAGCATATGCCCTAAGGTGGTAGGCTGCTCCATTTAATTTTGTTTGCAGTGGTGGTTGAGTATGCTCTTTGGTACTAAGTGTTCCAGTGTGTGTGGAGAGAGAGATTTAATGATTTCAGTGTGCTTAGGAGGAAAAATTAGGCTGCTGATGGTATTTATCTCTATTGTTGCAGCTTCTGGGTTTTATCCAGAAGAAGGGCAAAAGGACATGAAGACTGGGATGTACAGGGAAAATAACAGGAGTGCTGTGGACTGGGATGAGCTCTTGAGAAGGCAGAGACAGCTGGATTATCTTAGTTGGAACTGGGCCGTGTGGAGTGGCTGGAGGAGTGGCAGTAAAGAAATCAAAAGAGGTGAAGGGAAAGGAAGAAAATGACATGAAAATGGAAGTCTAGGTAATAAAGAATAACGGGGGGGGGAATCACTGCAACATGGAGCATAGGATGAGTTTCCTTGTTTCATGTGCGAAGTTGGGAGGAATTTTTCATTTGTCCTAACCTGTTGCAAAGATTAAAACTTTCTAGCATAGAACGTGGAAAATTTGCATCCGTAATGCAGATAAGAATCTCTCTTACATGAGTACCTCTAGAACCCAGCCCAGGCAGCTGTTTTCCAACACATACACATGCTTCAACATACAGAGTAAAAGCACCCTCCTTCCTATGTGTATATTAAAGCCTGTGAGAAAAGTGGAGGGTTTGTTTTTTTTTCATTTACCTTGATGTGCTGGAGCAGGTTTCCTTCTGAGAGCATTATGTAACCATGAATTGAATTGGATTGCTCATTCAAAACATGGTATATCTGCTAGATCAAGAAACCTGTGTTTATTTATTTATTTTGCATTTGACATTCGATGTCTCTGTTGGGAAGCAAACTTTTCTGTGTTTCTGGCAAAAACTCGAAAAACAGAACACATTGCAGCAAGATTTTTGTGGCCCTGAGATGTTGCTGGCAAAGGACTGCTTAGAGTTTCATCCCGGTTAGAAACAGAGGCTCTTAATTACTAGAAGAAATGCAGCATGATCAATACTACTAGACTTTATTTTCCAGAGCAGGGGAGGGCAGGCTCTTCAGAGGCTACCTGTGGCCTTCAAAACAATTTGCAATGTGCCTAGAAAGAATTTGCTGAAGATACCCGTGCGTGGTAATTTTCATGACAAGTGCCCGCTTTGTTATCACATTCTCTGGTTCATTAGTTTTGTTAGGTGAGAACTGTACCTGAATATGACAGGCAGTGATTTTGCCCAAGCCTGTTTTGCTTGTAAATAGTTGTGCCACCGAAATGTGTTGCTATCCCTTTGCTGTCTTCTAGAGATTATTACTTACTCTGGTGGAGTACTTCATGTGAGTTCTCCCTATTCTGCTTCAAGCAAAAAGTTACACTTTTCAAATTGGTGGCACGATCTTATCCGGCTGATATTTGCCTTAAGTAACTTAAGATTCCTTTAATGGAGCTCCTGTGTTAGTAGGTTTACTGTGTGACAGACCCTTTAAAAGGGNNNNCAGCCACTTCTGCCAAACCAGTCAGTTCACTACTGAAGTGTTTGCATTATCAATTAGGAATTAAAAAAAAAAAGCAAACGACAAAAACCTCACAAAAAGCCACTGATTAAGGTAGTCTTGAACTGCTGCTCTGAGAAGTGTGAATTGCTTCAGGTGAGGAATACACCTGATTGACGTTTTCAAGGTTGTAAATTCTCTGAGTTGAAAGGTAGTAAAGGTGGAAATTTGTTGCTAAATGCGACTCCTACGATATCATGCTGTTGATGCTTTGTTGGAGAGAGACATCAAAACTTTGGCTTAGGGGATTTGGAGTCCCTTCATTTTTTGAGTCGATTTTTAATAAAATATAAAGCCAACAGCTTCCCTTTAGTTGTAGAAGGACTTGATACTAAGGTTCATTGTGGGTGTTTGGTGAATGGGTGGAGCCTGGGGCAAGTGAAGGCTAATCTCTGAGTCAGCAGCTGGCTCACTTCATATCCCAGCTCTTACAAACTCTTTAAGACAGTGTTAGGTGTAGAAAGAATACATAGTGCCATACAGCAGTAGGTGTCAAGTGGACTTCAGTGAATCACACTTGCAGTTTTAATTTTCTAATGACTGTCAGTCACTTAGCTGTGGTTTCTTCTGCTAGCTAATGAGCTTGATGAGGACAGTTCTTGATCCAGGAGCAGTGAAGTGTCACTCACTTCAGGGAGGAGTGGAACGTATGTGTGCCCTGATGCACTTTCTTGCTGCCTGTTGTGAGCTGCAATTAACACTTGTGTGGTGAGCCAGATCAGGGAGCTGATCCAGCTGGGAGCTAACCTGACAAAAATGAATTGTGAGCACCACTGACGGCCACACAAGGAAGGACTCTTCCTTTTACTGGTACCTGCCTGCAGTTACATGAATGACTATGAATTTTACAGGCAACAGAGCAGAGACTTAAAGAAACGCTGGTGGCTACTGTTATAACAGCAAGAGGTTGTGATACTGCTTACTACTGAGTAATGTTATCCTCTTCTAGCAAAACTGGAAAACTAGAAATAAATTAGAACTGCTACCTATTTTGATGCTGTCTGAAATGGAAGATACAAGGTCAGTTTCTGTTTTTCTTTTTTCTAAAAAATACGTGTATTTTTATTCTCCAGTGAGGTTTTTTGAAAGGCAATTTTCTTTACCCTAAGAAGAATGTATATGTGGAGTTAGTCAACATATTGTTGGCATCTTCTTTTTCCACACTCCAGACCAAAGGAAAACACTGTCTCCTGCTCCTCAGAAAGGAATTTCGGGCACTTCTCCACTTGGATCAGGTCTATGATACCATGCTGTGGCTTAAGATCTGAAGTAGGAGTTGTTTCTCTGCTGCCTTCGTCCCTTACTAGATGCCCTGGTTTGGGCTGGACTGGCTACTGAAACAAGTGACAGATGCCCCCACCTCTCTCCGAGGAGAGGGAGACAGAGAGAGACTTGTGAGTTTAGAAAAAAAAATTAACTACTTTAATGAAAATATTAATAAATTAATAAAATAATAAAAAAGAAAATCATGAAATATATACAAAACCATATCAAGCTCCCAGGATGATGATTGCATCACAGGCTGGCACTGGGGAAAGTCCCAGACTGGACTTGGCAACGGACAGGAGCTGTATTCTGGATCTGGATTCAGGAGTGCATGGATCAGCATCAAAGGCAGACAGACAGAGTCCTCCTTGGTCTCCAGCCATTGAAGAAAGATAGCTGGCCCTTTGATCCTTCAACTTTTATACTGAGCATGAGGCAGATGGGATGAAATACCCTGATGGTCAGTTTTGGGTCACCTGTCCTGTCTGCTTCTCCCCACAGGTGTGACCCCTCTATGCTTTTCTGCTTCTGACCCTTCAACAGGCCAAATAACAAAGCTGACCTTGGTTGTTATAGCAATAAGTATAAGCAAGAGCCTCTCTCCATACCACTCCTTGGCATAAATTACAAATTATCAGGTCTTACTACTCTGAGAATGAACAGTGTCTCCACAATATGCAGTTAATTTCAGCAAGTTCAGTTAGTTAGAGGCTTAGCTAAAAAGTAAAATTGCTGAACAGAAAATCAGTTCTGGTTTACTTCAAACCAGGGCACTAGATGTCTTTGAGCATCTCTCTGCTTTGTCTAGGTGGCCTTGCTTTACAAATGTGGAGTTGATTTCATTGCCCTCCTGTTGGGGCTTAGCAGAAATAGTTATCCTGAAGGAACAGTCACTTGAATGAATAAAAGCTTGTCACTGCCACTGGGATTTTACAGCTAATAAGTTGTCAATATCTAGAAGTAATGACTTCTAATAATGTGATGTCAGAGGCTAGGTGTACCTGGGTTTGGCTTGTTAAACCAGTAAGTCTAGAGGCCACACTTCAAGGTCTTCCTCCCTGCTACTTTCTAGTGAAATTAGATTGGGGCAAACGATTTGTCTGCTCCTGCCTGGTTTGTTATATAGTGTGTGAGTGACTTGGCAAAATAGCTCCCTCTGAATGGTTTTGAAAAGTCTTCTGAGGCTTTACTCATTTTTTTTTCGTCTTAAAAGCACATGTTCACTTTGAAATCATGAAAGTTGTCAGCTGAGTCTTGGTTCTTCAGAAGACATGCAAGTCCACCATTTGGCAAGACTTTGGGCAGAAGGGAAACTTGTGTAGTGACCTATTTAATTTATGTAGATGAAGGTGTTATGCCCAGAATAGGCAAGAATGTAAAAAAAACCAACCCCTTTCAGCACGTTAGTAGAGGTAAGTGTATAGACCTTAAATTGCAGCAGTATAAGGAATCTTGTAACTCATCTGGAGGTGAGTGACCATGGGCAGTTCTTTTTGTAGGGAAAGAAGAGAGAGGAGGGGAAGCATGCCGAGGTTTCTTAACTGGTTCAGAACTTGATTGGTAAAGGCTCTTTTTTTTTTCAGGGACCTTAATGTGCTTTAGTATGGTTGTATAACCTGGATCACACCTGGTTTTGCGGGTCTTAACTTTGCTAAAATCAGCAATTTAAGCAAAGAGATTCTGTTTTCAGCTTCTAAAATTCTTTAAGAAGTTAAATTAATAGACCTGTTGGTACCAAAGAAACCTACAAAACTTCCTGTTAATACTAATTAAAGAAACTTCCCAAACAGCTCTACTCAAATGTTAAAGAGTAAGTACTGTTGTTCATTCATCTGTTAAAAAATGGCAATTTTTATCGCATTGCAGGCCAAAATTGTCTACAAATGCCTTTCAGCGTTGCCTTACGCGTATCAGGGTACTGCCTCAACCAACTGCTTGATATTTTGTGCACTTTCAATCTAGGTATTTGATGCTGGTGACTACTTTGGGATAATGCAAGTAGAAGAGGTGGATGAGGAGGAAGAAGGTGATGAAGAAATGGCAGAAGAATTAAAAAAGAAACCAAATCCTGGAAATGAACCTTGTTTCAAAGTTATCGTAACAAATGAGAATGGGCTTCAAGCCTCCAATCCCAATAGGTGAGTAGTGATTTCAGAACTAGTGTAGTCTTTGAATGGTCTTAAACTCTAAAATGATACGTACAGTTTGCTTTAAAACTTGTTTGATCCTATTCAGAAATCCCGTTTTCTTACTATAAGACATTGCTCCCTGTTTGAAGAAAGGTGCGTGCTATGAGGCACATCTTAAAGGGTATTAGAAGTATCTTAACATTGTTCATTTTTAAATCACATGGGAAGATGCCTAGAAATTGGTTATAGTAAACTGAGGGAGAAAATAGGGAAAAGGCAACCTTGAAATGAATTCTGCAGAAATAAAACAAAACTTTGTATCTGCAAGACTGTGTGCCCTTGAGGAAAAAAACCTGAAGAAATAATTGTGACCTTCACAAATTTCAGGGTAAGGAGGTACTAAGCAGCTTCAAAGGAATGATCCATGGACTATTAAATTTCCTCTAGTTGGTTAAAATATAATTCAAGAGTGTGATCGTGTGATTGCATGCTTGCATAATTGAATATATCAAGTTACTATTGGCTTTTTTCAGAATTGGCTTACTGTCCTGAATATGAAACTACTATACAGCTATAAAACTAGAAGAAAGTTGCACAAGAAACAACTTAATGTTACAACACAGCTTTTTGTGTTCTTATTGATTTCAAACATAGAACAGGCTATTTCTCATGTATTAATAAGTAGCAGTGAGATGAACTCGTCTCTGCTGCAGATGTAAACACAATTCTGCTCAGTTCTATAAAACTTCTTTTGCCAGAACTTTCATGCTTTTTAGGTCTTGGGTAAGCATTCAAAATCTAAAAACCTAAAACTAGCCTTGATGAGTAAAAAAACCCACAGAGCGTAGGTATCTGCCTTTACATGCCCACTTTAACCTAAGTCATTGTCTTTCTAAATCTGAGAACACACTTAAATTACGTGATAATCTTGGGCTTCCTTGCAACATTCAGATGTATGTGAATGTAGGAGCAGAACACCAGCATGCCTGTTCGCTAATGTTTCCAAAGAGCTCGACCGTAGTCTTCTCTTGGTAGTCTTTAATTTTAAAATTAAATTAACTTTCTTCTGTATGTGGCATCTCAGATGCAATAATTGTTCAAGGGTACTTGCTGTATGTGACATTTGACATGTTTTTAACTTTCTGAAATATAGGTGGTGGGATGGTTTTGTTTGCAGAGGCTTATTGTGGGTTGGTTACTTTGGTTTATTTTGGCAAGTAGAATTCAGATTTTTCTCTGCGTTGGTTCAGTAAGAGGATAAAACCAAAATGTGGAGAACCCTTCTGTTTGAATAACTGTGGGTGTTTTGTAAAAATTTTGTGGCCTAAATAAGGTGTAAATTTGTCAAGGGAAGCTGTGCCAGTTGTGTATGATTTTACTTTAGGTTAGATTGGAAATTCTTTTAAAACAATGCATTTTTTTTCTAAAAGGACCTGAGGGTGGGGACGGAAAACCCCAAAAAACCCAAAGAGAAACAGTCCTAAAACTTCAAAATTAATCCTTTTTTTTTAATAGCAAATACAGGCTTTTGATGATCAGACCTCTCTACCGAGTTTTACAGATAATGGTAGATGTCACAGAGCTCGTGGCTAACAAGGTCCTCAAATACTTTTCCAAAACAATATATTGTTTTCCTTATTCAGTCAAGAATATCAAGTTCATGCAGTGGACTTAATAATGATCGAAAGGGAAGAAACTTGTGTTCCCAGCCTTTAAAGGGAATTAGGCTTACAAACTGAATGCCCTGTGCTGTGTTTGCTCCTCATTTTCATGAAAATACTAACTAATGCAAAATAAGCTTTTCTAGAACAAAAACAGTGTTAAGTTACTGCTGGGAAGTTGTTCCATACAGTTGTTCCACCTGTAATGTTATGATGTGTACTCAGGGAGTGACTTTGGGCATAAGAGAAGAGTTAGTAGGGAGATGCAGCTCTTATTTGTGGAATGTTTGGCTATATACATGTAAAAATATATCGTTGTAATGTTACGAAAATTCTCTTTAAGCATTTTCCTCATTGACCATGCCTGGACTTACCGTGTTGAACATGCCCGTCAGCAGCTGCTTCATGTACCTGGCTTACTACACAGAATGACAAATCTCATGGGAATCGATTTTCACGGAGAGATCCCAGATGAGGGCAGTATTGAGCAAGTGTTGCAGGAAATGTGGAAATACAATCAGACCTACCAGCTTTCTCAAGGGGTAAGTCTCTAAAGCCTAATTAGGATGCTAAAAAGTTCTGTGCAATCCTGAGTGAAGACATTCCAATATATGGCTATTAAAAAGATATATTTTCAATAATAAAAAACCAACATCCTTTATGGGCATTTCAGAATAAACTTCTGCTTGGAAGGGGAGCAAATGCCATGTAGGGCTAAAATGCACAGCGGCTTGCTACCAGCTTTCTGATGGGAACTTTGAGGGGGTTTTTATATAGAGAGGAAGAGTCTGCTGTAAAAGAAGGGGGCTGGAAGGGAGACATCTGCTTGTATGTTATGTGGGTTTTTTTCTACTCAGACTTTCTCACAGTGAAGGAAGGAACCTCTCATGAATCAGCTGTCTCACATAAAAGCGTGTGTCTCAGCTGTGCTCGCAGGTTTCCTCACCTGTATAGAGTGCTCTACATACCAGGGATATATCTCTGCTGTCAGATAACTTCCTGGTTTGTATTTGGCAACAGCTTGTCCATACTGTGTAAATGTTAGCTCACCCTCAGGTGAGAGCCATCTAGCTTCAAGATGGAGCCTAAGTGTTTCTAGGCATAGCTTACTCCAAGGCTGCTACTTTTAGGTAGTGTGGATAAGGCCACTCCAGGTTTGGTCCCTCTGCCCTATGTAGTCCTTCAGCACTGCACCAGCATGTCTTGTGCCTACAAACATGGCATACATGCCATTTCTGAGGGAACGCAACCCTCAGGATTCAGTTAAAAATGCTTTTGTAGGGTCTGTAATGTAGCTCCTAGGCTATTGTGAGTCTTTTGGATTAAAGAGGAGAAAGGTGAATTCTTTGGGCCGAGCCTTATGCAGAATGGGCAGGGTGAGCTAAGCCTAAGCAGTGTGAGCATGACCAACCTGCTCAGGGGCTTGAGGTTGTTCTCTGGAGTGGTCATCTTTGTCACTTAAGGTATCAGCTTAGCTCACAATAGTATCAGGCCTGAAAAATCCCCAAGAAAGGGATTTGTTGTGACTGCTTTCTCTCTTTCTTTAAATGAAAGGGAGATCTGAACAGTATCTCTCATTCTACCCTATGTGTTTGTTTCCCATCTTGTTGTCATGAATGGCTTGCGAGTCAGGTGGAATTATCTGTGTTACCGCTTGAAAAGAGATTTCCTGGAAGACAATTAATTAAACCTGTAGTTGATCTTGTCTTCTGTTCCTCTATCTGGCACTGGGCTGTTTTGAATAGGCTACGTCTAATCTCTGTGGTCCATTTCTGCCTCTGTAAAAAGGCAACGGTAGTGCTACCAAGCAATTTAAGGTTTATTCATTCATTTAGAATTTTATCATGACAAGTGTTACAGGAAGGGGTGCTTTGATGATGCAGCCTCAACAATCTCACAGGCAGCTGTTGTTGCAGGAGACAGTTCTGCTCTGCATCACTCTTAAGCTGTAAACTTTGAACTCCTTTTAGCAAACTGATTCTGATAGAAACTGAAGGAAAACTAATCCTACCAAACAGCCTTCTGCTGGTTTAGCTCCCTGAGCTGACTAGTTTGGTACAGGGGAAGCGGATCTGGTAGGCAATAGCAGTATCGCAAGAAAGAGGATGGGACTGTGCAGTGGAGATGGGAACAGGCTGTTCTCATCAGTGGCTGGATGCTAGCCTGGTTTAGCCTCAAAGTCGCAAGGATGAGACTATTACTCTGTACCTAGCACCTGCTCACAATCTTGGCTAGAGTGGGAAAGGGAGAAATGGTGTAGGGGGTGCTGCCAGCGCCTTCTGTCTTGTGATGCTTTTCTAGCAATTGATATGTGCGGGATGTTTTACTCTCTTTAATCGCACAGACTGCAGAGGAGAAGGTTCCTGTCTGGTACATTATGGATGAATTTGGATCACGCATTCAGCATTCAGATCAGCCTAGTTTTGCAACAGCACCTCTGTTTTATATGCCTCAACAAATTGCTTACACTGTTCTCTGGCCTTTGAGAGACCTAGAAACTGGTGGTAAGTTTGTGTCTGTTGAGTTGGGGTTTTTTTAAGCTCACAGTAGAAGATGGGCCATATTCTTACAAATCGTTAAGCACTTCACAGTAGAACGTAAATGTCAAGACCAAAATGACTGAATATTTGTAATGCTCTCAGATTTTAAAGTTGTCTTGCTAATATTTTCATAATTTATGTGAGAGGCCTTTATCAGTCCAAAAATGTTGCTAATGTTTTATTGACAGAGAACTAAAATCTTGTATTACTGTCTTAGTAAAACTACTGTTTCGGTCATCAGAGAGTTAAAACAAAAAAAAAAAATTCCTTAAAAGTCTATGTTTGTGGCTTTGAGTCAGAAAGTCAAGTACTGGAAGTTGGGAAATGCCAGGCCAACAATTTACTCATGTAATCTTGGTTGGGACCACCTTATGCCCCCATCAGGTGCAGGAGGTAAGTGTTCAGTTGTCTGACTAAACTGACATAAGTCAGATGGTTTCAGACTATTTTTTGTATCCTAAATAATACTCTTTTTAATGTAGTTCTTTATCTCTAACTTTATATTTAAATAACAAAAGTTGTGGTATTGTTAACTGTTCAGCTATCATTTGTGTGATATGCTATGAGGAAGATTTTTCAGTGGAGAATAAAAGGCAGTTCCTAAAGGTTCTCCTTGTTTTGCTGCAGATGAAGTGACTCGTGATTATGCTTATGGGGAAACAGATCGCTTGATCAGGAAGTGTGTTTTGTTACCATGGGTGCCTATTGAAGTGGCGGATGTTAACTGTTTTACGCCAGAGCCATCAGATGAGCATTACCAGGTATAATTCTAACAAGCTAATCTCACATTTTATCTCTTAAGAAGAAGCAGTGTCTACAAAACATTGCAGGAGTTCTGATTTGGCTTCTTTTTAGGCTTAAAGATTGATCAGAGTATAGCTATTAAATAAAAAAAAATCAAAGAAAAGCATGGTGAGACAAGAAATGTCTTGCATATAATATTTAACTGTTTAAAAACTGAAGCAATGTAAATGAGCTCTAATATGTTATTGGGGTATTGTGTAACTTTTTTATAAGCCTGCGACAAGGTACTTCATATGAGGTGCCCATCTTCCAGTTAGATATTTGATACATCGTCTAATAGGCTTCCTGATTGGATTTATTGTTGCAGCACTCCTGTTCAGACAGAAATGACAGGAAGATTTGTTTTAGTATTTCAGGAGTAGTTACATTTTTCAGCCTGGCTACTCATTTAATGTCGTTGTTTAGAACCATTGAATATTGCAGCAGAGACAGCTTTCGTTTGATGGCAATATTATAAAGTACTTGTCTGTTTTGTTTTGAGCTCTTTTTTACTAACGGTTTGTGATATTTTAAGGACTTGAAATTAATGTTGTTTGGAATCTCGTTTTCATGAACCAAGTCTGCATGAGCTTTCTTTTTAAGAAAAATGAAGAAACCTGATGCCTATGAGGATGCTGTACTGGCCACTAACAGAATTCAAAGTGCAGCTTCTAAAGATAAATCTATACCCCAACTATCTGTTTCTCGTTTGTTATTAACAATATCTAGTCAGAAATTAAGTTAACCTGCTTCTGCCAAATAAGGGTATACACTCAAAGTAGCTAGGCTGTCTTGTAACCTAAGTCAGATTGGTTGGTTGGGATTTTGCATTTTTGGAAGAGGGATAGAAGTACTTTGCATTTATAGATGAGGAAAAACAATGCACCCATAGTTCATGTCTTACAGGTGTTCTCTTGGCAAAAGTGCCTGGATGTCAGATAAGGCAACTTTTTGCATGTGTTTTCATTCTGTTTTGGGATGATCAGGTCAAGTTAAAGAACTGTGTGTGGCAAATGGGCAAACAGTATCCTCCTTTACCATCCCACCTTAAAAGCATCTTCTCAAAGTATCCTTTTTTTTTCTTCACTGTGTCTCTGCCACTCAGCTATTGAGAAGAGATGACAGCAAAATATTGATGTTAGAACCAACCAACAGAGCTTTCTTTTACTCTAGAATGTTTAGCTGTAGATTAAAGTCTTAACTGGTGATAAACCAGTGGAGAATAATTTAGGGCATAGCACATCCTTAAACACCAAAAGTGAGATGGCTAGAAAGAGATACCATGTTGCTGACATGTCTAATTCCCCTATTTTCACATAAGCAGTACATTGTACATAACTACAATTTCTGCAACTGCTTTACTACTATGTGCAAATAATTGTTGATTTTTAAATGTTTTGTTGGTTTTTACTATAGCTAAGGATGTTATATTTCTTATTCTAATTTTCCTTTAATCCTGAAGGCTTCAGTGTTCTATTTAAAAGAATCAGAGTTGTTACAGCAACATTGTGGCTTAACTTTTACCTGTTTTTTGTTCTGTTACTTAAGTCTGGTCTCCAACAGAGACCACAAAGGCTGTAACTTAAATGATACTATGGGTAGTGATTGGGCAATGATTGCAGAAACCAGTGTCAGGGGAGGCAGCTTCTAATGAAGTGTCTGGATCTCTTGGAGGGACTAGAGTAGTTGCTGTTCTGCAACAGCTCCCTGCATTCGAGTTGTGGAAAAGATAGTAATGAAGCCTCTGGTACTGTTCTGAGAATTGTAGTCTTTTCTTAAAAGTGCAGGCTGCCTTATTCTTAGGTGACTGCAGGAATTATTTTCTATTTGTACTGTCCCATCTGTTTTAGAAGGTGATGTCTAAGATCTTTGATTGTGATTGTGGTTTTGTTTATGCTTTCCAGTTATGTATGATTGTATTCTCTATAGCAGCCTTAAAGGTAAAGAGGTATGTCTGTGGCTGGACAGATGTTTCACTACAGCGACTTAAGAGAACAGCCTGCAGCAGCTGGAACTCAGGGAGCTGTTGCAGAACAGCAGCTACGTTGGTTTCTCAAGATGCACTTCTCCCATTCCAGAGTTTCTGTGAACTACTTCCCTTGGCAGGGTACCAGCAATGATCCAAACATGAATTTTCTTTTATCAGTCAGAGGTGTTGTAAAAGATGGAGTGAGATTTATTCAAGCAGGTTTACTGCTGAAGACTACAAAAAGCTTTTTGCTCATTTTTACAGGAGCAGAATTAGGTTCCAACCTCTTAGAATTTTTTTTAGTTATCTGTAATAAAACATCATGGCTAAATGGTCAATCTTTCATTTTGTTGGAAATACATAACTTTGTCTTTCACTGCATATGATTGTCTGTGATTTGATATTTTGTTTAATGCTTAAGAGAAACAGGAATTTCTCAGGGTGCTTCGACAGTATTCATAAGCCCTGGTCTCAAAGCCATATTTCTTGTTCCTTTTTTACTAATGGCCTCTTACCTCTGATTCCTCTCCGCCTCTGCTCTTGTACTGATTTTATTTTTTTTTTTTCTGAGCAGCATATTACACAATATAATGTATTTCTCAATATTACACAACATATTTCTCAAAATGCAGCTTTGGTGGAATTGACTTGTGCCAATGAGACATGCAGATGGACTGTCATTTCTACTCGGACTACAAATGCACCTGTATACATGTATTTAAATACTTATATGGAGATAAGGAGTAGCAGAAAGTGATCTGTAAAGGTTTACAATTTGAGAAAATTTCAGCAGGCTATACTTCAACAGGCTATTGCTAATAAAACGCTTGGATGAATGTTGAGTCATACAGAATATTTTACCAGTAGCTTCTCCTTAAAGATTATGTTGGTTTTCTATTACTTCTTTTATAAACCTGATTATGCACACTTTAGAATTCAGTTTGGCCTAAGCTGCTGTTCATATCCGCTGAATATTGTGGAGTTTAACCTAAGGCTGCTCATTTATTCTGCCTAGTATTAACTTTTTGTGGTTTTTCTTTTGTTTTTTAGGCTATTTTAGCAGAAAACAAGGAAAAACTGCCTATAGTGATAAACCCACCAGTTTATGAGAGAGGCAAAATTTTCAGGTACGTATCTGAAAAAAAAAAAGCTTTCTTACCAAGATTAGATAGAATAATTGCAGCGTGCTGAGGCTAACCAGCCTTTTCCAGCTTTGAACAACAGAGACAAATTGAAGGTCTGTTTATATGTAGCCACTTGCTTAAGATTTTGACTTACTAGTTCTTGTTGGATTATTCAGAGTAAATGAATTGTCACTTATAGAATTACTTTAAAAAAAACCTAGATATTTTTAAAGAAAGTGCCACCTTCTGTGTGAAAGAAAAGTTGCATAATATTGTAACACTGTTTTCACTGAGGAGTATTACTAAAGTATGTAAGAAAGACTAAAGACTTCTCTTCTGCTTTATAGGATGTACGTCCATAGGGGTATATGTGCTTCTCTGTGCTGTGTGAATATAACATATTACTCCCCTTCTTCAGATGAGATTGCCAAACAGGAATCTTGTCAAAACCTGGGATGTTTTAAATTGGATATGTGCCTTACTACAAAAATGGAGTGTATGGTATGAAACTATTTCAGAAGAAAGCTGGAAGAACATTGCAAAGATAAGGGATTTTTGTGAGCAAAAGCAGTGGCATTGCATGGCTAGACTGCCTTATTACTAATTTTATTCCAGAAAAACATACTATTGCATAGCACATGCTGTGAGTTGCACTCCTGGCTGTTTGCAGTCTGACACTGGGATCCGAGTTCTTGCTCGCAATATTTTGCCTAAGGGATGAGGTTAGGTTAAAATGTATTGGGTAGATACTCTCACACCCCAGCTTCTTGTGTTGAGGGGATTTATTATTCACTAGAGCAACTTTACTTGAGAAGAACTACTGAAAATCAAAGTCACTTTGAGTTGAGAGGCATTTGTTAACTTGTTTAGTGGTAGTCTAGATCTCGTTATGCAGTTGAAATATCTGATTACAAGACTGAGGATAAGTGAAAGCTATTTTTTCATCCAGTATACTTGCCTCTATTTCAGATAAGGAAGTCAAAGGTAGATGCATTGTAATAGAGATGGAAAGAAACAGTGAGGATGTTAGGAAATGTCAACTTATTTTTCACTGCTACCTCTTTATTTTACATTTCCTATTTCAGGTGATTTGCTTTCACATCAGGGAGGCAGAGAGGGAAGGAGAGGGAAAACACATGCCAAATCCTTCCTGCTCTGCTTCTAAGGAATGTAATCAACACCCTCTCCATGTATCCTTAAGGGTTTTCCTCTCTTCTTTATCCGGTTCCTGTCTGGATAGGAGAAAGGAGAGCAGCTTAGGCTCCACAGGAGGACAGAAGGTCCTCCTTGTGTTCTGAATTTCATCTACTAAAGTTCCTCCAGAAGCAGGGTAGCGTCTCAGAGTTCAGGTGACCTAGTGGGAGCTGCAGTCTTCCAGTGCTTTTGGCCTCTTTCGAAGCTTTAAAGGTTTTAAGGCTGCAGCCATGGACAGGCAGATGGGAATGCGTGAAGCTGGGTGGATGTGTGTAGTCTGTTAATGTGTACGCTCTTGCTTTGTGCATTGCCACTGTTGTAGAGGATTCAGAAGAAATTAAACGCGTGAAGTTGCAAAGTTTAGAACCTGAGACAAATTCTTAGTCATCTTGTTTCCAAGTAGAGCTAAGACAGGGAATGGGAAGATGAAATAAATGTTTAACCTGAATCCTGAAAAGCAGGGGAGCAAGTAAATGTAGTTTGATACAGCAAAATTATAGGTTCAAGTAGGTCTTGTAGCATTAATAGTAACTGCTGCCCTAGGGAGATTGTTCTATCCAGCTGTGCTGATTGCTGGCTTGAAAAAAAAGGTGGATAAAAGAACTAAATGTTTCAAAGACAAAATTCATATGAAAAGTCCTTCCAGTTTGTGCTGGGCTTGATCATCTCTTTTTTGCTTGATCTTCTCTTTCATGTTTCTCTTCAGCTTCATCAGTCATTTTTTGTTTTGATTGGTCTTGTCAGCTCTGTGCTTTCGGAGTAGATTCTCATAACTGCTTCTTAGCTTTAAATGCTTTGAGTAAATTAAGTAACATCTAACATGTTTTATCCTATTTGCGCAATTCCACTGAATAATATCTTCTTTGATCCCAGACTTTATAGTATCCCTGCTAAGACTTTGGTATGACAGAAGGCGGGGGGGAATCATTCATGAAGTATGGTTAGCTGGCTTCATTAGTTCAGTGTGTCATTGATACCAGAATGAAAGGTCCAGAATAAGTTGGCTAATACCAGAGTATTGCAGTGTAGAGGTTCTGTCATCTATCAAATCCAGAATGGGACTCGATGCAGTTCTTATCTGTCTGTATTTTTATGTATATATGTGGATGTGTATTATCAGAGTAGACATTAGAATGTGTACCAACTTATTTAACTAAAAACAAGGGAATGCCATAGAAGATCCTACATGCTCCTTAGATAATGACAAAGGAATCTCCAAATAGTTGTCAAGTGCCTGCCCTTATAGTCAGTGTTCTTCAGTGCAGAGGTCTGATTTTTTTCAAATGTATGTATTAATATTGGATGTACTAAAGTACCTAAGGGAATCTGACCACAAAACTTAGTGATAGGTGTTGGCAGTGAAATACATTAATTTTATATAGTGTTTCTGCCTTTCAGAGCCTTTGTCCCAAGACTTTTATGGTAAGAGGATTGTGTATAGAATGGATGGAGTAACTTAAAAACTTGTAAGAAGTGGAATGGCCTTATTTTCCCTCTGATCTTAAACTCCGTCATCTTATTTCAGTGGTCTTCCTGCACTTAGCAAAGATAGATTGAGCTCCCCTGTTCCTTTTGTGTTGCATTTTTGTGTTCTATAAGCAAGTCTTAAGATGCATAATCCAGAGTGACCTGGCGCATGGATTTCTTAGCAAGACTTCAAAATTAAGAAAGCAGGATTCTTATTGTTAATGTGAGTAGCACCTCTGTGAAATCATGTGTATAGCTGTAAGCTACTGGTGGTGGGGAAAAGGGTCTTTCTAATAGCCTTTGAAGATAGCACTATCTTCTGGGTATCTATAAAAGCAGCTCTGTGTTGTAGTGGGAAATCCTTGAAAGAGAAGTATTAGTTTTTTAGGAAGGGGGTTCTTTGTTTTTAATACTTAACTAGGGGAAAAAGTACCAGCATCTCTCTTCAAGCCTCCTGTTCAGTGACTGAATGCAGGTCACTACTTGTATTTATGTGTGGTGTAGAGCTTACATAGAGCGTTTAAATGAATTAACACTGGGGTGGGGAAATGGATTTTTGGATGTGCAGGAGGAGGTGACACACCTCTCAGCTGAATCCCTCATTTAGGTAAATTTATGTCTGCTTTTCAGCTGAGAAAAGTAGCTGGTGCCCAGCCAGCAGTGGGAGTTTATTACTAAATGATGTATTTGGAAACATGGAATAAAAGGGGGGGGGGGTGGAATCTGACTGATTAAATGATATCTAGGGAATGATGTGGAATAAGATTTACTGGAGTTATCAGATGCTGCCAGGCTCTCCAGGTATCCTTCTGTGTTGTGTAAGGCCCATGCCTTAGCCTCAGGCCTTTGTTACAGTGGCATTTTTCATACCATTGCCTATTTCTGACTGGAGTAAGGGAATTTGCCACAGGGATTATGTTTCTATTTGGTCTTAAGCACTGATTAATCTGTTTTAATACCTTAGGTTATAGTTCAGCCTTATTGTTTCCATAGTTGAAAGAATTGTTGTGAGAACCATCAGTTGATGAACCAGAGGTTTTTAAAGGTGTTTGCTGTAGCTGCAGTTGGAGGGGAAGGAAGTCTTTTGAATCCCAAAGATCACTACTGAGTTACTTCCACTAATTTCAACAAAAACCTTTTTTGAACTTTACCTGTAAGCGTGTTCAAGGTTTCTGGTAGTTCATTTGCAAAGGAGTACTTTCTGTGACTCTTCATAGCTCCAGCGTAACACTAATTTTGAACCGAGGTTTCACTTATGTCCTGGAGAAGGCAACTGCAACTGGTCTGTTTTTGCAGATAATTAACCAAATGATTGCACAGACTTAGCCCAACTCTAACCATGGCTGTACTCCAAATACATAACATTATACAAGTTTTATCCAACCACATTGCGTTTCAGAATCAGTGTACCAAACTCTATGCTTAGCTGGGTTTTACCCTTTTTCCTGAGCTGGAAACCAGATACCACTCACATAGCCTAGATTGGAAGCTGGGAATCCTGAAGGCTGGCATTCCAGCACTCTGCCACAAAAAATTGTGCAATATGTTGGCAAAATATTTCCATACCATGCTAAAGGGACTTGATCAAAAGAGGGGGAAAAAAAAAACCCAACCCAAAATTATTGCTGCTCCCATTTATTGAGTGCATTTAACAAGCAGGATACGTCCACTGTGTAGATCTGATGATCCTCTGGCTACTAAGACCTATAAGCTAGGTTTGGATCCAGCTACACAGGACTAGTGTCTTTGTGGGATGATAACTTGTATTGTAGGGTGTGTTTGTAAGGGACTGATCTGGGACTGTATGAGCAGCTTTAAATTCTAGTGTTTCTTGTATTGCATGTGTTCTTGCATGCGTGTTTGGGGGGGGGATGTTGGATGCTTCAAGGCTTTGTTACAGCATTATAAAGCCTTTTATCTTCATGTAACCACTTTGATTCCCCTTTGCTTCAGCAAGGACTAAAAGTTGCTCCAAACCAGTGGATATTAGGATAGCTTATGTATGAAGTGGGTTTGGCAGAACTTGTACTGGATTCAGTACATCAAATTTAGTATTGTACTTTCCCCTAGTATTCAGGCTTACAAGGAGAAGCCAAGAAGCTGCATATTGCAGAAAGAAATGCTAGTGGGGCTGTATGAGGATACTAACTTTGCTCTGTTGCAACAGTGGGTAGACACTGGTGACTTCTTTCAACAGGGATGCCAGACTGACCCTCTTTATCTACAATGAAGTAATCTCTCTTCGTCTTAGGCTCCAGCATAGTGTAATGGTTGTAGTATGTCACACATGGAGTTATGCAAAGCATCTTACATACTTTCCTTTTTAAAGAATATCTTTCCCCCTGTGACTGGGCTATTTTTACAGTTCATCATTTCAGAGAAGTCTCTCTCCAGGGAATATATCTTCCAATTGGTTAGTAGCAGAGGAGGAGAGGAAAGTTACACAACTGATAAGAATGGGTCTGGAGAGGAGGAAGAATATAGTGGTTTCTCATGGAAAAATTAGCGGTTGCTTAGTCTGTTGAAATGTTCCCTTACCATGAGAATGGTTTTCTATGTCAGTCTTGCTTTTTGAGTTGTCATACTGAATTCTGAATTAAGTAACCTCACTTTAATCTGTAAAATCATCAAAATAACCTATATTGCTATCCGCTTATTTTAGCGTCTCAGATAGCCAAGTCACTGGTTTTATTTGAGAGGAGAACTTCCTAAGATATGCAGCAGCTTGCTTCATTCTTGGTTATGTCCTGTAATGTGTATCAGGTTTGGGTTGGGGTTTGGTGTGTTTTTTTTAATGGGGCTGGGAGGGGATTTGTGTTAAACCTCAAAGTTGTGTGTACTTCCTGCACATACATAACATACATACTTTCACGTGTTTTCGTTGTTTGGAAATGTCTGTGTATGAAGTTCTGAACAAATGAAAATAGTCTTCTGAAGCTACTGAGTTAAACTGAGAAGATTTCCTATGAATTTATTTCTTGTAGATAATAGCAGGTAGATTTTTAGAACTTTTCCAGCAACAAAGGCCTTTACAAGGTCTCTCTCACTCAGAGACTTATCATGTGGAATAGTGAATTCATGTTAGTGCTTCTCTGTCAGGGACTTAGTCATTGTCTTCTGAATTGCTATTTATGTGATGTTGTAGGAGCTAAACTATCCTTGAGATTTCTGTCTCAAAATACAAATTTTTTTTAATCTGTCTCGCTTCAATTTAAGATGTTTCTGTGTGTTAAGAAGAGTTTGTCACAGATATTATGTATTGATAAAGCATAATTCTTATAGAAAGCCAAGCTTAAAACTTTTTTCTGTTCAAGCAAAAGCTGATCCATTTCGGAAACCAAACTGATGTTTTTCTTCATATGCCTTTTTCTTCTAGGGTTTTCACAGACATTCAGCAAGTCCTCAACAACCTGACACATCCCCGTTTTGTATTCACAGACAACGAGGGAGAAGCAGACATTCTCTACAACTTCTCACACTTCAAAGATTATAGGTTGCAATTGTTCCTCTGATAATACAAATCCCGTTTTGCTGTAAAAACTGTGTTCCCAAAGGCCTTTCCAACCTTCTTTCTTCACCCAACATCTGCTTTGTTTTGTAGGAAGCTAAGTGAGGAAAGGCCTGGGGTAATGCTGAATCAGTTCCCGTGTGAGAACCTCCTGACTGTCAAAGACTGCCTGGCATCCATTTCTAGGCGAGCTGGAGGACCAGACGGGCCAAGATGGTTGCCTCGTACTTTTAACCTCCAAACAGAATTGCCTCAGTTCATCAGCTACTTTCAGCAACGTGACAGAAGGTGGCTTGTGTTTCTGCTTCCTTATATTTTGTGCTTTCTTGATCCCACTTTCCTCAAAGACCAGTAGCCTGCATTTTGGGCTTGGCAGCTGTTAACACTACTATGAGTTTGCTCTTGCTGCATTAATGTTCAAGTGAATTTTACTTGGGAAGTGTGAACTTTTTACATATTTTCTTTAATGTAAGAGTAGTTAAGCAATGCATTTTAAAACACAAAGTTTGACATGATTTGAATATAGATTTGAAGGCTGTTGCTCTTTGTCTAGTCAAGATCTTTCCTTTTGTATTTAGTAGATGTACAAAGGGTCAAAAAGTCTTTGCAACAAGTGTTGGGATTTTTTTCAGGGGACCAGTAGCAGTTGTTCTTGCACTTAAACCAGGGTGGAAAATGTTTAGAGCTAAAGTACTTGGGTTCTGTAAGGTAGTGAAAGTAAAATTGAGTTTTAATGTTAGCCTAAAGTAGTTGTGTAGCTTTAGGGTTTTAAATACACACTCTTTTTGCTGCTACAGCTGCCTTGGAGTGGATGGAAACTAAGATTTTCTTCTGGTAAGAGAGAAAGAGAGCATTAGGTACTGCTAGTGGAATAACCTCTTTTGCCTAGCA
Source organism: Ibidorhyncha struthersii (assembly GCA_013398815.1). Lineage (NCBI taxonomy): Eukaryota > Metazoa > Chordata > Aves > Charadriiformes > Charadriidae > Ibidorhyncha > Ibidorhyncha struthersii. The sequence goes on along the minus strand of VZSZ01011388.1, from coordinate 231,845 downwards.
TGGAGTATTCTGGTTGAAAGGTTGCTTCTTTGGGGACAGTTGCTTATGGTGCCATCTGCCAGGCATTTCATTTGGCCATTCTTTGGCCTGCGTATTCTGTTACTGACTGGCATGACCATGAGAGAGTGCTCCTTCCACGTATCCCTAGTGTGTGGTGTTGTCAATCCTTGATATTAAAAAAGAATGAAAATGAATGCAATGTGTGTGTAGGGAATGGGGAGGAGGGAATAGGGATTTTCAAATAAACAAACAAAACAGACTTTCTTAAGTTAACACTGCTAACTTCAGCTCAGTTTATGCTGTTTATCATGAAGATCAAGAAGTTTCTCAGGCTACTTTAATAGACTGAGGAAGGACATCAAGTGTCACCTTGCCCTTACTTGGAAAGATATATTGGAAGACCAGCATGTTGCTTGTTTTCCTTGAGGATATTTCAAAGAATTTTGGCCCTTGAGGTGACTAGGTACTAGAAAGTGAGAAGATGGTGCTGTGCTTTCATTTTCTTCCAATATGAACTGTTGAGATATTGTGATTTCTTCCCAAAGAGATGAGTTATGTCGTTTAATGTGAATGATTTGGAGGTGTTATTAGGGAAGCAACTTGGAAAACTGCGTGATACCCTGCCACAATGTCCTCAGACTCCTGGCAGGATGATTTCCACACCATGACCTGTGCCTGTTCACGATGATGCTGTCCTGTTGATGGGTTGTTTTCCCCTTTTGAAGGAGTCAGATACAGAAGAAGGAAATAAACAGTGAAAGCTAGGCCCTAACTGAGAAGATCAGCGAAAGCTACTGCTGCCTTTTCTCCCCTTAATGCCTAAGGTCTACCGCTCCCAGCTGTCAGTCAGAAGTCCTTAGTTTTTTTGCACTGTAGCCCGCATAAATAAAGTATTTTAGGGGAGTACGTAGATCAGTTCATGTGGATGTTCAGACAGGTGAATGAGGGGGGTGCTTACAGGTGTTTTGCTTCTCTCTCTCTTTCTCTTTCTCTCAGAGGTGAAGACAATCACTGGATATGCAAACCATGGAACCTGGCCAGGAGCCTGGATACCCACATCACCAACAGCCTTAACAATATCATCAGGCATAGGGAAAGCAGCCCAAAGGTCAGAGAGCATGGTTTTGAATGTGATTTAAAGGGGAGAGCTGAAAAAAATGCCTTATAGAAGGAGGTCTAAAAATACAAAGAAGGAAACTTATTTTCTTCAAAATTTATATGCTGGCCATAAGTATACAGTTTCAATCAATTCAGAATTGATTCACGTTCGAATTGGTGAGCTTCACTTGTTGCAGTGATGAACTCGGAGCCTGTTGTTTTCTTATTTAAAAAATAAAACTTGGCCTGACAGCAATGAACACTCCAATGTAGTGCAGCTTTAACACTAATCCTCAGACTGGCAGATGAATGTCTATTAGCTATAGTTAGTGTTGGTTGTAAATTTTGGAACATTATTGCTTCTGTCCCCTGGTTGATTGTTATTGCTGATCCACAGCTCAGTGGCCCAAAGTACTGTCTTTGCCAACAACAGATGAATTGTGGAGCTTTTTACAGGGAGTCTGCAATATGTGGTCATACCTCAGAGTGTCAATTCAGCTTTATTTCTGTTGGTGTGTGGACTGCATGTATTTTCTGGAATGCAGAAATGCACAAAGAATTGCTTCACATTTCTAGTTCAAAACAACAAGGTCACCGAAATTACAAATAAAATTAACTTTGTGATTTTTAAAAATGAGTACATTCTGGCCTCCCACTTTCCCCACTCTGATGTCCAAGAGTTTCATAAAAGGTACCTATTTGCATAACAACATTGTGTATTCCTGCACATCTCTAAAGAAAAACTGAAATGCATACAAGGGTACCTTAAGTCATAGAGATCCAGTGACACTTCGCTTTCATTTCAGTTGAATTATATTTACTGTGAGTGTGTTTTGCTTTGTTGTAGGTAGTGTGCAAATATATTGAGAATCCAGTCTTGTTTCACCGAGAAGATGTGGGGATGGTTAAATTTGACATCCGATATATTGTATTGCTGCGGTCCGTAAAACCACTCAAGCTGTATATCTATGATGTATTCTGGCTGCGCTTTTCCAATCGGTAATTACGTTCTCCTTATTTGTGTGGAGGGCTTAGAATTAAATCTGATACCTTGGAAACTAAGGAATCGTTTTATTCCTTAGGGCATTTTCACTTGATGACTTGGATGACTATGAGAAGCATTTCACAGTCATGAATTATGCTCCTGGTGTAACATTAAAACAGGTAAGCAAACGGTCCAAAACATTCCCTCACTTTTTCAGTGTTAGAAAATCCTCCAGTGCCTTCGTTGTGGCTCTTGCCAAATAACCTATTTCACATCCACTTAAACAAGCAGTCAGTGTGTTGAAAGTACCGTAAGTCCTAAGCAAATATTTTCTTAGACTCTTCCCCTTCTTCTTCCCTTCATCATCTCTGATTAAATAAGGTAATACAAACCTACGTCCTGAATGTAACCCGCATTGATAGAGACCAGTAAAAGAATTATTAAAATGGTGGCTAATCTTTGTCAAAGATTTGGTGTGATCTTTTATAACAAGAAATACTGGAACAAGGAAGGTATTCAGGAACCGTCTAGTTCTCTACCTGGGTTTGTATAAATGGCAAAAAGTATTTGATGTTCCATTCTCTTGTCATCTGATTGCTCAGTCATTTCCAACCAAAAGAGTCTTTGTTGCTAAACTGTTTTAGGTACACTGTGAAGAATTTATTCCTCTGTTTGAAAAACAATATCCTGAATATCCTTGGACAATGGTACAAGTAAGTCGGCAATTATTCTTTCTTGTGTAAATGTTCATTAATTTTTTTTTTTTACTCAGCATAATTATTTTTTTTTTCACTCAGCAAACTAGCTTTTCCAACAGTGTTGTAAGGTTTTTTTTCTCATAAGACATACTTCATGTGTATCAGTTCCACAAAGGACAACAAATGTTAACCTTTATTTTAGAAGCATTTATTAACTTAGCGGAATTCCTCTTCAAACATTTTGTTGTTAGCATTTGAGAATTTTATTTCGTGATTACACTATGAGAATTCTTTACATTAGACTTAGTAATAAAGCCAGTCCTGACTACCCTCAGGATCCTGGGAGCAGGATCTTTTTTTCTTGCAAGTTCCATCTATATTGCAGAAGGTTGCCAGTAATCTAAGCCCATGGTTGTGAAGACTTAGTATTTCATGCAAAAAGGCAGGGAAGTCCAGAATATAAAGTGTGGTAATCACTACAGGTGTTGCTCATGTGACTGTGGAAAAGTTGTTTTCAGACTCTTTAAAAAGCTATATGAATAAAGTGATTAAAAACATGTTTATTGCTTTTTATGGAGCCTCATTTCTCATTGAGACCTCTTTCTGTTATTAGGCAAATATTTTTAAGGCATTTGCTGAATTGTTCCAAGTTGCTTCAGCTAAACCTGCGCCTCTCGGCATCTGCGATTATCCGTCATCAAGAGCAATATATGCCGTTGACTTGATGCTTAAATGGGACACCAGCAGAGATGGTGAGAAGCTCATTTCTTTGAATGTTGAATTCTTTATATTTGTGGACCTTTTCAGAAATTTTTCTTCCATCTGAACTATTGCTGTTTTTCAGGCAGTGAGAGCTGTGTGTTCTGTGCCTCCCACTGATATCTGCAACTCCAGATATGCTTTGATCTGTGGGGTTAGCATCTGCTGCGCTGCTTAACAGGAATGATGGGGGAGCTGTTAACTGCGCTTGGCTGAGTCCTTGCTTCCCTTGTGCCCCTGCTAGTGCCATTCTCTGATTAAAAAAAAAAAAAAAAGAACAAACAAAAAACAAACGAAAAAAAAACACCACCAAACCAACACACACAAAACACCAACTGTACAGCAATCTAGTCACTCTGACAGCAGCAAGTTTTCTTTCCCCTTCATCTTGAGAGAATGATTGAAATACCTGTCACTTTGTGAAAACCTTAAAGAGACATATTACTGTCTGTGGTTTCCAGACTTGGACCAGTGACTTCAATGCACAGTTACTTATTAAAGCAGGGAAGGGACCACATTCACCATTTCAGTGCTATTGATGTCCTCAGGACCATCACACAGTTGTTGCCAAGTCTCTGCAAGAACATGTATGTGAAGCTACTAGATGTTAATGCCACAGCATGGCTAACTACCTGGAGCCTTTCTTCCAGTCAGTTTTGGAGGACTGGTAGCAAAATTTTCCAAACAGGGTGAATTCTTTATTATCTCACCAGGAGGCTCAAAAATGTTCTGTAAGCATGCCCAATCCAGACATGTCTCGTGTGTTGAAAAGCAGCAGAGGCACCAACACAAAAAGGACTGTTGGATGACTATTAAATGGAACTGAGCGTACTCTTTTCTTGTAACATTGTGGTCCCTGGGACATGGGAGAAATTAATTGCTTGTGCCCAGGTTTGCCAGAGGAGTGACTAGATGTTGTATATTGGGTCGGTGCCCCTAGCTCACTGCTGCAGTAGCTGATTCTGTAAATATTGAATCACTTTCATGGAGGGAAACAATTGAGAAACATGTAGAATTGAGCCTTTCCTGTTCAGATCAGGTGGAGCAAGGGTTTGAATTTGGGTCTTCTACATCCACGTTGAATGCTTCTTCACCTGTCCCAGAGTTGTCTTGAATAGGAGAGGCCAAGCAATTCAGTAAGCTTACTAGCTCAAGGAAAACTATTGTAGTAAAAGGACCAACCTCACATTACAGCCCTGGCTGAACATGAGCTGTGCAGGTCCCTAGCCTTTGGGAGGTGCAGGCGTGGGTGCGAAAGTCATGGCTATGATGCCGTAGGCAGCCTACGGACAAATAAGTTAGTTGCTTCTGTGTAGAGCAGAGTATGGGTTACCCATGCCTCAGAAGCTTGTACCCTCACTTACAGTATCAACACCAGACAGGAAAGAAAATCCTTTTGTTTCTCTCTGCACAGAGTGCATTTGATTCTGAACTCTGAACTGTCCTGATGAAATTTTAAGAGAAAATTAAACTTCCTGACTTCCTTCTAGGAGTGAGATGAAGTGGCAGGTGGGAGTGGCTGGAGCGTAAAGGAACAGGACTGCTAGAACTAGAAAGGTAGATATCTAAGAGCTCTAAGAAAGGAAGGTTTGTACTGAAATGTGAAGGAGTAAGAGTTTTCTGGAAGATGTTTCAAACTGTCAAGCAAGAGAGCTATATCAGGGAGATGCTATTAAATTGCTGCAAACTCTCATTGTAAATGAGGCATTGGATTAGCACAGCGATTGCAGAATCTGTTGAATAATTGTCCTGTGGATAATGATGGTAGAACTATCTATCCCTTCAAAAAAAAACAAACCCACTGAAATAAAAACACTCTACTGGCTTGCCAGCTTGGGCCATAAAAAAAGGCTTTTTCCAGTCATTTTCTATAATTTCTGGCTTAAAGACAGATATTGATTCAGGATCTCTATAGAGCTTGTATTAAGAGGCAATGTTTGTGTTCCCCTTTACAGGGAAAAGAATTATGCAGCCTCAGATCCTGGAAGTGAACTTTAATCCTGACTGTGATAGAGCCTGCAAATACCACCCTACCTTTTTTAATGATGTCTTCAGCACCCTATTTCTGGATGAAACAGATGGCTGCCATGTGACATGCATTGTCTAGCCACAGAAGGCTTGACTATTATAAATTTCCTTCCCAGATATGCTTGACAGCAAGACTTATATTCCAGTTCTATGAGCTGCTGATGCAACTATTTTCCTATACTGGTAACGCAGAAAAAAAAAATTTATATTAGAAGATTATGTGTATGCCATATACTGTATTGATAATAATTTTGTCCGTGTTTTCCTTGTCTTGCTTTGTTCTATAAATCATCAGTTTGTGTTGACCACGTCTTGTTTATTGAATATGACAGACCTCAAAATAGGACAGTAACTGGAGCAATTGACTTGTTTTTCAGGTAGCCTGATTGCTTGCTTGCTGGGAAACATTGTGCAAGTTCCCCATGTCAACATTAAAACTATAATTTACTGAATCATGTTGGAGTTTGTATATCTCTTCCTTATCTATCCATCTGTTATTCAAAGATCTAAAATGTTCTGATGGGAAATGCAATGAACTACTAGGGTAATGAGATTAAAGATTTGATGGCTTTTAACATTTTTCTAATTTAAAAAAGGCAAACAAAACCCACCACATTTAGGAACCATGTACTGCTGGCTCTCCTAGCCTGCCCTTTAAAGAAACCAGATTTTTTTTTTGAGAAGAGGTCAGGTAGGAAGTAAGAAGGATGCAATGTCTAGAGCAGCACAGGAAAGCAGAAGCCTGTAGGAATGAAAGGGATCTGGGAAACTCTGCCAGAAGCCCCAGCAAACTTTGGACTTCAAAGTTTAGGGCCTAAGATAGAGAGTGGTGTGTCAGTTTGAAATTAATCATTCCTAATCTCTCCTCCCTCAGCACATCAGGGTAGCTGGCTGAAGCTTAGAAATTTTAGGCTGTGTGTATGTTGCTTTGTATGTATGTACAAGTTGCAAAAATTCTGCTGTCCACTATGAAGTATGTATTATGTGGGTAGTATTTTTTTTAAAAACTATTTGCAGCAATTGGATCTGCTTGAGTGAAGTACAGTTATAAAATTGTATAAATGTTCTAAACCTTCCGTCAAGCTTCGCAAATATGCAATGTGTTATACCTCATGATCAGTAAGGGAGAGGAATATTTCAGGCTGGTCTGCAGAAACCTACTTTTTTCCATTGACTGGAACATAGGCTGGAGAAATAAACCATCTGTGTCTTAAGAAAACTCAGTCATTGCACAGGTGGGGTAGAAGGAAGAGCTGGATTGCACAGCCAGAAGCGGTGCTGACAGCCATATCACTCTTCTGCTCATGAGTCAGAACTTTTTTTGACTCCTACTTAAATGTGATTAAAGAAGCATGGTGAAGTTCTCAACATAAATGGCGTGACTACTTCTGGTGCAGGGATAAAGTTTGTCTCTGATACAGAATATAGCAAGGGATGCTTGAGACTAGATGTAAAGGGACACACAGTGCTGCTCAGCAGATATATTTTTTCACTTGTAGGAGAGCAAAAGGCACTTTCTGCCTTCAAAATACTGAAAAACATGTAACAGAGTGCCTGTGGATCTAGAGTAAAGGGGAGGGTTGGTAGGGTGGCCCTCTATGTTAGGGGCAGTTTTGAATGCCTAGAACTTAACAATGTGAATGACAGTGTTGCGTGTTTATGGATAAGAATCAAGGGGAAGGCCAATAAGGCAGACATCGTGGTGCAAGTTTGTTATAGACCCCCCAATCAGGATGTAGAGGCTGATGAAATACTCTACAAGCAGCTGGCAGAGGTCTTTTGATCGCTTGCCCTTGTTCTCGTGGGGGGGCTTCAACTTCCCAGATGTCTGCTGGAAATATAACACAGCAGACAGGGAACAGTCCCAGAGATTCCTGGAGTGTGTGGAAGACAACTTCCTAACACAGCTAGTGAGGGAGCCAACTAGGGAAAGCACCCTACTGGACCTACTGTTTGTTACCAGTGAGTAATGTGCTCTAAGCAATCCTGCTATATCAGGAGGGTTGGACTAGATGATCTTTAGAGGTCCCTGCCAACTCTGAAAATTCTGTGATTCCGTTTCCCTCATCACAAAGGGAAAAGTGACGTCATGCTTAGCAAACCAGAAGAACGACTTTTTAAAAGTAGTAAGATTTGTGCAGTGGGACCACAAGCTGTGGGCAGAAATAGCCTGTTGTTACAGTCTTAAACAAGAGATGTTTTTATCTTATAAAATAACTGGTTGAACTAAGCCTCCCAGATCTTACTGTATCAGCTACCGTAACCCTGAGGAGAAACCCTTGTTTCTATTTCTAAACAGCTAAAGTGAGAAGGTGTGGGTGGGACGCTAGTAGCTACAGTGTATGTACTGCCCTGCTGGGCAACAGACCCAGCGGTGGCCTGGCTGCCAGCTCAACTGTCAAGGTCTGGTGGTGAACTGGCATCACACTGAGGGTCCGGGTGGAGCACGTTACTGCTGTCCAGCCGGTGCTGTTGGTGATGCCTCAGAGGTGTGTGCAGGGGGCTGCTGAATATTTGGGTCCTCTCAGTTTTTGTCCAGGTGTTCTGAATTTCCTGTTTTGTCTTGCCCATTGCAATGGTGAGGAGAAGAAATGAAGGGGCTGTCTTTGAGGCTTATAGCATCCTGTTGCCTTCAGTGTTCTTCTGCTCAAAACCATTTAAAAACAATAAAAACAGAGGAACAAGGTTAGTAAGTTTATGTGTAGTTTAATGTATTTAGCTGACACTAGATGGTACAATGCTTCAAAGTGGGAAGACACCAACTGTGGAAAAAAAATCTTGTATTTCCAGAGAACAATGACCAGAAGATAAACATCTGGCAGCTGTAGTGGGACACACAGCACTAAAGCCCTGTGTCTAGTGGTAAACATGAAAGATTCAGGCCACAATCATGCCTGTCACTGTTAAGAGCAGCTTTCTGGAAGCTGTGTTTTAATATATGGCTGGATTTCTTCCTCTGAGCAAAATGAAGTTGGAGTTCACGCTTATTTCTGATAATAGTTAAAATGCTGTTGTCATATAAAATGTAATGCTGTAACATAGAAAACTAGTACTTTTGAATCAGCACCATCTTCTAGTTTGCTATAAAACCCAGTCAGGCACACACCCCTTTGTGACTTGCCTAGTAAAGACGTATTTGTTTTAAAGAAGTACTGCTTTGTCAACTTGTAACTGGCAAACTAATGCTGTAAGTAATTCAGCTAAAAATAAAATAAGGCCATAACTTTATTTAGAAAATTCTTGTGGGGAAAAAAAAAAATCTTCTTGGCTGAAAACTGTTTATTCAGATTGTTTCTTGTTGCGATTGTCCTTCCAGATACGGTAATTGAGTGCAGAAGCCATGGTTAGCCAAGCTAAATAAGGAACCATCAAATAAGCTGCTGTTTTGTTGATGTTATACCAGGAAGCAGCTGTAGCTGTTGCTGTACCAGTCGTAAGCAGGAGAGTCACCAACCCCTGAAATACAGGAAGGTGGTTAGTGTTGGTTTTACCTGTTGTATTTTCTTGAGTAGATAGTCTTTGTGTGGCTCTTTCCACTTAGCTCTGGCACTTGTTGGGTCCCTCTGTGAGTTAATTCCTTCTCAGAAAACCAGCCAACAAAAAAGACAGATTTCTGCTGAGTTATGAGTTGAATTGACTCATAAAACAATAAAACAGTCACAAGAAAGGGTATTGCAGGTGGGAGCAGGAGAGGGACAATAAAATCCCTCTCACCCACTCTTTTTGGCAGCGGGAAGCGCTACATTGACTACAAACCCAGCGTGACTTTGAGCAAGTCACTTAGCTAAGTAAACTCATCCAGTCTTTTCATGTCATAGATGCTGCCTGAAGAGGTGTGGTGTGAATGAATCAATGGTGAATTGCAGTCTTCCGCTATTACAGCATTGCATGTGTGCATTTAGAGAACTAGGCAAATGGTTTTTATTTTTATTATTTATTTTTATTTTTGAGGCAAGCTGTTTCTCTTGAGACAGCAGAAAATTAGTTTTGTCTAAAATGGATGCTGATTACCTGAATAATGTGATAAGCTTCTTATCACTGCTGTTTGCCCAAGATACCTAGGAATTTTAGTGAGGCACAAATGTTTACATTTTCTAGTCATACAAAAGCTGTTATCAAAGGGTGGCAGAAAGAGCTTCTTGAAATCTAAACATTTAAGGATGTAGATATGTAAATTCTCTCAGGTGGCTGCTGGCATGCATTAGAAAGAATTTTAGAAAACTTCTGCAAGCCATATTCTGTACTCAGGCTCATTTTCAGGTAGAAAAGATTATAACATAAAACTTTCATCTTAGCACCTTGCAAATGACAGCAGAAGCCTATGATTAAGAAACTTACTCTTCCACTTACCCATCCCATTTTGTGAGCTCCAAAAAATATTGGAGTCCATGCCCAGTTTAATGCCAGCTGTCCCGCATACAGACCCAGAGGAACCACCGACTTTTCATTGAAGCCCCCCAGTTCCTTCCACACCAGGTAGGAGCCATATCTGGAGAAAGCAAATTAAGGTATAATTCAGTACGCTGGTTAGAAAGCAACCACACATTCTTGATTAAATGAAATTACTTCAGTGCCAGGGTCTAAATTTATTTGGAGAAGTGGATATCCGGGTACTACTTGGCACAGTAACTGACTGCACAGGGTTCAGCACCTGCTGCAGACAGCAATATGGAGAGAGAAAAATTCCCTGTCCTGCCAGAGTTCTTGCTTCTAGGTGCAGAGGAGATGACCTACTGCATTTCAGTCTTAAAAGAGAAAGCCGTGTTGAAATGGAAGCAAATCTAAGATGCAAGGGTAAAAGTTAAGTCTGTAAATAGTGAAGAAACTGTTAACTTTGGTATTGGGAGATGGTGCTTTAAAAAGAAATTTAAAAAAAAAATAAACCCACAACCTGCTAACTTTTTAAGCCGATTAAATGAATATAGGAGAAGTAGGAACTCTGAGGGGCATCCTAAAGCGCAGGTGAGTACGGGGATGGATGGTGTTAGAGCAGGAGGAACCCTATAGTCACTTTTCAGAAAGAAGGGGACAAAGATGGGGAGAACAAAGATTTTAGGAGTGCTGTGTAAAGAATTAACTACAAGCAGCATCTAGCACCCTTCCTGTCTGCAGGATCCTGGCTACTGAAAGATCTTCCAAAAATATTTTTAAAATTTTGAACAGATCTTCGTGCCACAGAAGAACAGTTCACTGGTGGAATCCCAGAACGTAAGCTGCTAAGGGCAGGAATTTTCAGGATGTGGGAGATTTACTAACGTAAGGTTTATTTTTGCACCAAAGGAGAACAGGGAGCATTCATCATCTAAGACTGTTTCTTTTGCTCTTGTTTGACTTTCCCTTTAGACATTACCTAGGTTTCGGTCCAGATGACTGCACAGCCATTCCAAGTGATGACAGTAGAATCCCCTGGATAAAATGCCAACATCTGGAACTGAACCCTTGTTTTCAGAATTAGTAACTGAATACTGACTCCATCCTGGTAGGAATAGTCAGCTGGAGTGTGCACTATGCCGGACAGCAGGTGGCTCATACGTGTTTCTGCTGGCAGTGTAGCAAAGATGGAGACCATCTTGTAAGCATTATTTTTTTAGGAGCAGACAAACATCCATAGGAGTAATTACAAGGAGTTTGTCTTCATTTGTAGGTCATACAAGAAGGAAGTATTTTTTTTCTGTTTAACCCAGTTAGTGACACAAGCATGCTTCTTGGCTGTGACTTTCATAGGGACCGAACAACNAAAAGGAAGGGCAGGGTAGGCATTAAAAACTTAACAGTTTATCTTCATAAAAGACATCAGGACCCAAATCTGTTCCTAAGTGATTTACAGAGCCACAGTGTGGACTTAAGAGTTGTTCGTACATCTAACGTTGACTTCAGACCAAGATCATGATGTACAAAGCTGCTAGTAAGCTGAATGTCAAGAAAGGCATGTAAGCTTATTAAATCTTGCTTTTAGTTGTTTCTTGCTTTTAATATATTCAAGAGATTCTAAAGGAATGAGATGTCTTGATCATTCAAGGAATGTGTGCTTATGATGGATTACAGAAGAAAAGGCCGGGGAATAAATATGATCTTTTCACTGAGCTAGATGTATAGTACATAACCAGGGCCATCCACCTCAGAATATACTGATTCTGATATTATCAAAGTGATACGCTGTCACAATTTGGATTTTTAAAATATTCAGCTTGATACCCAGATTTATGATGAGGAATCCAGAAACAGAGTTACAAATTACGCAGTCCACTTGAAGGAAGCCCTCCATGGGAAGGCTGCTCAGCTCTTGTCTCTCTTGATAATAGGCATTTTTTTATTCACAGATGATCTGATTCAAATGCTAACTTTTGGAATATACAAGAGTAGAGAGCAGTTTTTAAAAGTACACTCTGTAAGAGGAGAAAGAAACGAATACTGATGGGAAAGGAGGGGTACCTAAGGCTATAAAAATTACAAAGCTCTTCTGTAAAGAAAATGAAACCAAAATGAATGTGCTAGAGCCAATTTAGCATTCACGTACAGTTTCAGACATTGCATCATTGCTGTATTTTGCAACAGGTGGTGCGATATTTAAGATAACCTGCAGGATGACTATGTAATGTTAACTCGGAAGAGATTTTGTCTCTCTGAAACTTCCAGTGCTGTACACAAACTACAAATCACTTTAAATGTACTGTCGTGATGGAAGAAATGGGAGGGGTAAGCCATAAAAGGTATATTGCAGCCTAAAAACTATTGCTATTGGATTACCAACAATGTGTATTTGATTGATAGCTAGGAAAAAACATGCTGTATCTTGGTATGTAGCTAGTCCTTAATGACCAAGTGCAGAAGAAATACAAAGCATTGGTTTGTGCTTGGGGTCTGCACTGACCTCTGTTGAGGCTCCAGGAGCAGAGTGAGTACTACCTCTCCTCTGTGGCACAGCTCACCAGAGTTAACATAAAAGCACGTAATGTTAGGTGGACAGCTTCTAGAGCAGTCTGCGAGGAGTATCAAAACTGCCCAAACAATCTCCTGAGACAACCTACCTCTACAAATATTTTTGCTACGTCTTATTAAAAGTAGCAGCTGACAAAATACAGTATTATTAAACTTTTAAGGTTCCTGTGGGAATGGTATTTGGCTTTGTGATTCCTTGTTCATTTGACAGTAATTGCTGTGCTGTCAGGTATTTTAAACTAGTTAAATAAGGAGGCAATATATGGCTTCAAACAACAGCCTGGCAGTTTTATTTAAAAGGACATATAAATTTTGATTTTGGTTTCTTTTAATTGAGCTCTGTTAGAACAGTTCTATCCTAACCCTGCCCCGTCCCCACCCTTTCTTTTTATTTTCTTAAAACTACTGAAGGACATACATAGAAGAAATCCCAGGGCTGCCTTGCTCCATCACTGCCAGCTTGGCAGCTCTTCCCCTCAGAATGAATGAGGAAGGCACATTAATGGTAGCTTTTCGAACTCCTGCTGTTGATGTGGATACTTGTGCACACAAAATGTCCTATCAAACCCACACAAACTCCCAAAACGTGTTTCTACCTGTTAAACAGGCAGCTTGACACAGTTTCTTACAAACATACAGCCACAGGAATACAGTAATTGTTCTCTGGTCCTGCATTATACAATAAACAACTCTGAGATCAGGTAAGTGCTGTAATACAATGTGAAAAACATACCCCATAGATGTATAGAGAGTTCCCCAAACAGGAGCAAACACCCAGTTAGGTGGACACCAGGATGGCTTCTGTAGAGATTCATACCACACTGGGATTTCCTTTTTGGTTATCCTGCTTCCAAAAAATCCTCCTGCATGGGGCAGGAGTGTGAAACCCACTGCTGGGGCCCAGGCTGGTACCACTTCCATTGAGACAGTGAATCTGAAACAAACCCAAACATGTTGATTTGACAGAGCAATTTTAAAATGCAACTACAAAAATTTTCCATTTTTAGCAGATTTTAAAAATATACAGATGTGTAGGATCTAATCCACACCCTAGTCTTGTCACTGAGAAAGACAGCAGCTGAAATTAATGGATCTTGTACCAGGTTCACTGGACAATACTCGCCCTGTAAAGGATCATTTACGGGGGGGAAACCGAGGCCTTTACTTCCCTCTCAGCTCTGTGCACTAAGATTACTGAATTTTACCAACATAAATATCCTGACCGCTAAGTATGCCAGAGGAATAAAGCAGCTGGATATTATATGAACTGCACTTGGCGGGGGC
>VZSZ01011388.1:192167-209106 GCA_013398815.1 Ibidorhyncha struthersii | reverse complement strand
TTTTTTCTTTTTTCTTTTTTTTTTTTTTTTTCTGGGAGGGGGGTGTGTGGATTCAAGTTAAAGTCAGTCGCTTTGGCTGCCTGGTACGGTGCAGGATCTTCTGCATGGATATGGGGGTACAACCGGGCTGTTGGCTCTGGGTTGCGGAGGGCTCTGTGCTGGGCTTGAGAGTGCTTTCAGAGGAGCCGTCGGGTTGGTACGGCTTTTGGTAGGTTGATGTTGCTGTTTTCTAACTCGACTGACTTGTGGGACGTACGTCTGTGTAAAATTCTTTTCATTTCGGTCCGTATTGCCAGGTAGCAGCCGGGTGAGGCAGATGTTATTAGGAATACGATTTTCTTAAGGTTAAACTATAAATAAACATCATTACTGGCCTATAGTCCACACAGGGAAGAAAGTGATTTTCCCTCCAGTAGTCCAGTGCCACTTTGGTTGTGGAAAGTTACATGAGAAATGTTTCACTGAAAGAAAAACCATAAAAATTAAATTCCCCACCTTCCCAGAGGTGCAGGGCTTTTGTCGTCCCTGACCAAGTCTCTGAGGCTGCGTAGGCTGAATTAGCCCTTTGGATGACTATTCTTGACGGAGCAGAAAACATCAACGTTGGAAACTTTGCAGAAAGATCTTTTTGGGGCACCTTTGGAGAGGGTGAACCCTGTGGTAACAGAGTGCCAGGGAGGAGGATTTGAACGCTGGTAGTTTGGTTGTCTGTGTTTTCGACTGTGTTTTGCCAGCTTGTTCATTTTCTGAAAGCAGGAGAAGAGCTGGAGAGGAACGGGTTGTCCCAAGCCCTCCCAGAAAGAGCTTCCCAGTTGCCTTGTTGGCACCAGCTGTCGTTGGATGGGTGAGGGCTGCTGGCAGGTCCCTGGGCGGGCGGGCTGGCTGGCTGCGGGGGTAGCACCCACTACCTCCAGCACCTTCCTCAGTGCCTGCAGTGCTCAAGATGGCACTCAGAACGGTTTTAGCACCAAATCCATGGGTTTGGATTAGGTAACCAACCACCAACCTTTGCCTTATTAAAATAGGTCTGGTCGTGTTGCAACACTGGGCTGCCTGTGCAAGATACCTGCAGGGCGCACAGAAAACTTCTGCTTGCTTTGTTTGCTCTTTGTCTGTAAGGGGTACTAAAAGCTTTAGGAAATAGGAGAGAACAGCATTTGCTAGGGGATCATGTACAAACAAGCAGGGAAAGGTTATACTGTGCCTATTATAGTGTGACCAGAAGCTTCAACTGAACTCCAGCTTTTTTATGTTTGGTATTCTAACATTATATTTAACAGATACATAGGAAAAAATTACTTAAATGTCCACGCACGTCTTGAATGATGTATTAAGAAATGCAGAATAACTTCCAGTTATGGTATTAATCATTTTGTAATTTCACATTTCGGAAAGGGAAAGTGAATTAAAAATACTGTCCTCAGTTATGGTCGCTTAATGGAGTGTATTATTAAACAGTTCTTTTGGAACTGGAATTGGCAGATGAGCCCACCTTTACAGTACAAATTCTACTTTTGGCATGTGTAAACATTAACGATTAGTAAAACACGGAAGAACTTGTCAGCTTAATCATTGGACTACTAGAGGCTGCCAGTTAAGGGCTGGGAATACTGTAAAGAAAATTATTGCAGTGAAGGCTCCTATGTTACAGGTAAGGTGTTAATTATTCAGTAAAGCATGCTAAAGTCACTAGGTGGTAAGAATATCTCAACTAAATCCCATTCGTATTATTAAATGCTGAATTATGTGCTGTGTTAGAAGTTTCTGACTATATCTTGTAAGGCCAAACACAGCGTTAGTGACTTTGAAACCAGCTTTTATGATAGTTGGAACTTAGCATGGCATGTTGGCGGCACTAATTTTGGTTTTAGTATAGTGCTTTATAAGCTTTTGGACTTTTTAATTATTTAATGTTTTGTGGAAGTTTTGGAGAACTGTTTTCTATTTGTATTGTTCTTAACTTTTTTTTTTTTAGCCTCATTTCACTTTATTGCACACTTTGCCTGGAATAAAAGCTCTTTGGGAGAAACCTGCTTAAAATCTCTGTTTGCAAATGCAGAATATTAGATGACCTTTGCACTTTCCTCAGCTGCAGAGTGCTGAAGGGATGTCTGTATCCTAAAAGCATCCCGCTCTTTTGGGCCCTGTTTAATTAGTGTGAAGAAAGAACTGTAGACGCTGCGCAGGTGTTTGCTTTGCTTCTGTGCAGCGTTTGAGCCTAAGCTGAGGTAGCAAGCCGTGCATTGTGGAGGCTGCTCCTCAGCCAGCCTCGAGTCTTCAAAACCAGAAGCCAAGCGGTACCATACTCTTGTGTTCATGTTGCAGTTTATATCAGCTAAAAAAAAGTGTGATGGAGGTCTTTGTACCCCTGTATTGAGAGCGTTCAGGGCTTGCTTTTGTGTAGGGCCTGGCAGCACGACGTCATGTTGGTGTATGGCTGTAAATGAGCGGAAGGGTGTCTCTGTTGTGAAACTTGCCTGTGGCTAGGCGGAGAGTGGCACGCAGAGTAATTAAGGATCCTGGATCTTAGTACTGTTCTCTGCAGTTTCTTTTATGTGCTTACTCATCTATCCCTTCTGCTTCTGGAAACTGAACCTTTAAGACGTGAAAAGTCGGTGTGGTTCCTTCACCTAGGAACAAGCAGAAACAGGATGTGGAAAAAAATCAAGTGCCGTAAACTCTGTCACATGAGGAAATGTGCAGTAAGAAAAAAAAAAAAAAGATAATTAAATATAGGTCTATAGGTCTCCTGAATCACAGTGCAGAGCCTTATCTAAGAGGCTCCTTGCTCAGCTCCACAGGTGAGAAGGGAGCCTGGTAATTACTGCTCACTGCAGTACTCCCGTTTGTGTTCATTCTTGTTGCGGATTCTGTTCGCTTTGTGTTTCACTTGCTTCGTGGGTGTGATTGCATTTTATATTCCTTGAGACTGTGTTTTGCTCCGTACATGCTGGACGCTGAACCTTCCCCTCTCTTGTGATTCAAAATGTTACATTATTGATTGCAAGAGTGTGAAAAAGCAGAGTTGTCCCACGCAGCTCTCAGATGGAACAGGCAGTACGGCAGTCTCCCATTTATCATTGCTCCTCTGTGCATAAAGATTATTTATTTAGAAATAACTGAAATTATAGTGTTTAAGTGATTCGGCCAGAAAGAATCAAATTTTTGGGAGCTGGTACTTTTATTAAACGTGCATAGATTGTTTATTAGACTCTTGATGGGAATTTTTACCCTTCACTAAGTAGTAACTTTAACATATTTTCTATCACACTGCTGTTACGGAGTTAAACAGAACAGTCAATTCTCTGATGAAACTTTGATCTGGTTTTTGGTTATATGGGCAATTCAGCTGGCCACCTTGTGGCCTGAGTGAGACTAAGATTCCAGATGTACAAACCATGCTTTTCTAGGAAAAAATGCCTACCTGCTGCTGAAGGGCAGATTGGCTTGAGGGCATTTTGAAAAAAGGTGACGCTAGAATACGTGCTGGTGCTGCTGCTTGAACTTTTGGGGTATGCTGGAGCCATACTTTCTTTGTGTACCTTCTTTTTGCTCTGCGTTTCAAGTCAATCAACAATATTTCAAGGTCCTTTAACATGAAATGGTTGAATGAAATATTCTAGTTGAATGTTTGTTTTCTTTTCTTCTTCCCCAGAAGAATTTTTTGAGATGGGCAGTTAGGATCATAATGGGATTTGGGCACCATTCGCGAAAGAGAGGAAACATGTTCCTCAACCCGCTTGAACTTGACTGGGTTTGGCATTTGTCTCCACTGAAGAAAAGAGTGGTTCAAATTCCGTGTCTGATTTAAAGCAGGGACTCGAACTTGAAACTCAGATGACTGTTTAAATCACTAGGCCATTAAATATGGTATATTCCTCTTTGAGAAGTGCGTTAACCCTAGTAGTCGCTTGACTAGGCAGGAAGCGGGTATCCCCTCTGCTGAGGGGAATACCCAAACCACAGTGACGCACTTTCGCTTTCTCTCGCCCAGGGAGAGTCTGTAACTGTATACAGTAAAAAGCAGCTTCAACAGCAAAGGGTAGGGAAGATGCACCCAGATCTAGAGAATAACTCGGTACGGTTGTGGCATGTTGTCAAGAGAGAAGAAACCCAACTGTGTCCTAATGGCCGCCTGTGGAGTATGCGAGGGTGACACCTACACCATGTCCATCCTGTAAGCTGCGCTCAAGTTTCTCTTAGTCATCTATTTCCCACTAAGCACACCCCTTCCGAAAAGACATGTGTCATGAGAAAAAAAACCCTTCTCCAAATTAAATCAAATTCTTGGGCTTTTTTTCTGGGCAAGTCAAAGTTGTACTTGGAAAAGAGGCAGAAGAATGTAAAATCTATTAGTAGATTTCTGAAGAATTCTGGAAAAGTAATAGGTTGGCTTGAGTGGCCCGTAAGTACCAACCCAAGCATCTTGCTTGCTAGCTCATCCTAACCACTCTTTTTCCACTAAACTGTTACTTCATGTGCTCATTTTACTACATAAAAATCAAATAAAGCCTGTCCTGTAGTCTTAGATAACAAAATGTACGAGACAAGATATTGTTATTAATGTGTGATAGCACAATCTTGGAAAATAAAGTAGATAACACTGCAAAACATTTGAAGCAACAATTTAATTTTTAAAAAAGTATCATGGTTTTAATCTTTACTATTGCTTTTACAGTGTTAAAATTTAAAGGATGTCCAGCATGCCTTCAGTCTTCCCCACATCCAGAATCTCTCTAAGAAACTCGTTTATATGAAATAGACACTTTATATTGCATTAAAACAAACACAAAAAAGACTTTCTAATCGCCTGGAGTCACATTTCAAAACTAGCAAGTCAGGCAGTTATCCAGCAACAACCTCCTTATTTTAAACATTTTTCTTTTTTAAAAAAGGTATGAAACAGCAGTGACCCAGCACTAGCCTAGGTTTTAAATATAAAAGAGATTTTTATCAGTGTAAATTTGAAAAACAAACCAACTGCCACCACCTGGGTGTTAATGAGATTGGTCAGAGTCCAGCAATGACCTCCTATTGTAATTCTCTCTGTTAATTCAGCAGTCCATAATTCATGGCCCACCAAAAGGCAACAACAAGCAAGGCTGCAGGCGCCAGCTTCTGGCAGACGCACCTGAAAGGAAGCTTGCAAATCTGCGGGAAGAAAAGGGAAGGTAATTAGAAATAACAAGCAGCAAAAAGATGGTGCAGAAAAGACGACAAGAATGCCTGCCTGTGAGGTCAGTGTGAAATTGAGAATACAGTCCGGTTTTGCGGAAACGCGCGCCAGGGTTTAGTTTCGCTGCTGGCTATGGCGACTGCTGCGGTGGCAGGGTCACAGCCAGCCTCTAAAGAATCTCCTCTCTGGGGTAAACAGAGCGTAAAACGCTGCCGATAGCAGCCCTGCTTATCTCCCCTACAGTAGACCCTTGCAGCTTCTTACTGTGGGAGATGCCTTCCCTCTGCATGGAGCCCCTGTGAGTTGTGTGGGACTCGGGCAGCTGTTTGAGTCTGTTTGCAGACATTTGTCATACTCTGTCTATAAATGAGAAATTTCAGCCTGAAAAGAAAAAAAAACGGGACAACGGGGGGACACCAACAAACTAAGGAATAAACGCAAGCCTAGAGTCGCGTAATATGCTTTACTTACTGACGCTTACATAGGAGTTGGGTGTTGCTGTTACCTACTTGTCAACAAAAAGGTGGGAGAAAGGGGAGAGAGCATACCCAGCTTCCATAACCGATGATCCTCTTTGTCCAGTTATTGTTCAAAATATTTCCAAAGCTTCTTATAACACTTTTAATAATATTCCATGTCTGGAAAACACTGAGAGCAACCCTGGTGATTTAAATAAACAAACAAAAAAAAGCATGGGGATAGAAAATTTATTCTAAAAATTGGCAAATCAAATATCAAGGCAAATCAAATATTAGAAAACTACGAAAAGAAACCCCAAACTCCAGTATGTTCCTTCCTGAAAGTCTTATGTGTGCGTGTATATTTAGGAAGGAGACTTAGCAACTTAGCAAGCCTTTGAAAGCTAAAGATAATTTGTTTTCAGAATGAATTGACCATTGACATTGCACAAGGGAACGTGCAGCTGAGCTCCTGAACGGCAATCTTGTGCCTTTGCACTTGTTTCAAACTTAGAACAGCACAACCCAATGAGAGCGGTTGATCTCTAGTGCGTCAGGTTCAGGGCGGCAATACAGGACTGGCACAGCAATCCCACAGGGTCTCTCTGCAGCCTGAATCCAGCTTTACCGAGACAGATGTTATATGACTATACGCTATGTCCAGGAACACAGCTGTAATTGAACTGCATTCTCCGTAAGTCTGCAAGGAGTGACCGTCCTCTCACCGAAGCAAAGAGAGAAGAGGTAGAACCACACGTGAGTACTCGGGGGCTCAGGCACAGATGATGCATCTCGGGTTAGGACACTAACACATGTCAGTTAACCTGCAGTTAATAACTATCCATGACAACCCCGTCAGCTCACACCAGATAAAAAGGCAATTCAAACTAGTCTCGCCACATTTTCTTGTATGTGCAGGGGTGGGTTATTTGACATGCAGTAACATGTTAATCCCTGAAGCATCACGCTTAGGCGGCTGCAGACCTCTCATCACTCAGTTGTGCTTAAAGATGCTGTCTAACCTAGAAAACTACTGTGAGATTTTAAATACCACAAAACTATTCAATCGTTTGACTGTAAATGGCTATAGTCTGTGGGAACAATTTATATTATAAAGCTCTTCCTTGTAAAACAAGCCACGGTATCTGTTTGAGGTTTTTTGGTTCTGTATGAAGCAGCAGTAGTAGCAATACAATTTTTTTACTTTGTGTACAGAAACATTATTGTTTATCGAACAAAACGTTACCGTTTATCTAGCTAACGTTTTTTAAAAGGATCTGCAGGCTGACAGTGGCAGTAAGGTAACCTACCCACGTGCCAGGTGAAGCAGTGTCTCTTCAAACTTCCTGTGGTACATCCTGTTAAATTCATCCCCGATCAGGGCCAGCTGATGGCCAACCTGGGTAGCTGAGCTGTAAGGCATTCGGGATGTGCACGTTAGACGGAAACACTGCAAGAGCAATTCTCTAAAAAGCATTCTGTGAGGGTCAGGCACAGCAATTCCCTAAACAGTTGGACTAAGCTGGGCGGGTAAAAGCAAAATGTTAAGGTGGGTTTTTTTCCCCCTGTTATTTATGGTTTCACTGATTAGACATCTTAAGCCGGTATTTATAGGGATACAAAAGTGCTCTGATGGTTTTCATAAAAAGCTGCATATTTGGCACTTTTGAAGAAACATGTTGGTTTTTTAGGTGCCCGATTTCTTTATACAAGGCAATGGAATTCTGGTTTTGAGGGGGTTCTCAAATTCAAAATATTGAAACAGCCTTCACTTCAGACATCTGAAAATATTTCATATAACATAACTGCTGGCGTTGCAATCCAACAGTTCTGCTCCCGATGGTTTCCACGATGCAGTGCGGGTCTCCAGCTAATGGGTGGTGCCAGGGTATGACCTGACCAAAACCTAAAGGCTGTTAGGGAGGTCCTGGGGCGTGCAGATCCTTGGACTACGATGTCTGTGGCACATTGTTGATGCCAAAAACTGGTGATGCTTCACTGATGAAAACTTCCAATTAAATTTAGCTTCCCTTTTTTTTTTTTTTATGGTAGAAAAAATAATATGGCTATACATTTTTATTTTAACTTTTATTTCTGCTGAGATCTGTTTATGAGACCTGCTGAACAATAAGTGGGCTTAAGAGCTTAATTCTAGAGATCTCCTTAAAAATCTTGGGCTTGGTTTGGTCAGTCCAACAAAAAAAAACCCACACAGAAAGGAATTTTCACAGACGGGGTGGAAAGGCAGCCCCTGACTCTTGAACTGGAAAAAAATGCATGTACAGGATTAAGAAAAACCCAAAGCAGTACTATCAGTTTGTTGTGAGAGGCGCCTAGAGAATGATGTAAAAATGGCTTCCTCAGCTGCTTGCTATAACAGGTGGGTTTCTAATGAAGAGACACATCTGCGTCTCTGCAGGACAACAACTTACAGACATTTAACGCAGCATAATCTTGCATGGTCAGCGTTAAGCACTACAGGTTATCTACACTTGCATCTATTCCATTTCCAATAGGATCCACTATGATTATTCGGCTTAGCAAAGGGTCTTCTTGGAAGTCTGAGGGTTTGTATTTGTGGGAGGGAGGACAGAAGGAGCATTAATGCGGTGTGATACCTGATATTAAACTCCATTTGCTCTGTGGTGTCTGAAATTGTTCGGAGGTTACTGTAGGTTTCCTCTTCTGGAGCTCCATTGGAGTAGCTGGAGAGGACAAAGTGCCTGGGGATTCTACTCGTTTGAGACATCTTACTCTGCAACAAGTCATGAAAGACAACCCTGTGACTGCTTGTAACGCACATCTTTTCAGTTTAGATGGAAATTGTTTAACGCAGTCTTGAAGTTACCTTTTTTACTTCTCCAGTCAGAACGCGAGTGGTGCTAAAATAACTATTTTGAGAGCAGTCAAAGGAAAATTTCACTGACCCAACAGATGTACAGCAACTCAAATGTGCAGCACTTAGATAGCTGTTACTTCATATTGGCTCAAAACAGCCTAGAAATTGGAAAATCTAGATAAATATAGCTAGAGTAGATAAGTATAGTTTCTCAGTAGTTTCACTTAGTACAAGACGCTTTCCTGCGCTGTTTGCAACAACCTGCCTGGTATTAAATCACCCCAACAGATGGACATCCCCGGGCAGCAAAGTACCAAAAGCATAAAACTTGAACAGGTTTTCCTAGGGCTTTGATTTACGTCTGTGTTTATGCATCATCTTCAGCCGGGGGCCGCCACTATGGAAATTACAAGCAGCTCACCAGAGAAATAAAATATAACAAAGATTTAAACAGAT
Source organism: Ibidorhyncha struthersii (assembly GCA_013398815.1). Taxonomy (NCBI): domain Eukaryota; kingdom Metazoa; phylum Chordata; class Aves; order Charadriiformes; family Charadriidae; genus Ibidorhyncha; species Ibidorhyncha struthersii. The sequence goes on along the minus strand of VZSZ01011388.1, from coordinate 200,177 downwards.
GAACAGCTTTCCAAATGGAAGAGTGGACAGTAGGAACCCCTAAAAATCAGTGGAGCTGCCCGCTTGTATGATGGGAAAGTTACTCACAACCAGTAGCCAGGCTCTAGCACGTGAGGAGGTGGTCCTCTTCTCAGTAAAATAAATGGCAAAACTTAACAGCTTTCAGCGTAAGTGGTACATCTCTAATACGGCCAGTATTTGGATAACACTTCCCTGAAAGCACTAAAGAGGTTCAGTTCACCAGCAGCGCAGCTTGGAGCCGAGCTGATGTTTTTGTAGTTTTTACGACTGTTTTATTTGGCTTATCAAGAGAAATGACATCAGAGCCATGCAAGGGGATTATTTCAAACTACACGCGCGCCTTTGGGCAGGTAACGCTCCTCCTGCCCCTTGGACACTTGCTGCAGTGGGAGGCTCTGCCTGTTGTCTCAAGGGCGCCTGCTGATGAACTTAATGACAGTCTTCTGGAGGTGCTCCATTTTTATCTGGTGTGGTTTTGGCCAGCTCTTCTATCATCTCTCTGCTTCCAGCTCCATCGTTACAGACCTGACCCTCCCCACCCCCCTTTGTTGATGGAGTGATCTCGGACAGCAACAAAGGGGGTTTCCCCCTGGCTGGATTCCTTTCTCCTTTTAAGCACGCTCTCTGGGGGTCAAATGAATAAAACTCAGGTAAAGTAGTATCAGAGATGGAGCTAAACCAAGCCGAAGGTATCTGTCATAATGCTGCTTGGCGGGGATTTCTTTCGCCACATTTCTGCAGTCCTGTAAACTCTTTTAAGTTTTACACTCGCAGTGAGGTTGGGGCCTTTGCGCCCCAAGGAAGCCTTGATGATGTTTCAATATTTAGATGAAACTCACATATTCCACAAAGCAAAATTATTAATAATTAATGTGTATACATTATTGCGTAAGCGAACACACAGAAATGTGATATAAATAGATGAAAATATACTCGGTTCTACCATAGTGAAGGCTCTTCTTACCGACGTTTAATGTGGCTGGGGAAAAGCATGCCATGGACTAGTTTCTGCTGGGTAGATTCGCATGTGTCATACAGTTTGTAGTTTAATATTCTGTTTTTTTCCTTCCTGTAACATTTCTGCTTTACTCATATAGATGTTTATAATCTAGGATTTTAAATATATCCAGACTTCTGAGGAGCTGTGTAGTTTAGCAGTGACAAAGAGGAGTGCCTGAATTTTATTGCCACCACTATGAGGGAGTTGTGTGACCCAACTCTGTTCCTCAGGGGAAATACCACGGTCCTTTCTTCCAAGAGGGCACCTATGGATTTGTATGTAAGAGCTGCAGAATCTGATGTATTTTACATGTGAGTTAAAAGGCTTAAGTAAGAGAGAGAGAGAGAGATGATAGCGTCAGGTGCTATATTTGCTCCAAGAGATGCCCTGTCCTGTTTTAAACACTTTGCATTGCTGTATGTCTCTCTCTCTCTGGTCCAAACAAAAATCGGGAAAAAAAGGGTAATGACTGTAGAGGGACTTTGGGCATTCCAGCACCATACCTGATTTCCAGATACCCAGTCACCCCAAAGACACCATAGCTCTGAATCAGGTGCCAAGGCTCCATACGTACCCCACAGTGAAGCCGTTTCACTTTAAATAAATCCAGGTTCACTGGAGCAGGCACTTGAACTGACTCTTCCGTTTCCTAGGGGAACATCTAGACCAGTGGGTTACTGGGTATAGTGATGGTCAACAGCTGATCACATTCCCACAACTCTATCCCTGTCTGGTTTTTGTGCAAGGTCCGATGCGACACGTATGCCATTGCAGTACGGACTGGATGACCCAGGGCAGCTCCTGGTTTGAGAACTCCACCAGAGCTCAGGCAGGAGCTCCCAAAGGTCCTGAAGGTTCAGGAATGGGAAACTGGCAATGGCCGAGCAAGGTCTGGAGGATCTCAGGGATGCTGAAGTGTCAGTTCTCTGGATGCAGTTAGTCTCAGTGGACCGCATAAAGAAATGGTCACAGCATGCAGTTTTGGACTTTTTGAGGTTAAACCACCCAACCTGTGTGAGCAACGTGTACGCTCACACGTACAAAATAAACATCTAGGTATGTAGTGATGTATTCCTGTAGCCCGTGGGTACCACAGGGAGATTACCAAATGGAAATGCGTTGTGTTTCTTCACGGCTTATAAAATCATTAAAGGTTTCTAGTAAAAGAAGTACTATAGTGGATAAAATGTATTAAAACCCAGCATAAAAAGGCAGCTGTCTGTTGCACATGTACACTGACTATTCTTAGCCTTTACAACAGTGCATTGTGAAAAAAATAACCTAAAAAAAGGTATTTTCTTTTTCTCTTTTGTTTGTTTTTTTCCCCCTCGTTTCTAGACTCAACGCTGGTTTCACATTCACAGGACCATACAATGGAAATGTCTATATCTGTGAGAGATGAAAACTGCGTTCTGAAAAAAACCTATAATAAGTCAATACACTACAGAACTCAGACATGTAAACAAACCATACAATACCACAACCAAAGCCCAAAGCACAACATATGCTACCTCACACCTGTTATGATAATACCTTCCTCCCACAGGCTAAAAAAGAAACTGTCGTAGCTGTTGGGTCATGCTCTCCACAGCTCAGCTGCAGCCTGGTATGCTGGCTTTGCCCACCAATTTGTCTCAATGTAAGGGCAAGCCAACAAAGAGGGGATTTATAACGTATTTTACGGGACAGACAGCGTGGGGGAAAAGGCAGTCTGGTAGGGCTACTGTCTTGAAGATGTACAAGATGGGTCTAATTTAGTTTCAAAGCAAAGCTTGGCAATTGCCTTCTTGGCAAAGAAGCAAAGAGCAAATTGAGGCTGTTTACTGATTTCCGACATTGTTTTTAAAATCTAGGTCTATAGAGAAATAGATGTAAAATGTGCATTAGTATGGACCCGTTCTGTTCCTCAGGTTTGGATCCGTGCAGAGCTGGGCAAGAGGAACGTATACCACACTCCATGGGCCCTTCTGGTTCTCCAGAGCAAGATGTGTTAATCTTCTACCACCCATCTCACGCTTTCCTTCTTTCTCTCATTTATACAGAAAGAAAAGGCAAACTGATACTGGTTTACAGAAAGCAAGAGGTTGTACGCGTGCAGGAGTAGTGGCTTGTCATCTAGAGAGAAGCGACCACAACCAAGTCCTCACGATGCCTCTGAGGCGGCGGCAGCAGGACCCCATGCCAGCGACAGAGATCGTTTCCAAACTAGCAACCAGATCAAAAAGCTCATGCTTCTCTGCAAGGCATTGACCGAGCAAACGAAAAGCTTAGTTTCAATGGTGAAGTGCCTTCAGCAGAATAAATAATGTATTTCAAGTTAAATACATACTTAATGTTTTGCTGAATAGAGGCCCAGATCCAAATTAGAAAAAAAAAAAACAAAACCAAAAACCAACACACCAGCCCTCTAAATGCCTAATTATATGATGGAAATTATGGCATTATATGAACACAATTACGATTGAATAATGAAGCATCTTTGGTAGAAAGAGTATGTTGACGCTGTCTTTACTTTGCATAGTCAGTTTTTTCTATTTGTGTCTTTTTTTACGTAGCAAAAGGGAACAGAAAATCTTCTTGAAAAAGGAACATGTTGCTAAACCAATTACGCCAGCAGGTGAGTCGGGGAACAGGAAAAGGTCCTGAAATTTACTTGTAGTCAGTTCAATTAGATTTGCTGTGGTAATATTTTTTAAGATGACAGGCGTGATGATACTTCGGTATAAGGCACTGAATGCATTAATTATAGTTTATGTATTTATGTATTTTATGACTTATCTATGGTATAATTTATGTGCACTTTATGTCTTACGCATGCAATCTTACGTATTTTATTCAGGCACGACAGGGTAAGGCTATTAATAATTCCAATACGTGATTTACTATGTTTTAAAGCTGATCATGAAAGTACAAAACTACTACCAGTAATCTAATTCCAGCGTTCAGGCTGAAAATTCCCAGCACCTACCTACGTAAATATGGATTGCCAGACAGGACCCTCACCCTTTACCCCTGAAGGTATCAAAGCATATCTCAAACTGTTTCAGATTCTACCAGCTGCCCATGCAAACTAAATTTAAATGAAAAACAAACAGAGGCTTGGTTGTTTGCGTATATACCTCCAATCCATAGCCTACTCTTTCAAAACATGACATCATCCTCGCTGTTGCAAATACAAATCTCTATGCCATTTTACAAGGACAAGCCTTTGATAAAATGACCGACGATTAAGAGCTAGTTAAGGTTACAGAGAAACGGGGATATTGGCCACTCAGGGTGCTGTGGCGAGGAAGAATATACTCTTTAAAACCCAAGGCAGATTTTTGGGTTGGGTTGGGTTGGTTTTTTTTAAGTCCGAGGCTCTCCTATGAACCCTGTCAGATTAGCAGCAGTTGCTCTGGGCTGTTGACCCTCCTCCTTTGCAAGTCAGAAGCCGTACGGCACCAGCACTGGCAGCACGTAGGCGGTGGGAAGCGCAACCACGGCTACAGGACATCTCTGCCCCTTCCTTCGTACAAACACCTGGGCTTCCACAGCTCTGCCTCCTGAACCAGCACAGCGCCTGGCAACACGTGGCAAGGTAGCCATCGCCAACCGCAGTTTCTCTTGGAAAGATAAGAGGTTAGGTCATCGTTACTCGTTTTTTGAATAGTGCAGGTTAGTTAACCCAGGTTGCTGGAATAACTCTTAAATCGGTATCAGGTCCAGGAGCAAAGATAAATTAATTCTTTGTCTCGTACTGTGTTCCCAGTCAGCTTAACATCGATGACCTTGGAGACTGTTTACGCATAAACACTTCTTAATATTGCCTCAAACAGCTATTAAAGGCACACTTCTGTAAATCTAACAAATGTTCTTCTTATATTCTATTTCATTTACGTTTCATGCTCAGTAAGTTAGTGTGAGAACATGCCTTCACTGGGAATTTAACACAGGCTTTCTTAACTCAAAACAGGATAGAAATGAAGCGTTTGATTGTATTTAAAAATAATCAAATGATTAAGTCCTGTGACCTCAGTAGTGAAAGAAATGCACAGAGCAGACTTTAAATGGAGGAAACCTTTTGAAGTAAAGAGCTGTCACAGGTATTTTCTATTTCAGTCGCTGCTGAAAATGTTTAAGGGGCCCTGACTGAAATTCTGAGTCAAGACGTCAAGAATCTGTCAAGATTTTTATGCGTTATCAGCATTTGCATGTTGTCTGTTTGAGCACTCAGAGAGCACCAGTCCTTACTGTGACATTTACTATCTGACTGTAGACAACAAGAGGTTTCCATGTTAAAAAGTAGATAGTACAGATAGTACAGTTACGTCTGCATTAAAAAGTCATGATTCGATAAGCCTACAAAGCACCATTTTCCTTGAACAATCTACTGATCCCTTCAGTGCTCACAGGCCTATTTCAACAGCTTCTAAATACTCAAAGAAACAAGGTGGGTTCTGCCTTTATTAAAATTTATTCTGCTTTTATTAAATTCCCAAGAAGTTTAACGGGAAGAACTAAGAACACTGAAGAGAAAAATATACTGATACCAAACTGAAACTAACCATTTCTATTAAGAAAAAAACACCAGACAAACACACAACATTTTTTCTGCCACGCTCAGATTTTTGTTTTGTGACAGCACCGCCTATCTCAGTGATGTCGCCTTTGTTCTACTTGTTCACAAAGAGTTCAGGTTTGGATTAAGCCAGAAAGCTTCTGCTCTAACATTTACATTTCCTTTTCAAAACATCTTCTGCCCTTTGCACTTCTCAGTCTCACCAAAAGGTCAAGATTCTTTCATAATAAATAAGAATTTGTTTAAAATTGTGACTTGAGTTGCATGGCTAAGTTGTAGGAGGTAAGTATGGCAATGGATATAGTTCAATAATCCATGAATGAACCATAAAGCTACGGAAAATGTTTCTTTGTTCACATTTATTCTAAAATTTTGTATCTTAGACTTTTTTATTTTTGAAAGCTCCTAAAATAAGTGATGCAGATAGAGAAGTTGTTATTGGTAGTCAGAAAAGTTCATGCAGTGCTCATAATTATTAATACAGTTACATGAGAAAAGTGGAATACTTCAATCTAACATTAACATCCCTTCAATCAAATTGAAAAAAAAAAAATCTGCTGTACTTAAGAGACCTTGTTCTACCCTCCCATCCACTTGAAGGGCGAAGTACCTGCAACAAGCCCGCTGGCATCCTCAGCAAGCAGATTATGGAATTCATGCCTTGATATTAAATTCAGGATTAAAGGATGCTGATCACCAAGGTCATAATCTATGAAAATACTTAGGCAGATATGTAGCTTCAACAGATCAAATCATATTGTTAATTTAAACATGATCATTCCTATTCTCAAAAAGCCAGCATGTTTGGGATAGCTATGGGCTGCTGTTCTCCCTCACCTGGTCCCCCTCGGCACTGCGCGGCACGGCACACGCGCTGCCATGTATTGCCACCTCGCACCTGCATCCTGTCCCATTTAACAGGGATGCTTTATTGGACTTGTGGTCAGAAAACTCAGCGTCGTCTGTGACCTTTGGTGGTCTTCTACAGGTGCCTCTGAGATCCCACTTACTGCTGCCAGATTAGGAAAATGAGAGAAACTGTTGATTTGCAGGTACAGTGTAAGTCTAAGAACTCAAATTTAACTCGCTATTTATGCTGTCTGTCTTGTTCTGCACGTCAGTATAAAGAATTAAAATGCCATCCTGTTCTCAGTTTTACTTAGGCTTCCTGCATGGATAAAATGCTGAGAGTAACAGTGTTAAAAGCACTGCAATAAAATGACTACGACTTAAAATCTAGTTCAACTACAATATTTTAATGGTGTTTTTACACAATAAAATTACCAAGCTACCATTGGTAAGGTATATTTCACACATCTTGCAGACACCAACAATAGAAGCAGGGTGTCTTATTAAATTAATCAAATCAAATTAAGATCAAGTGTGTAAAACTGACTGTGAAGAGCAAAAGAAGGTGGTCCTATGCACAGGAGTCACCTCGCCCTGATACAGCACCCTATTTCTTCAAACGCAATGTGTTCTTCACTCATTTTCTTTTTGTAAGTTTGTAGCCCTTACTCATATACATTTTGATTTCNTTTACTACTCTCTCCGGTAACTGCAGGATCAAGCTCGCAGTTAGTACCCAACTCCCACCAGCTCCTGCTTTGGCCAGCAGGCTGTTTACCTGCAGAAGCCGAGTGCATGCGGTTTTTCTCTAAATGGTCTTATGGTGAATGGCCTACTGATACAAAAATCCTTAAAAAGAGCTACCACGGACACCTACCGACCAGGTGAAATGGGCAATTTTCTTAAATTGCTCCTTTCAGAGAGACAGGGTCTCTACAGTGGGGATGTTTTGACATCAGAAGACATCACATACCTTGCACAAACACCGATTTTCTTCGTTATATTCAGTCCTAATTCCCATTCAACTGACATGCATTAAATGGCAAAAAAAGAAAAAAAAAAACACAAAATCACATACTCTCAATATGTTAACTCAAAATAACTTTGTCCATGTACCTGTGAGAGAAAATTATAATGGAGACCATTCTTTCTTGTTACGCATATGTCTTTCTGCTACAGCCTAGAGAAGCAGACTCAGGCTAATAGTCACTTTGCAATTTAAACACCCAGAAATCTGCTTCATCACAGAACTCACCACGCTCCCGTAATCACGCCTTCTGAAATGACAGAAACGTTACTGGGCGTTTACTGCCGTGTGGATTTCTTTATCCAGCTCTGCTGTCGCACATCATACCTGTTACCAGTAGCGGTGTTGTAAACGTATAGAGAAAACGAGTTCTTCGGCAACATTTAGAAGTGTTTATCGGTGGCACGTTTAGCTATACATCTGAGACTTATTTTGAGGGCTTATTTCCTGCTTTGCTAAGAGTGAAAGTACACGTACTCCGCTCCTCATTTGTTTAGAAGACAGCAGTTGAGTACAAAGCACGCAGGTCCCCGCAGCATCACTTGGAAGGGC
>VZSZ01011388.1:172255-188247 GCA_013398815.1 Ibidorhyncha struthersii | reverse complement strand
CCTGAGCAGCGAAAGACACCAAAGCCGCCCCCGCCGCGGAGACAAAATGGCCGCCGGCGGCGCCAGACTGGGCCGCTGTGCGTCTCCCTGGCAACCGCATTCTCCCCCGCCTGTGCCACCGCCTCACCGGAAGTCCCGCCCCTGGCGCGTCGCGGTTGCTAGGGAGCGTCGCCGGAAGGGGCGGGGGCAGAGGCCTGGTCGCAGCGGAGCGGCCGGTGGGGACGGCTGGGCGTGAGGGGGGAGCGGCAGCCGCCCCTCCTGCCGGCAGGTGAGCGCGGGGGCGCGGGTTGGCTCGTTCCCCCCCCCTCGCCATGGTGCGGGTTGCAACCGCCTGCTGTCGGGGGAGGTGTTCGGCCTCCCTTCCCCCCCCCGGGGCTATCGCGACAGCTGAAGATCGCTGTAGGATCGCGACCCTCCCTGGGAGATGGAGGGGGAGGTGGTCGTCTCGCCCAGGTTCCCCTTGCGGGCCCGCTCTCGGAGAGCGCCTGGGAGGGACTGGGGCAAAGCCAGCCGGGGTCAGCCTCTTTGTGCGGCTGTCGCGACATGGCGAGTCGCACCGCGGTTGAGGAGTTAATGGAGACCCGAGCCCGGCGGCCTCCGTTGCGGTTCCCTGCAGGAGCGTATGGCGTGAAGGTGTCTGCTTCTGGGCCTTTGGTGATGGGCTCCCCCGGGCTCCGCGGTTCCGACAGCCCCACTACCCAGCAGTTTCAGTCTTAAGCTCCTTTTTACCCCTAACATTTTGGGACTCGCTCTGGCAGGCCCTCCTAGTCTCCTCTGATGGCACAACTGCATCAGCCGAACTGGATTTTCCAGTAATAAACTTAATAATGAACCACAATTACGTTTGCAACTGTTAGGAGCAAATACAGCGTGCTAGATCAGGAATCCTCGTACACACGCAGGTACCGGCACTGCTTACTTACACTTAATTTGCAAGGTGAGAAGACGGTCTGTGATCAGCACGAGTAGCTCCCTAGCGGCAGTAACTCCCAGGAAGAGTAACCACCGGGATGGTTTTGGGTCTTGCCATGACTTTGTGAATTTGTGCCGGCCACGTGCCAGAGCAAGAGGGCCTCGCTTTGGATTAGGCTTCTGCCTGGCTTCCTTACGTTTACTTACTATTGCTGTGACCGGTAAAGGCAGTGTTTTGGGGAAGCGTCAGGCCTGCTATGCCTATACTATATACTTGTCTCCTGAACAGGAGGTCTGGTGCTCTGAGAAGGATTTCACTTACTGTACTGTTACCCTACTATATGCAGGCTAGGGCTGTGTTATACAGCTCTTCTTTGATGCTTGTCGAAGCTAAGGGTCTCAGCTGACCAGAAGCTTGAATGCGTGGTTATCTCATGCAATTTCATCAGGTTATCTAGAATACCTAATTGCAGATTAGAGGATTCCTGTAGAAAATTATGTTGTATTAAAATTATATTATTGAAAATAAGAAAGCTTTTGGTACAACTTAATGTAAGTTATGACTCCCTGTTTGTGGGTTTCAATAATCAAATTACACAAAATCGGAAGGTTTTATTTACAGGTCAGTTAAATATCGTCTGAGATGATCAAATGGTCCACATAAACCAAGGACTAATTTTCAGTCCGCTGTTTTATTGCTGTCATTTCAATCCTCCTGTAGCGGGATGGATCTATAAGGCCTAAAGTTCCCAAAATGGTAGAATAATTGCACTCCTGTAATCTTCTTTTTTTTATTTGTGGTAGAAGTTGTCTTCAATTTTTAGCTTTGGTTTAGTTTTAACTCACCTTCCTGTGGGTAAGTCTTCTGTTGAATTGTCCCTGGCTTCTGAAGTCAAACAGTGCAGTCTCTGGGAGTAAGACCACAAGACAAGTCGTGGCGCAGTCCCACCTGCTACCACAAAATCCACTTGCTGGATTAGTACGTGCAGTCTTTCAGGGCTCCTTGCCACAGGATGTGTAGCATGTGTTGAAATCTCTTCATAAAGAATCCTATAGAAAAGACGCTGTGACAGCTGTTGCATCCCAGGGTAGAAATGCATAGTGTTATTAGAAATGTCGGCAAAGTAGCCCTGCTTGTGGCAGTGCACCAGGTCTCTCAATCTTTGCCAGGCAGTAGCTACATGCTGCTGTAAAGACAGAGATGCAGGCAGCTACATTTGTCTGAGGCAGCGTTTCTGGAAGAACAACCCCTGAGGGTACTTGTAGCTTATGTACTAGGGGTGCTGGAGTGAGATACGCTTGTGAAGCACAGAGCAAGATCAGGGAGTTGTGTGACAGAGAAACAGGCGTAGCATTGGCGTTGGATGTTGGTAAACCTAACGGGGTAGCTTGGAGATGTGGAAGACGCGTTTTAAGGTCTTTTGAAAATTTTACGTTGTGTTTGGTTTATGCTGTTGTAGCATTTAACACATTTCCTTTTGAAGGGACGATTCTGTTCCAAGCTGACTAATCCCTGAACTTTTAAATCCACAACAAGATGATGTGTGGTACTAGTGAGTCACTGATTGTGAATCATACATACTTCAGTACAAATAAATGAATCCCTTTGTTTCATTTATTTTTGTTTTGGTAGTATCTGGAAGGCCCAGAGAAAGACCATGACCTTGTAGAAGTAGATGTTGTATAAACATACACAACCCCGCCCGAGCCTGCATATACTCATTTCTATCTGACTATTAAGCTTGGTTTCAATTTGGTTTACCAATGTGAATAAAAATAAGTGTGTCTAAAACTCTTTAAAATGGGAGTCTAATAGTAAACATTTCTGCCTTGTGGAGTTTGGCAGTTTAAATAGTCTAGGAAGGAAAAAGTGGGAGCACTATATAATGGGCTATGCCTCCCAGGAAGAGAGAAACCATGGGAATGTTAGCTTGCTAGCAGATGTACATCTCCATATCTAGTCCTAGAAACTGAAGACCCCTTGAATTCCAGTCCAGTATCTTAGTCGCAGAAATTGTATTAACTATGTTCATTATTTACTTGCATTAATTACAGTACTACATTAGTAAAGATGATTTGAAGTTTTAATTGACTTTTTAATGGAAAAGTATATGAAGAGGGAGCAGTAGATGGTGTTACGTGTGTGTGTGTGTGTGTAACTCTGCTTTCTCCTGCTCCCTTGCATGGCCGTTTTTATTCTTGGGAGAGGTGTGTGCCAAAGAATCTGCTTTTGGCTTAAGGAGATTTTCTTCTGAATCAGCACTTCTCTGTGGTTAACTTCTGTGAAACATAACTATAAAAATTCACTAGGCTGCAATTGACAGCTAATTTGTGGAATGAACTGTAAAAAGACTAAACAGCAACACTGAAACTGCTTGTGAGAGCTATCTGCCCTTGCCTTTATCAGTTATTATCATTTGCTCATGAGTACATGTTAGCTTTCTTAATAGTTGTATTATCGATCAGGCCTACATCCTGGGAGGCTGGGCTTCACCAATTACTTAGAAATGGGGTAAATATGTTGTTCGTTGTGTAAAGTATCGTGTTCTGTCCACATCAACTGGATTGTAGGCTTTTGGCTCTAGGCTATGTATGCGTGACGGACAATATGCATATACAATTCGTGTTTCTTTGCTCCCGTCTTCATTGGTATTACATTAATGCATGATATGAGACACCATGTGAAGGGGATCTTGCCGAAGAACCCTGGTAAAGGGAAGTGCGAGCAGGTGAGAGCCTGCTGCTGTCAGAAAGCTTCAGCCTGCCCTTCAGGGAGGTAGCAATTGTGGGTGCTGGGCTTGTCCTTGCCTCTCCTTCAGTGTGTTTGTTGTGCATTCCCACCTTGCTTGACTTCGTTGTCTTTCTCAAACAAAAAAAGCAAGGATGTAACACAATATATCAGAGGACTGATGAAAGTAACTTGATGTGGTGGGTTGACCCTGACTGGACTCCAGGTGCCCACCAAAGCCGCTCTGTCGCTCCCCCTCCTCAGCTGGACAGGGGGAGAGAAAATACAACAAAAGACTCATGGGTCGAGATAAGGACAGGGAGATTACTCAGCAATTACTATCACGGGCAAAACAGACTCAACTTGGGGAAAATTATTTTAATTCGTTACCAATCCAATCCAAGTAGGGTAATGAGAAATAAAAACTAAATCTTAAAACATCTTCCCCCCACCCTTCCCTTCTTCCCAGGCTCAACTTCACTCCTGAGTTTCTGCTACTTCCTCCCCCTGCGCCATAGTGGTGCAGGGGGACAGGAAATGGGGGTTGTGGTCAGTTCATCACATGAGGTTTCTGCCGCTCCCTCCTCCTCAGGGGGATGACTCCTCACACTCTTCCCCTGCTCCAGTGTGGGGTCTCTCCCACAGGAGACAGTTCTCCATGGACTTCTCCAAGGGGAGAAGGGTCCTTCCATGGGGTGCAGTCCTTCAGAAACAGAGCAAGTCCTGCCAGCAAACCTGCTCCAGCATGGGCTCCTCTCTCCACCGGGCCACAGGTCCTGCCAGGAGCCTGCTCCAGCACAGGCTGTCCACAGGGTCACACTTCCTTCAGTTGCATCCACCTGCTCCAGTTTGGGGTCCTCCATGGACTGCAGGTGGATATCTGCTCCACCGTTAACCTCCATGGGCTGCAGGGGGACAGCCTGTCTTGCCACAGTCTTTAGCATGTGCTGCAGGGGAATCTCTGCTCCAGTACCTGGAGCACCTCCTCCCCCTCCTTCTTCACTGACCTTGCTGTCTGCAGAGCTGTCCCTCTCACATATTCTCAATCCTCTCTTCTGGCTGCTGCCACGCAGGTTTTTTTGCCCCCTTCTTAGCTATGTTATCACAGAGGTGCTACCACCATCGCTGGTAGGCTTAGGCTTGGCCTTGGCCAGCGGCGAGTCTGTCTTGGAGCTGGCTGGCATTGGCTCTGTCGGACACAGGGGAAACCTCTAGCAGCTTCTCACAAAAGCCACCCAGGACACCACCCCCCCCTACCGAAACCTTGCCACGCAAACCTAATACACTTGAGCCTCCCAGAGCAAGGCAGACATCAGTGAACTGGAGTGAGTTGAGCAGAGGGTTACCAAGATGATCAGGGGACTGAAGCACTTGTCTGGTGAGGAGAAGCTGGGGCAACTATGTTTCTTCAGCCTGGAGAAGAGGTGGTTCTGGGATCACCTAAAAGCAGTCTGCCTGTACCCATGAAGAGGTTATCAAAAAGGCAGACCCAGGCTCTTTAGCATGGTGAAAGGTGGGAAGATGAGAGACAACAGGTATAAGCTGAAAGAAGAAAGGTTTAGAATACGTAGAAAAATATATGGAAAAAACCCTTTTCCCCATGTGGCCAGTCAAGCAGTGAGACGGGATGTCCAGAGAAACTGTGAATCTCTGGATGTTTTCAAAATGTGGCTGGATAAAGCTCTGAGCAACCTGATCTTACCTCATAGCTAACCCTGCAGTGAGTGGGGGGGCTGGACAAGAGACCTTCTGAGATCCCTTCCAGCCGGACTGATGGCCTGATCCAGAAAAGGCTGATCTGGACAAGTGAGAGCTCTAATGTAGAAAGTGACACCTAGGTGTCATGAATTGAAGTGCAGCTTGTAAGCGCTGTTCTAACAACCTTAGGTTTGGGGAAATCCTGCTGCCAAGGATTTAATGGTATCAGCTTTATCCATATCCCCTTCAGCTAGAGCAGACGGCAAAATCATGGCTGCATGAAATACAGAGAAGACAGCAGAAAGTTGGTAACTTTTGTTCCCTTCCTCATGGTATAGCAAATCCTGATTCTTAATAGAGCATGTATGGGATTTCTCTTGGAATCATTTTCTTCTACAGTCACTAAGTGATCCAGATGAACTCTGCTACTTCAAAACAAAGGAAAAAAGTATACGTTCGTAAGTCTTGGTTAGAAATAATAACATGTCTGTGCTTTATGCTTGGTTCTGTAAGCATTACCCAGTAAGCATACGATAGTGATTTCTGTCATTAGTGTATTTAAAGGAAGACACGAGTTGTGTGCCCATTCATAAAAGGTGGATTGGCTGGGGAGTGTGAAAGCTCCTTGTAACTAGTGTCCTTGTTCGTAGTTGTCCAGTTGACAGATGCAGGGTTTCAGTCTGAACCTAAGATGTTATTTTCCTTTATTTTTAAATTAATTTACTTCTTTTATCTTACTGATGTTAGTGCTTTCTAGATGCCACTTTTCTTCTGCTTTGACTTTACCGGTTTGTATTCTCCCCTGGTTTCAATTTCATATCTTTAAACTTTTCTTTACTCACAGGTTGATTCTACTTTAGGATAATGGCAGGAAAAGTGAAGTGGGTAACTGACATAGAAAAATCAGTTCTAATAAACAACTTTGAAAAAAGAGGCTGGATTCAGGTGGCAGAAAACGAAGACTGGAATTTTTATTGGTAAGTACATTAAAAATACCAATTTCTAAATTTGTGAAGCATTTTAATATGTTATGTTAATACCATTAATAATATAACAAAATGCATACCAAAAATTAAAGATACAGAAATTATCATGGATTTACTGCAGTGCTTCTAAGAGCACAATATTGTTTTATTGCTTCTGTAATGTCTTATGCTGTTGCTGGTCTTCTGTTCAGATTTGCATTGGCAGATTTCCGTATCTGTGCAGGCCTGCTAAAATTATTGGTGTTCCTTAGGGAGAAGGTCCCATCTGCATGGATCCATTCCCATGCTACCGATCTCATGTATCGTTAGAGTTTGCCAAAGGTTTTGTCAGGGCGTGGAAAGTCACTGACCTAGCAAGATACGATCACTTCTGGGAATACCAATTGTAAAAAGCCCAGGGCAAAGGCTGTGCTCAGTGTTTTTTGTTTTGAAATGTGATACCTGTTTTTATTTGATTTCTTTTGTACACGGTAAGCAGAATTTTTCCTTTACTGTTGGAGGGGATTTGTGGTCTGAGGGGAATCTTTGAATGTATCTTTTCCCAAAATTTTCTGACAACACAATGTAAGCAAAATAATCCAAGAGTACACAGTTCCAATATATGATAAAATATTCTCTTATCAGTGTGGTGAGGGCTTGCCCTGTTACCAGAGTCCAGGCTCCTGTAATAAAGGCCTTGAGAACTGTACTTTCCTTCTCCTTCATGATAATGATTTATGTGCAGACTAATTATTCAACATTTCAATACTGAGAGTGAATGTGAAATTAAATCAAGATAATGGTGAAAGGAGAGTAAGTAATCTAACTTCTTACTCGGCATTTGTCTAATATAAGACCATGAAATGCTGTCCTAGAATGCAGTAATCTTTTAATTGGCAGAAACAATACTGTTTAAGTAAACCAAACAATTTATATTGTCCCTTTCAAATACAACAGAATGGCATTTTTGCTGCCAAATGTACCCTTTGTGAACCACTTATTTAAATGGGTAGGAATCTGGTCATGCTTTCGGAATGCAGTTGGGGAGGAGTGGGGGAACAGGGCACTCATGAAAACTGTTGTGTGACTGGTTGTTTTGTTTTGGTTTGGTTTTTTTTTCCTGAAATGGTAATGTAGCAGATTGATGGCATTCAGGAAATATTCTTAAGTTTTCAATGTCAAACATCTAATACACAAAATACTTCATATCTATGGCCCTGCTCTTATCTTCTGTGAAAAATGAAGTAGATAACTGATTAGATGACTTTGTCACTGCAGCCCTCTGATCTGGCATTTATGGGTGTTTTTAGCAAAATCGCTGTTTTCAGTTCATATGCTTGAAGTTCTTTACAATCCGAATAGCCAGGTAGTCAGTAGGAAGTTGTTTTTGTGGCTTTTTTTAAGAGGGAAGCTGAGTTTCCAGAGAGTGAAGTAACAAATTTAGAAAGGTGCTTCTGTAGCATTTGGGTACACATCAGTCATTTTTAGGCCCTTCTGGGGGTTGACCTGACTATCAACAAACCAGAGTCCAGTAGGGCCAAGTTGTCATCTTCCTTTCCTCACATTCTGTGCCAGTTTCAGTAGTAGTAGAGGGATCGATAAAACCTCTGGCAGGCTTTAATTGGATGTGCTAATAGAAGTTCAGGATATGTTGGATTGTCAGTACAGCAAAATATTATACTATAAAGAGAAATGAGAGAGAGGAAAGATGAAATGAATGTAATGAAATAATTTCATGTTTGTCCTCCTGAATTGTGTTTCTTGGGAGAAATCATTTGGTATCTGTCTTTGCTTTCAGGATGAGCGTACAAACAATCAGAAATGTTTTCAGTGTGGAAACTGGTTACCGCCTCTCTGATGACCAAATTGTCAATCATTTCCCGAACCACTATGAACTGACTAGAAAAGATTTGATGGTAAAGAATATCAAGCGTTATAGGAAAGAGCTTGAGAAAGAAGGAAGTCCTCTTGCAGAAAAGGACGAAAATGGGAAATATATTTATTTGGGTATGTGGTTCTCATTATCAGCATTAATTTTTTTTCCTGTGTGGTCAATAACCTGGAATTGAGCTAGCTTTAATATGCATAAAGCACTGAACCACTGAAGTGCTAGAACATTAAAGTGACTGTCTTGAAATGCTCTGTCCCTGTCAATTAAATGAAGCGCACTTTATCCTAAAATTATTTGCTGCATTCTGCAAATCTAACGGCCTTCTCTCTCTCTATTCTCCTACTTTTCCTTCCCCTCAAATCTGTCATTAGAGCATAAGGAAACCCAAGAATAGGGAAAGCGATAAAAACAGTAGCAGTGAATATTTCATATGAAATAGTGTATTTTCAAAGCTTTTCACAAACCTTGCTTTGAAGGATAATGGCTAATATTTTACAAATTGAGAGGAATAGTGGGGATGCCACTCGTTCAGGATCTTTCTTGAAATTGGAGTTAAAGCAGAAATAAAGGATCGAACATTTTTGTTTCCGTGTCATATTACCACAGCACTAAGGCCGCTGCTGTGTACATGCTAGTAGTATTCAGCAGTATTCAAAGAGAACAAACCCAGTCTGTATGCATGGAAGTTGTATTTAGACTTAGTTTTGTAAGTAGCAGGGTCCTTAAAGAAAACTGAACTTAACAGTGCAGCATTAGCTGAAGCAACATCAGATGAAGTGATAATGAAATTATTATTTTTAAGTGTAAGCATACAGAAATAGATGTGTAACCAGGCTTTTTGTGTTTGCGGGGACGGGAGGGAGGAGGAGTCTCGGGGAGGAGAGGGGTTAGTTGAGTTTTTGTTGGCGTTGTTTTGGTTTGGGGTTTTTTTTAAATTATTTTGAAGAGCGAAAATTTTTTGATTAAGGTACTCTGCAGTAAGTTTAGTTGTGAAACTAAAGGGCTCTGGAACTTCATATGAGACATGGTTGGAGTTTCTGTAATTCAAAAGTGAAAAAACATCTGAAAATCTTATACTGGAGCAAAGACTAAGTTAAACTTTTGCAGAAAGACTCTAGACAGAACTGAATGAACAAACTCTTCAGAGGAGAAATTTGGGGGAAGTTGGAGAACAAGTAATGACTGCTAGAAAATAAAATAAAATAAAAACCCAAACCCCACCAAAAAAAAAAATCCCCCAAACCAAAACAGCTATAGATCAGGAATGAGAAGAGTAAAGTTATT
The DNA here is from genome assembly GCA_013398815.1 of Ibidorhyncha struthersii. Lineage (NCBI taxonomy): Eukaryota > Metazoa > Chordata > Aves > Charadriiformes > Charadriidae > Ibidorhyncha > Ibidorhyncha struthersii. The sequence goes on along the minus strand of VZSZ01011388.1, from coordinate 178,769 downwards.
TTGGAGGTCAGAAAGCACTGGAGTGAAACAGAGATGGGGATACATTGAGTTGATTTACATCTTGGGAAAGTGAAATTAAAACAGCAGGGTTCATCCATGTAAGAAAGAAGCAGTTCTGTATGGATGGATGTGAGGATGATCTGACAACAAAAAAGTGAGAAAGGCTTTTCTTTAGATTTCAGTAGGCATGATAATACTGATTGTGGGAGCAAATAAGAAGGACTAATGGGAGTTACATGGAAATGGAAATTACCACATCCAAAGGGGAAGCAACATCAACGCTCACATTTTCGTGTGCACAGAGGATGATAGTGATTAGCAGAATGGTAAAAGCTGACAGGAAATTGAGAAAGTTTGATAAACTTAAGTTGGAATGGTATATAATACACTAATTTCACAGGATATAAACAGAAGAAAATTGACTCAAGTGAATTAAAATATGTTAATCTGGAGTTAGCAGCATGCAATATTTTGCTATTGTTTGTTTAAGTAAAAACTACAACTAGAATTTAAATGAGACAAAAGGCAACATGAGTCTTAATGAAGGTGGATCGTGCCAAACTGGAAGACTGAAAAGACAGAAAATTTTTTTAGTCTGTATGTGTCAGTAGCCGTATCAGATATAGTGTCCTTAATTGTGCACCTTTTTTTTTTCCCCTTAACTCAGATTTTGTTCCTGTTACTTTTATGCTTCCTGCCGATTATAATCTCTTTGTTGAAGAATTCAGAAAAAATCCCTCCAGCACTTGGATTATGAAACCTTGTGGGAAGGCTCAAGGAAAAGGAATATTTCTAATCAATAAACTCTCCCAAATTAAAAAATGGTCTCGAGATAGCAAAACATCTTCGTAAGTTCTTAAATCCCAAACCCTGTATTGTAGTTTCTGTAATCAGGTGAACCACATCAACATACTAATTGTCTGATGCATGGGAAAAGTATTCCATTATTATTGCTTTGTCATTATATAGTTAGTTTTGCATTTAATCTCAGTTGTTATCTGACTTCCTCCTTCAGGCAGGTTTTAATATGATTTGTTTTGGTATGAAGAGGTACAAAGAGCTGTTCAATTAACTATTCTTTATAAAAATGCTTTCAGTGTTGTTGGGGAAAAAATTGCACAAAAATAAATTGTTCTGCTTCATATTGTTAAATAACAGGAAGCAAGAGAAAAATCTTTCCCTAAGCAATTTAAATAATTATTTTATTTAGTGTATATATAATGTATATAATGTATAACTTTTCTAATTAGTACAAAAGAAGAATGCGTTTATATGAAATAAATACGTTATCGGTTTAGAGCACAAAATAATACACTTCATGTTGGTGATCTACTTCCAAATGAATGAAATAGGTTAGCAATCTGTGTTTTTCTCTAACTAGTAAAAGTTTTGTGCCAAGCTCTAAATGCCTTCCAAGGAAAAGACTGGCTTGTAGAGCTGCATTCTGAATAGCTCGGTCAGCTACCCTGTTAACTTCAAAACTGAGTTTAAACGGTTCATTGATCTTGGTCCTCTGTATTTTTAACTTTTTTTGGTATATAATGCCTGATGCCAGGTGTGTGTTGTTAACCACTACAACTTCATACATTGTCTTGGCAAAAGGTGTATGATTTCAATCAATACAAAATTTACGGACTGCTTCTGAAGAAAAAATAAAGACTTATCAGATTATATTGTTGGAATTGTCACATTCTGAAACGTGATTCATATTTTCCAGGTTTGTATCTCAGTCTTCCAAAGAAGCCTATGTGATTTCTCTCTATATCAACAATCCATTACTTATTGGTGGAAAGAAATTTGATCTTCGTCTGTATGTTTTAGTATCTACGTATCGTCCACTGAGATGTTACATGTAAGATTGCATGTATTTGTATTTTGTTTTGAGAGAATGTTTAATGTAGTCCAAATAATGTTGCACTCGTTGCACAAAGAAGTTTAACGTGTACATGGTATCCTAGGATGCCATTTTCCTTATTTCTTATTGGGGTTTAACACATTTTAATGACTTTTTGCATTTAAGGTATAAACTTGGATTTTGCCGGTTTTGCACAGTAAAATATACACCAAGCACAAGTGAATTGGATAACATGTTTGTACATCTTACAAATGTTGCCATTCAGAAACATGGGGTAAGTGTACTGAGTTCTTAGGTGCTCTTTGGTAGCAAGACTGATTTTCTTACATTGTCCCAAAAAACTTGGAATAAAAAGGTTTTATTTGTCATATTCTTCATCATCTTGCAATTAAAATACTTCAACTTGAACTTACAAATAAATTTCAGAAGACTGCAGATGAAAAGTATGCAAAATAATGAGTTGCAGCTCTGTAATAGACTGTGATAACTTCAGTATTGACTTGCAGTAGTTGAAAGCAGGGGTTTTTATTTTCAAGTCTCCTGTCATTTAAATGCTAATATGCTCACTTAGCAGTTGATTCTGTGAGCAGTGGAATTAATGAAGCCTGGTTCCTGTGGATTTGGATTTTATAATAGCACTTCAATATTGCCTTCCTGATCTCCCCTGCCCTCTCTCTCTCCCATGCAGTTAATTCAGCTTTCCTATTTCCAGCAGTTATTCATCACAGTACTTTCCAGCTTCTTCCTATTTTTCCCCCCAGCCCCCACCTTCCTTTTCTGGGTAAGAAAGGGAATGTGCAGTTGTGAGCTTGGAGATAAATGTTTGCTGCCTGGCCAGCTGGTGGCTTCCTCTTGAATGGACAAAGATGGAGTTCTGCCTGCAGAAGAGTTCTGTCCTGTAATTTGCCATTGATATTCATAAAACATGTGGAAGCCTGATAGCTTTGACAGCACTTCCCTGTGTCAAAATAGTCTGAAATTCACCAGTGGGAGGAAAGGCTAGTGGGTCAGGGGTGATGTGAACAGATGGGCATACGCTATCACTGCCCAAGCCTTGTTCCTTCAGGGAATCCGCTTGATGATGATGACTGTCTCTTTTGCGTTTTTAGCGGAAGTCTGTGATTTAAAAACCATGCCTCTGTTAGAGTAATTAAAACTCTATTGTCGCACTTCCTAATTTTGTAGGTTTTATTTTAAGAGTATGGAAAATGTGTACACATACGTGTATGCATACACTTATGTATATATCTATTCATATGTGTATACACATACACTCACACAAAAGATATATGTAATGTATCTTAAATTGCAATCTTGCTAAATGTGCCTTGTCTCTTATTGTTCTGTGAGATGTGCAGCATAGCAGAACTGTTTTTGTCTGGATGTTCCTATAACAACAATGGGAATTGTAAATGTCACTTATGGTGGTAATTATAAACCAGGGAAGTGTCAAAATATGGCATTTTTCACTACTACAAATATTTTTTTGCTCAGGTGCTGATTTGTGAAGCGCTTCAAACACATTATTGTTTGACAGGGCACACTGAGAATTAGTCGTGTTGAAAGCGGATCGCATACAACTTAGAGCATGGTGCTGTTGGCAGTGGCAGTGACAAGCGAGGCATGTGATATGTTGCCTTTCCCATTGTTATGCACCCTTTCATCTTCTCTACCAGTTAAAGAATGGCCTTCAAAATTTCTCCCAAATAAAAACTAGAAGTGAAAGTAATGGTGAGGTCACTTTGAGAGAAGAAGGGACAACAGAAATGGGTATAGAAGTATCTGATTAAAAATGTGGAGTCATTACTAGAGTATTTGAAAAACTTTTTAGAAATTTTGGACCACTAATCTCTGTTGAGTTTTGCAGAAAGAAGTGAGAAAAGTTTAATGTAAAACCACTCTATTCCTCATATTTGTCCTTCTGTTTTAAATTTGTCTGTAACTTTGGAGGCACTTAGGCTGTAGAGTTTTAGAAGAAGAACCTGATTTGAGCTGTCAAGTGATTTATCAAAATTATGATGAGGTCTGGAAAAACTCTTTAAGTTCTAGCTGTTAATCTCTGCTGTAACCCCTATGTGAACCGTAGAGTTCCAGTGTGTTTGTACCCTACAAGCTCATGGGAAAACATCCCTAATTTGAAAAGCGTACAATTCAATATTGGGGAGAGGGAAAGGGGAAAATGATGGAAGAAGGGTAAGTCAGTAATACCCATTGTAATGTCTGTGCTGGAAAAGACAGTTCTAAGTCATTATTCACTGCGTGTGTAATACAAACAAAACAACAGTCATTCTTCTACTTAATTATTCTCAGTCGGTGATCTTCTAAGTAGTCTGCAATATTCTGCTTTAATATTTTTAATTAAACAGCTGTGATTGTGTAAAGCTCTACCCAGTTGCAATCTATTTTGATTTGAGTACTTGTTCTGAAATGCAAAGAGGGTTGAAACTTTGATCTCTGTTCCCTTGCTGGAATCTGATCTCAAGACATTTTTTCCATGCAGCAAGTCCTGAGAACCATGTTTCAGATCTTTATTTGTACAGTCCGGTTTTCCGAATTTACTAAGGGGGGAGCTGTAGAAAAAGCCTAATAATAGATAGAGGCTTCTCTGACCTTGTCTTAGAGGACGACGGATTTCATTCCTCTGACAACTTTTTTTTCTGCTCTATGCGTTCTGTGTTTTGTAATTTAGCAGGCACAATCACTAATTCTTAGCAATGCTCCGAGAACCTTTATAAGGGGACAGCATATTTGTTCTGAGAGTTATTCAAGGGCTAATGTGTGTCTTTCCATCAGTAAGAATACCCTCAATTTGCTTTTGTCTTTCCATTTAAAGAGAATATAGTGCAGAGCCTTGATAGCCTCTGAAAAGACAAATATAAGGTAACCTCCTTTTTTCCCCCCTGTAGCACTTTGTGTTTTTTCTGTATCAAAATACTGAATTACCTGAAAAATTAAACTTTAAAAATACCCTCGCTGTCCTCTTGAATGTAACTGTTGTCAGTAGCACCATTAGGAGGATAAGGTGTTTGCCTTTTGGGAAACAGACAAGTTGCATTTTAAATGAATAAACATAGACAAAGACAAGCACTTTCAAGTGCTGCATTGTAAAACAGCTACCTTCAGTGAAATTTAGCTATTGCTCACTTAATTATTTCTTCCTTATCCCCACAGGAGGAAAAAGTTCAATTCTTTCCTTTCACGTTTAAAAACTTGTATTTCCCAATCATAAATTATGTTTTACTATAAAACTGTCGAAGTACAGTTGTTTTTTTCTTTTAAGAAAGATTTATTATTTCATTTGCAATGTGTGACATAAACACATCCAGCTATAATAAAAACAGTTGTTTATATAGAGGGCACTTCAAAGTAAAGCTGAAGTTTTCATAAAGCTGTAAAATAGACTAAAAGCAACTTGCTGAGTTTGGTTTCAGAGCAATACTTGTATGTAAGTGTAAGTGGGCTTTTTGTGTGAATGAAACAAAACTGCTGAACAACTTCAAAATCTTAGCCTGAATTAACTCCTTAACTCTTCAGGACGATTACAATCATATCCATGGAGGCAAGTGGACAGTGAGTAATTTACGCCTGTATCTAGAGAGCACCCGTGGAAAGGAAGTCACAAACAAATTATTTGATGAAATTCACTGGATAATTGTGCAGTCACTGAAGGCTGTTGCGGTGAGTACTGTTCCTGGAATGCTGCCAGCGATAGCATTACGGCTGCAGGCTTCTTGTAACCATGAAAGTGAGTTTGCCATCAAAACCCCTAAAACCTATTTCCTCCTGTTTGAGTGATGGCGTTAATGCAGATTTCTGCAATTCTGTTGTCTCTTGATTTCTCTGAGCTGAGTGAACTTGAATTTTGGGTGGGTGGGTGAGCTGTCTGTGCATATTGAAGAAGAGGATAAATCGCTTTCCTTGAGGGCTCTTGTGAACTATTTAATAGGACTTGATACTGCCCTTGTGAATAGTATTAAGCTCTGCCAAGGTGCATGACGTCATTTCAGCAATAACAAATGTGTCAGAGAAAAAATAGCTCTGGAGGACAATTTATCAAAGAAAACGTAAGGCTATTAGTTCGGCAGAGTTACATAACTTCACCTCTTTTATACAGGAGTCACGTAGTTATCATGAGCTCTTATTTAAAAAGTAAAAAATAAAAGTAGCAATCAGTCTTCTGCTTGAGTGACTTTCTAGTGTTTGGGTAACATCCCATGATTACATTAGAGAGCAGGTATCCCTCTGTGGGTCAGCTGGGGTAACTGAAGAGCTCACTGGTGCCAAGGACTGTCCTGTTCCCAAGTGCATGGTCCTGTCATCTCTTTTGGGTTGGTCCTGGCACCATCGTGAGCTGAATCAGCTCACTCGCCCAACTGACAATTACTATCTTGCTTTATTGATGGGTTAGTCTTCTGCCAGTGTAATAAGCTGAATCACCTCACTGAAGGACCAGATGAACACCAGAATCAGCATGAGAAAGAGGGACAAGGTCACGAAGCTAGGATCAGTGGGAGGTGGGGAAGCATGGCTCAACCAGCCTCTGCTGTGCGATATTTGAAAACAGATTTTTTTCTGAAAACAGAAAAGGGATTTAATCTGAATGTTAGCAGGGGAGGGGAGGGGAAGAGAGGAGAGGAGAGGAGAGGAGAGGAGAGGAGA
>VZSZ01011388.1:95179-158164 GCA_013398815.1 Ibidorhyncha struthersii | reverse complement strand
GAGCCCCGCGGTGGTGTCGGGGCTTCTTCTCCGGCGGGCGCGGGGAAGGTGAAGCTCTCCTTGCAGGGCGCCTGGCGGGGGAGGGCAGGGCTGGGGCTTGCGAGGGATGACGACACTGGCGGTGGGGAGGCTCGGTTCCTGTAGGAGGGAAGAGCTCCTTGCTCGGGGAAGTTTAGTGACCCACTCGGTGGTGGTGACGGCTTTGGGGTTGGGAGGGGAGGGGAGGAGGGCGAGGAGGGAGTCCTAAAATTGAGCCGTTGCGTTTTGCCTCCCGGCTTTGAAATCTTGGCGTCCTGGGTGATGGCAGGTAATGATGCTGACCTGGGGGGAGGAGGTGTTTCTACGGGGGAAAGTAAGGTTTTTAATGGCTCACAGCCTCCTGAGTACCGGTAATGACACAGCTATGTCAGACTTCTTGGTCTTGCCATTGCCGCCTTCTCTCTTGACTTTCCCATTTTTGGCTTGTGGAAAGAATCTCCTCATCTCCCAGAGTGAAACGTCTGTGTGAGAGACAGAAGACTCTTTATGTGCGTTGAGGCTACCTGGTTAGAGAAAGACTGGGTATCTACAGTGTCTGCCTGGCTTGCTGTATCCATCTTTGCCAGCTGCTCGGCTGTCTCTGGTTGGAGTGACTCAGAAGCTGATAGACTCGGTCTTCTGAGCCTTCATCCTTTTGCCCTAGCAGTAAAGGAAGCCAGAAAGGTGCGAGTGACATATGCTGTCCCTTGTAAACTGAATATTTGAAAACTAGATGTGATTTTGTAGTTTTAAATGTACAGTTTTCTTTCTAGCTGTTCCTGATTAAAACTGTAGATTAGTTAGGATAATTTAAAACAAGTACACCACTGCTTGCATTTCCTGTACCGATTTCAGTAAGTTTGATAATTTGTATGTGACCCAGACTGGGGTAAAGAATGAGCCTTCAGATGTGCTAGGCACTTTTGTTTTCTTCTGTTGTACTCCACGACCTCATAACAGACTGCTTGAAAGGTTGCCATATGACCGTTTTCTCTTGCTACAGGGGTATTTTTTCCCTTCTGTTAATTTGGATTGAATTTCAGAGTTTGTTCAGGCCTTCACTAAAGACAGAACCTTTCCACTACTTTGAAAAGGCAAAAGCATTAACAGTGCATTATTGTAATAGTCATAGTGAAGACTGCGTTATGTAAGCAACTGAGTTTTCATTCTGGTTTTAGTGCAACAAAAAGGTCATTCTCATATGTCTTTGATGAGACTAATATAAAAACATTGCTTCATTGCTTTCTTGGCTGTGGGGGGAAGGCTTGTGTTTCTGCTTAAAGGTGAGAGGTAACTAGAACAGTCTGCCAACTGTATTTCAGATGGGCAAAACTTCTTAATTGTCTTTTTAACTATTAAGGTTATTAGCACCAAGGGCTAATGTGCTTGCTCTTTCATACCTGTACCTGCTTGAAATTACATTTTGTCCAACTTGCAATTTGTCTTCAGAGATAATAGAGTTATATTCTGCTAATTATGACTGAATTGGCTTAAACAGCAGTATGTATTGGCGCACGGAGCGTGTCTAATTAGTACAATGCAGCATCATTTTAGAGATCTCTGATCATTCTATACTACAGCTTAGGTATGGTAAGCAGGAGAGGGGGGGCAGGGGTGACCCAGTCCTTTGTAGCATTAACCTTGGGATTGCTGTTTAGCGTTCAAGTGCTCCAAACTCCCCTCAGTGCGTAGTTTACAGTTCTAGTCGGTTTCTTCGGCTCAGGGTCCCTGTGTTGTGCAGTGCCATACTAGAATAAACATTAAAAACTGCCCTGGGGGATTAAACTGCATACCACACATCAAGCAATAGTATCAGTGTTAAAGGAAGATACATAGCACAATTGTAGTTAGTGATGAAATAGTTTACTGATGGTTGATAGGCAAAACTGTTCTGGAATATTTTTTTTCTCTTATTTTGAAGAGGGTGTGCTGCAAGTGGATACAGGAGTTAATATTGAGCTGACAAATCAGGTGGCATTTATGATTGCTGGGCTTGATGTTAGCTGTATATGTCTTCATGGATGGTCTTAAGTGTTCTTTTTTTTTTTAACTGCCATAAACTCATGTTCATAGGTTCAACAAAAGCTTCATTTTACTTTGTAGTGTATGTTTAATTTATTTTTCTAATTTTTCTTTTTTGTTCCTTTAGTATTTGAAATACCATTAGAGTAACATGCATTTCTGACTGTGTAGTGATATTCAGGGCAACATTTTAATGTATGACTCTTTGTAAATAATACTTTCAGAAAACACCTAGATGATACATTTTTCTAATGGGTAGACGTCTGCTTTCTTTTTTTTGTATTGAGGCACTTGAACGTTGGTCTGAAAATCAGTATTGTGAACCCGTTATTTCTACCAGGTGACATGTTTGGATGATTCATCGTTAGGCATGAGAACTTTTGTTCTCATGGTCTGTTTATGCAACGTATGGGTACCTTTTCCTTCTCTAGAGCTGAGCGAGCTACTCGCTTAAAGATGTCCTTATGTCAGTTCTGTGCTTCCCTGACTGTGTTAAAATGAGCCTAAAGGTTACCGTGACTTGAACTGGTAGCTTGTAAATGCAGGACAAGGGACTTCTGTGCTTGTCGCAAAGGATAAAATGCGTAGCAGTGCTGCTAGTCAAGTATTGCCTGTGCTTGTATGAATCTGTAGAAGTAATACAAACTAGCCAAAAGGTAGCACTCTGCTTCTGAGACAGTGCTCTCAGTGTGGGAGTAGCAAGTCCTGGAAAAAGTTGCAACTTCTTCTACAATCAGCCAGGAGAATGGTAGATGCAAATTAAATATTTTTTTTAATGGATTTGTTTAAACATGTATGTAAACTAATACATTAGTGTAGTGTGTTGTTAGTTCTTGTGATATCTGCTTTTTAAAAGAAATTCTAAGATTTAATGACTTACTCCTTGCCTGAGACCCGGAATGAAGTCTCTGATGCTTGAATTGAAGACTAATCTGTGAGATGAACAACTTTTTTGTAACACAGGATTTAATTCAAATTCTGTCTTAATCCCTAAAACTTCAAGAAGTGGTGGTGTTCCTTTCAACTAAACCTTTTTGACTTGACTTAATGTAACGATGAATTGTTCTCAGGGCATGAAAAGGAAGAAAGCAGGAAGTAGCAGTGATGTAACTGGACTGAGATAAACTGAGCTAAATATTCTGAATCTGTGGTTGAATAGAATAGTGTACTTAATACGAATGTTACCTGGCTAGTTGGCTTGAGTTGGGAAGAATAACCTGAAGTCGATAGTAAAAAGGCTGTTGTATCCCGGGTATGGTTCCCAATCTACAGTCAAATTTGTCAAGAGCCTTGAATATCATTCCTTTATGTGCTGTCCTGCAAGGTACCTTGCTTGGGGCAAGGGAACAGTCAAAATTTCTCTGATGGTGTTGGTCTAGAGTCTGCCTTGATGTGTGCTCCTTGGAGTGTGAGTGATTCTGCTTGAACCACTGTGAATTGGTGTGCCTGGGTAGAGTCCTGTGAATTTTGGTGGACAGGATGTGTCAATATTTGAGAAAGTACCCAACCCTAGTTAGTAAATAGGGATAGAGCTAGCATGGATATTGTAACGCTGCACAGTAATGAGCTCTGAAGCAAAAAGAAAATGTCTCTAAGGCTTTAAGTGATGTGGTTTGGTTAAAATTTTTAGAATATGCAAATATTTAAAAACTGTTCTGGCTTACACAACACGTTGTAAATATTTTGACAGTGTTGGAAACCTGTATATTGCAGTGTTTGGTTTTGGGCCAATGCATGTTATTAACCCTTTTTGCTTGTGTAGGACTCTGCTTAAAGAATTATTTCCAAGGCTTCTACAGACCAAAAATTTTAAACAAACTTCTTTGCCTCTTATTATACACTCTAGACCAGTGTATAACAAACCAGACTACAATATAACAGCAAAAATGGTGAGGATAAGAACAGTCTGTCAAATCATATTATTAAATATTTGTTTCCAACAGTTTTGCTGAAAAAGGCTGGGGTTTATGTAATCTTTTGACATAAACTTACAGACACGACATAGTAGATGCCCTGAGAATGGGTGCCATGCAGGTTTTAAGTGACACTGTGAGCTCAGAGGCGTTCACAAGTATGCGTTTTAAATATCTTCTCGTGCCTGTTGTGATTTATGTGAGTTGTGATGTACTTGCAAACTCTTAGCTTTTGATTATAAAGCAGCGGGTTGTTTACTAATATTAAAACTGGATGACTGTGGTGTTCCTGTAATCTTCACTGTGAAGTGTCTTTTTTTGTAGACATGTGATATTCTTTCTGTTTTGTTGTTGTTATTATTATTGTCTTTGTACATGAGTAGCACAAATAGGACTCATAAATCTGATTTTTATGTATGATAAGTTAATCTCCCCCGCATATCAGGCCGATGCATTGCCAGCTGGTGACGATAACAATAAAAGGTGTGTATTGACTGAGCTCTGAAAGGATTAGCAGAATTCTCATGCCTGCATCTTAAACTCTGCTTTCTAAGCATAGCCAAGGGTTCTGGGTTCCTAAACCAATTTGCACAGAACTTCTTACTTGGCGTTGTAATGGCAGGTGAATATTGAAATAAGAATTTTATTCTCAATAGCAGATGCACAGCCATATTTCACTATTCTTTTAAGCTTATGTGGTGGTGGTTGTTTTTTTATTTCTGACTTAATAGGTCAAATAAAGGGTGCGGGGTGAATATGCTTAACGTGTCCTTCTTAAAAGGGGTAATGTGAAGTACAGATTTCAATAAATGACCTGCCATGAGTCATAGGGCAAATGGGACATCTTTTTAGTTTGACTTATGCCTCTTAATAGAGGCTTTCTTGGCAAACTGACAGATATCTGGATCACTGCTGAGTGGAACAATGCTGCTTTCTTGTCAGGAGAAATGATAAATCTATAACAAACAGGTCTAGGTATGTTAAAGCAACTTTTTGTATTTAATGGAACCACATGTATACAACATCAACTTGTAGGCATGCTTACTTTCACAGTCCTTGAATAACATTTTTTAAAGCATTTTTTCCAAAGTCTTCAGGTTCTCTTTGTCCCTTAGCAGTTACAGATAAAAGCCTCAAAACTTTTTTTTGTTTTGTTTGTTTTGTCATTTACCTGAAATAATCTAACGGATCTAAGTAATCTAATATCTGGTCAACATACAGTTATTCTTAACTTGAAGGAGCCATTGAACAGCTTGGTTAAGCTCTAGGGTGAACTTAAATGAAGGGAGTTATTCCCGAGTTCTTGCTAGCTTGAGGTGACGGTTCCGTTTGAAAATGCAAGCACTCTGTTTTATGAATTGAAACTGGATAGTCACTTCCTTTAAACATCTTTTCTTTAATCTTTGTGTTAGGAGAGAACTTGATATAAAGAATGCTGTCAGTCTTTTGTCATTCAGATACAGTGAGAAATAAATTGAGTAGTTAGCTCTTCCTCTCTTGGCCAATTAGATTTCTTAGATACTCATGCCCACAGCTGGAAGTATTGCCATCTCATCGGTTATTTGTATTGGTCCACTATTATGGTCAGCCACTAGTGGTTCCATCGGTTTACACCAAGATGAGTATACTCTACTGCTCGTCTGCTTTCTACTAGCAGGTACTTTGGCCCAGGGAACTTCTAGGGCTGCGAGTCATTCTTGCTTTGAGTTGAGGTGTTTGTCTTTTTTGAAAGCTGGTTCAATTGAAAGTAAGAACAACCAGTACATATGGATAAAGTATAATCAAGCAGTAACCTGTGATTCTTAGTGCCATTTCCCAAAGCAAACTTTCATGCTGTCTTAAGTAAACGGAACCATAAATGGAAAGGTAAGTGAAATCGTTGTGTATAGTTACTGTATCATTCATTGATGATCTGTGGTGGGTTGACCTTGACTGGATGCCAGGCGTCGCACCAAGCTGCTCCATCACTTCCCCCTCCTCAACTGGACAGGGGAGAGAAAATACAAACAAAATGCTCATAGGTCGAGATAAGGACAAGGATTGCCAATTACTGTCATGGGCAAAACAGACTTGTCTCGGGGAAATTAATTTAATTTATTACCAATCAAATCAGAGTAGGGTAATGAGAAGTAAAAACAAATCTTAAAACACTCCCCTCCCCCCCCTTCTTCCTGGGTTCATTTTCACTCCTGATTTTCTCTACTTTCCTGTCCTAAGCGGTGCAGGGGGATGGGGAATGGAGAGGTTGTGGTCAGTTTATCACATGCTGTCTCTGGTGCTCCTTCTTTCTCACATGCTTCAGCGTGGGTTCCCTCCCACGGGAGACAGTCCTCCATGAATTTCTCCAACATGAGTCCTTCCCACGGGCTGCAGTTTTTCATGAACTGCTCTAGTGTGGGTTCCCCATGGGGTCACAAGTCCTGCCAGCAAACATGTTCCAGTGTGAGCTCCTCTCTTCGTGGGGCCATGGGTCCTGTGCCTGCTCCAGCGCGGGTTTTCCACAGGGTCACAGCCTCCTTTGTGCTACTCTGGTGTGGGGCCCTCCATGGACTGCAGGTGGATATTTGCTCCTGTGTTAACCTCCAAGGGCTGCAGGGGGGCAGCCTGCCTCACCATGGTCTTCAGCATGGGCTGCAGGGGAATCTCTGCTCTGGTGCCTGGAGCACCTCCTCCCCCTCCTTCCTCACTGACCTTGCTGTCTGCGGAGTTGTTCCTCTCACATATTCTCAATCCTCTCTTCTGGCTGCTACTGCACAGTTGTTTGCCCCCACCCTCCCCTTCTTAACTATGTTATCACAGAGGTGCTACCACCATCGCTGGTAGGCTTAGGACTTGGCCTTGGCCAGTGGCGAGTCTGTCTTGGAGCCGGCTGGCATTGGCTCTGTCGGACACAGGGGAAACTTCTAGCAGCTTCTCACAGAAGCCACCCCTGTAGCCCCCCCGCTACCAAAACCTTGCTACGCAAATCCGATACATGGCCTAACAATGAATTTGGAAGTTGTATTATACCAGAAGTTCTGCCTTTTGGTTTAATGCATGCGATGATTTGGTGCAGATTTTTTTTAAGATGTTTTAATGAGATGTACCCCACTCATGTTGTCTGCAGAACAGGTAAACTTATTTGCAAATTTAGAATTAACTTCCTATTCTTCTGTTTCTTCCTTATCTTCTTTTCTTGCAATTTTGGATATATCCTCAGGAACGTGTTGTGGAGATGGCCTTAATGAATAGGAACTTTTTAATCTGTGAATCATGCGTTGAAGTTCTGTAGACATCTAAAGAGATAATCTTTCATATAAACTTATTTTAATTGCTGCTACTCTTAAAATGTTGAAGTAATTTGATTATCCAGTTGCTAATACTACGCAGTACAAATGCAAAAGAATGATTAATAGATTTTAATCTAGGAAGGGACCATTTGTAATCATCTGGCCTTGTCTGAAAAGACAAGTCATAGGACTTCTGCGGATGAACCCCTGTTGGTATTTGATTTAACCACAAAGAAAACTTCCCATTTAGAAGGAATGGATGTAGAGTCCACCACAACCCTGTTAGTTGCCCAGTTGGCTAGTTAGTCCTGCTGTCTGAAACACGGTACTCTCTCTGATGTATAGTCAGATAATATACCCTTCTAGCTGCCTACCTCACAGCACTTTGTTTATATCCTGCAATTCATTGACCGTGTTCAACTGAGTATTCCTCTCCATTTCAGAATTCTTCAAACTTAATGCTTAAAATGTTAGGCCATCTTTATGAGATAGGAAAATTAAACTTTGTCTTGGTACAGCCTGATATGAATTCCGAATTAGTGTCTTTAGCTTGTGCTTATTGTGGCAAACAATCCAAATAGGTTTATCAGCAGTGGATTCTCTGTTATTTACTATTTCCTTAAGCTTTTTCTTAAATTGTCTGTGCAGTAGATCAGTCAGGACTCCTGGTCTTTTTTGAGGTCACTGGTAATAATGGTGAATAGCTTAGCGATAGCTTGGTGGAGACATGCTGCTCTATAATATTTCTTGACTCTGTATTTTGAGAGCTTAAAATAAATGTAATATCAGACTGAGCTTGTATCATTCTGTACCTTAACCAGAATACCTTGTGATGCCAAGTTGAATGCTGTGTTGAAACTTATGTCCTCAGTATAGTCATTATCACTCAGGATGGTGATCTCGTAAAAAGAAGATGCTGTTGCTTGTATTGATTTTTATTTTTACCTGTGTAATAATAATTATCAACTCGTTATGCTGAAGTGGAATCTTATTTGTTCCATTTTAATTTACTTGTCTTTAGTAAACTAACTGTGCCCCTTTTAAAATGCTTATGTGACATCAGTTTTTCTTTAATCTTCTGGAACTTTCCCATTTTTTGGAACTTCTTAAAAGTTCATGACTTAAAGCCTCCCAAATGATATTTTAAAATTCTTCAACAGAAGCTAATTTGGACATGCTTGTTTGGACTCCTGAGCCCTTTTGATTTCTAATTTGAGGGCTAATAATCGTGTCACTCAGATATGATTATTTGTAAGCATTCATAGATCTTCTGCCTCTGTTACTACATTAAAACATTGATACCTTATGAATGATAGCATTGTTGCTAAGATTGTTATAATAAGGACAATAAAGGAACTTTAAATATATTTGAGGTATACCACTACAACTATTTCTGTGTTCTTTCTGCTGTCTTTTGTTATTTGTAGCTTTTGTTACATTTGTTACCATGAACTTCCCCTCTTCCACTTCTCCTATAGCTATTTCTGTAGCTACTTTGTTTTCTCCTTCTAATATGGCTTTGGGGACAGCTATTAAAATATCTTGTGTGATTCCCTGTGATTCTTGCATGATAAAATTATATTATTTTATCAGATTGCCAAATCTGAGTCTTCTCAGTTGAAGCTGGAAATGTTCCGGGTCCACTCAGGGCTGCTACACAGGTAGTCACTTGTTTTAGTTCTGACATCTATTCTCTGTTGAGGCACAGTGTACGTGGAGTTCCTTCATATTGGATGCAATGGGCTCTTTGAATTAGGGCATTGTCGCCTATAATGTCTGTTAAATTCCATGTCAATTTTAGAATTGGGAAAGTGAAACATGGAACAGATGTCAGTGGGATCAAAGGGCCCGACGGTAATGCGCAATTCTCCTTCACGTAGCAGCTTACTGCAGAAGGAGCTGATGGCGCTGTGTGGTTTGGTGTGCTTCAGTGGCCTTGGGTAGACACTAGTTAGTGTCTTACACTGCCTGAGCACTATCAGAAGATATTGCAGAGGGTCTGTGGAGTGTTAGTGTTCTTTAAAGTTGTTAATAATTTGAACAAGTAATGAATATTGTTGCAGAAGTGTCACCGCTCATTTCTTGACCACTTAATCCTCTCTACCTACATTATAACCACTTACAAACTGTTCAGGGATGTGACTTGTACAGTGAGGTTTCAGTATTAATAAATGGGCTTGATTTATGTTCCCAAATGCAAAAATCTAATTTTTCTTCCTTGTGTGCCTGCCACTTGCACATAAACAATGAAATATCTTTTTGCATGTCTTTCAGGGTCTCAGACTTTCTGAAGAGTATCTCTTTTTTGTTGTATGTGTACTTGCTTATTCTTTTTGTTAGTTTAATGAGTTACAAGAAGTTATGCTAGCTCAGAAGCTTGTTGCCAATTCCACTTACAAGGCTAGTAACTTCAAAACCAGTGACGGTTTGTGTTGCTACTAATATGGGAAATCAGGTTCTTTCCCTGGTGCCCAGCTATTTGTTCTTGTTATGTGCTCTGTGTTGGCACTATTTATGTGGCTGTGCTGTGACTAGAGTTGGTTCCCTGGTACAGCAAGAAACTTTTTATTTTTGGCAGAGAAATTTTCAGCTGGATAAAGCTTAGCACTTGGCTTCCTGAATAGAATAAATGTCATAGGGATGGGTCAGGAGGAGTAACTGGGGACATGGGAGAAGACCAGATCAATCTTTGTCAGCAGAACAAATTTATACCATGATAAAGTGATCAGGCTTGATATTGAGATGAGCAATACAGTGAACAATTTCTATAAAGTTAAGCTGTAAAATGAATGTTGGATGGAAACAAGTGTTTGTATAAAGTGCTTTTATAATCCTATGCATGCCAAAGATGGTCAGTATGTAATTAAGGAAAATAAATGCAAGTGTTGCTCATCCTAGCAGCTGAAGCTGTGCTGCATGAGCTGCTGAAATAGAACTGAGTAATATTTAACACTTACAACCTAGAGACTGTACCCTTAAACTATTTATAGTTAAGGGAATTGAAGATGCGCTTGAACTCATGTTTCTTAATTTTTACCAATTTTAAATGAATGGCTGAATAGGTAATAAGTTTCAAATTATCTTAAATTCATAAATTTAAAGGTAAACTTGATGTGTGTTTTTCTTGAATTCTTGCTTAAAATATTTTAGTATGGAAGGACTAGAAGACAGAACTGAAATGATTTTCAAAGCTGAACAAGTTCTAAGTAGAAAGGGGCAAAAAGTTTTTGCCTCTTGACTTCTAAAAAACTCAGTTGGAACTACCTTAAAAGCTTATAATGTGTAACACTGATACATATATTCTTATGTAATAAAATGCTGCATTTATAAAAAAAGTGAATGCAAAATAATTTTTTTAAACTCCTTGCAGATTTAAATTAATCTGTGAACTTTATTGTTAAACCAGGTTTCGAAAAACTAGCTTTGAATTCCAACTCAATATTTAATTTCCAAGATTGAGTCAATTTGTGGAAAGAATCAAGTGGTTTGGTTTGTTTGGTTTTTTTTTTTTTGAATGTTAGGGTGGGTTTTTTGGTAATTTGTTTGTTGTGTGGTTTGTGTGTGGGGTGTTGGGTTTTTTTAAGGGAAAAAAATCTAGGTATACACAAAAAAAACTTATTTCCTAAACTGGAAAAACTGCTTCCCTACCTTATAACCTTTGCTGTTTGGGTTTTTCGTTTTGTTCCTTCAGAAATAATTTAATAGAATTAGTTAGATTGTCCTGTTACTTTTCTTCTATGATACTGCCCAGTCTGCTTTCTTAGCTGTTCTCAGCAAAGCACTGTTCCACCTGATGTTTTCTTGAAGCAGGTGCACAGATTGGCTAGCAGAGAACATCCTTCCAAGAAAGCAGACTGAGCAGTATTGTAGAACACTTTGTGTGTTTCTTTAATTGCTCACTGCACTGGGAAAAGTGAAAGTTCATTCACTGGCTATCATGAATGTCTTGTCTTTTCATTGAGGTAGGACCAAATACATTATTTATGTTCCTAAACACAAATTTGAGGAGTTTAAAGGGCAGTCCTTATAGTTTTAAAGGATCTGTAGGTGAACCTTGAAACTGGTTTGAATTTGACTAAGAAATACTTTGTCCAAAGTAGCATATAAGCATCTGCTTCTGCTTTTGCTTGTAGTATCCCCGTATCACAGAACAATATGCGGGTCTAGTCTGTATCTAATTATTTTTCGCACTTGGTTTAGGTCAGGCCATTACATACCTTCTGGTAGGAGGTAAATCCTGTGAGTTGTATAGGTATCATGAGTAAAAGCTGTGCTGTGCAATTTCAATCATTGTCAAGTCAGTAGCAATTCAGTAATTGATACATGCAAATAGATAAAAGAAATTACGTGAATTCTGGATTTATTTTAGGGTTATGCAAGACAACCTATAGTTTCTTTGCTTTAGGCTTTGGTCAGTCTAATAAAATATGAAGTAGTCTAACGTTCTCTAAGGATCCAATTAGCTTGGGTTTTTTACTAGCCCTGGAGAGAAACTGAAACTGCAACTGGAGATCTTTGGTATTTCTGCCCCATTTGCCCTCCTCCCCTGTCTTGCAAAACAGGCTAGATAGGAAGCATCTTTGCTTCTACATGTTAAGTATTGCAGAAACACTTTCCTTTGTGTAATTACGGACAAACTGTGCTAAATTTAGCGTGTAATGCCTACCAATTTATTGCTGAACAAAATTACTAGTTTTACAGTCACAATTTTAACAGTTTTCATGCTATTTCCAAGAGAACTTACTGCATAGCGAGGAAATATGGAAAGAATTGAGCAGGTTTTGATGTTTTCAAGTAGATCTAAATGTATTTTCGTTGTGTGCATTTTATGTATTTTTTGCACTTGCAGTGTTTATTTCACATTTCATACATATGGATAAAATACCACTTTTTTAATGAATAATCCTGTATTAGTATCGTATCTTTTGAGATTAGTTGTTTGAGTTGTGAATAATGATGGTAGTTCAATTGGAAGTTTATAAAGCTCCTATGAGATTATTAATATTGAGGGATATGTTAAGTATCCCATTTGGCTACTCACTGACATGCAATTTATTAGGTAGAAAAAAATACCATGAAAAGCTGTTGTACAAATTGGCTCTCTAAAGCTGAACTTTTTATAAACACCCTTCTCTAAAAATGTGTTTTGAATTTGCCAAGGAAAAATGCATCACATGAATCTTGAATTAAATTTGAGCAACTTTTTCTAGTTGTGCAGCTATGCTGGCCCATGAAAATTACTGGAATGTGTAAAGAATAGCATATTGCACCTAGGCACTTACATCAGAGTCAGCGTGCATGTTTAAATTTGGAGTACTGTGAAAAATCTCAATCTGGCTATGGTACCTGCCCTAAAAGAGGAAGGAATGCAAGTCATGTCTTCTGTGTGTTTCACCATCGCCTGATTTCAAGTGTTTAACAGCTTTCTGTAGCTATGAATACTGAAATCTAATCTAACTACATAAGCTTAAAAAGGCATTCTTAAATCTTGCTTCCCAGTCAGCTAACCTGCTTTATGAATGTGTTTTCTGTTTTAAGAAAAAAAATTTTCAGCTTTGGTGAAAGACAAGTACACGTAGGGATTTGGCATACATATGTCAAATGCATAAAATCAAAATGGAACAGTTTTAAAGTTTTGTCTAAAGCTAGCCTACTGAAACTTAAATATTGAAGCAAGCGAGCACTTACCTACTTGAAAATCCACTTAACAATGTTACTGGACTACTTCTGATTTTGTCTGGAATTTAAAACTTGATATAGAATTACTGGTATTAAGGTGAATGAATTCAGATGGCAACTTGCATCCAGATCCTGAAACTGTTGAATAAATTCTTGGAATATTACTTCTGAAATACCCTAGCTAGAGGACTGTAAAAGATGAGTTATGAGACTTTCAGAATTTGCATAAGCTTTTAGTGCCTTTATGTTATCTTACAGGCAAAAGTGCTGGATTTGTACTTGCCTCTCTTGAACCTTGAGCCAGAATTTTTTCACATAGCTAAAAGAACCCTTTCTATAGAATTGTATTATGATTATTTTGTCAGTGATATTAGTGTGACTTTTTTTTTCCTCCTGTGTACCTATCCTACTTGCATTATTTGGTGCTAGCTTCTGTTGACTCTTACCTTTCCCAGACACTAGAAAGTGGACAGTGGTGTTGCATTTTGATTTGTCTGTCCATCAGAACCATGTGGAGTTAATAAAACTAATTTCAATGTTAATTTTGCTAGGACTTAGTCAAAGCTATGAGTCAGCACTAAACCTGTTCAAATGGCTGCCTTTGCCCTATTTTTAGGTTGAAAAGGCCATCTTTAGAAACTTCTTTATTTGATTAATACTGTAGGGATATAGTTTATATATTCTCATACAAGCAACCAGGGAGAACTTAGAAAAACTCTTAGAACTCTTCTGGTATCACATAACACTTATGTTGCAACTCTAAATTGCTCCAGTTAGTACCAGGCATTGTTATTCAGAGCCTCAGAATGAAGACCAACAGAAGATTATTTTTTTTTGGTCATCTGCTGTAGCTTCTTTTACAAAAAGCTGTCAAAGCTGAACTACAGGTGGATAGTCTAACAAAATGTTGGCTAGACTTAGATTGGTTTGGTGTCATTAGAATTCTTCAATTTGTGTAAAAATATGAATAAACACATAAATACTTCTGAAAGAATAGTTGGCTGCCTTTGAAAGGGGTTTTAGGTGCCAGTGGTAGAAATGCAAGACTGAAATATTTGAGGTTTATAGCTTTATCTTCTTTGGGGAATGTAGTTGGGCATCGATCATTACTGACTCTTTTCACATTCTTGTGATTTACATTGTGAATTTTAATACTGGATTGCCTATGCTCTCAGAGCAGCATTAAGCGCAAGATCAGATAATTGAGTATTTAATAATTGTGTGAGGGTAATATGAGACAACAATGCAAATACTGAGGGGGTTAGTAAAGAGAACAAACCTCATGCCAGTGGATGTTACAATAAAAGTGTATTCATACAGTAAGAAACAGACAGTTATACCAGGATGGACAAAGACTATTTTGTTGAGTACGTGTGTACCAAATGAGTGTTCTTTCAAGCTGTTAGTTACTTGGGTATTTGCCATTTACATTATGCAAAATGGACTATAATGGAATACCCATATGATTACATGAATTGGGTATAGCTTAAATTTTCTGTGTTGTACCATAAAAATGTTATGTTACCATGGAATTTTTCTTCAGGTATTAGCATTCATAGTTAAAGGATTAGTTAATGGCTTTGGTGGCAAGATTCAACTGAGTAGCCTTCAACTTTGTGTGTGTACAGGAGATAAGCAAATGAAACGTAACTGGCTGTGAGAATGGTGCTCTTGTGATTGTGATCTAGTTCTTGTCTTGGAAGTTGAATGATTGAAGATATCTTGTGAATTGGTAGATATCAGCTGTAGAGTTCTCATCAATCAAGATACGACTGGACAGGGTGTTAGATAGTATTTTCTACGCTCCCTTTCCCACAGAAGGTTCTTCTAGGTGATCTTTCGAGGTTCCTTCCAACCTGGGCTGTTCTGTGATTGTTATCATTATAAACTGACAACTACTCAGCTGAAGTATTTCTTATGGGATCTGATTACTCTAGCAAAGCGTGGCTATTGAACGCTTTTTGAAGACCTACTTGACACATCGGGTAGTCCAACCTCAACAGCTCCAAGGACTTGATCTTGTTTTCAGGATCCCTGTGACTCTCACTATAATCCTCATCTTTTGCCAATCTAATCAATTATTGTATTGGCTTCCCATGAAAAATCTAGTGTTAAAAATTGGAATAGATCTTCACTTTATTTTCTGGGAAGCTGAAAGGAAAGGGATTTCTTTCCTGTTGAAAACAAACGCTGGTAGACTGTCCTCTGTCACTGTTAACTAGCCTGTTGCTTGTCTGAGTTGAATGGAGCAGAGGGTTCCCAAGGCTCAAGCGTAGTCCATGAAGGGATCAACAAACATTAGTTGTCTTTGTTTTCAAATTGGCGTTTGGGGTTGGGATTATGGCTACAGGCTTTTTAAGGTAATGTGGCAAATATAAACTAGGTAATAAAATTGTTTCTCTTCCTGTGAAACACACAGAATATTCAAATTCCTTGTAGCAGTTATGAGGGGAAAAGGCAAGCAATTTTTTTGAAGGTGTTGGAGTTGTGCATAGTTTCATCTTCAGTTTCATAAGTTGGAAGGTACAGAATAAATGCACATTGTCTAAGGAATCAACTTAAGGTTAATGAGCTTTTGAATACTCTGTAAATCATGTTCCTTACTAATGCTGGTTTTTAGATGTGGTAAAATACAATTATGTTTTAAGTGTAATACTTGTTTTTCTTTTTTTGGGGTAGCTTTGATGCATCAAACATACAGATATTTTGCCTCAGTGAAGCAGCAATTATTTTATCTTTCAGATACGGACAGCTGTACAAGTTCTTTCAGTATAAACAGAATTTTAAGTTAAACAGAAATATTAGTATTCCTACTTCTGCTGTGAGGTTAGCAACCTTGTTACAAAAGGAGAGAAACATTTCTTTGCATGTTGTGAAATAACCTTAATAAATCAAACTATACATCCCTCAAAGTACATTTTTAGGACACATTTGAAATTACTTTGTTCTTTTGAGTGCTTTGTACCCTTAAGCTTTAGCAGTAAGGACAGTTGATCACTTTTCAGAACAACAGTGGTCTGAGACCTAGCTTGGTTGGGTGAAAGTCACTTGTGATGATGACTCTTCAGCTGTTGAGGTGCCTCTATTAAAAACAAACAAATGTTACCAAGATAATAGCTGTAGTTACTGGAGGGATTCTCTTAGTGGGTTAGGGAAACTTTTGGCCTTTCCAAGAATGCTTACAGTGAATGACTGAGGAGTTACCACGTGTACTGTTTGTTAGTAAAGCTGGCATTAGCTTTGTTAGGTCTAGTTGGGTTTTTGTCAATGTAAAGCCTCCTGCATTTGGTATGCTTTGCTATTTGGGCAGATCACAGTTTGCCTCTGATTTATGCTAGGAACTAAAGGGAGAATGTCTACCCTTCCAGTAAAGCCATTGTATTTTGAAGTTGTGAAAATCGAAAAAATGGTGTGCACAAATAAGAAATGTAATCATCCAACATAAGCAGCATTAGGAAAAATAAGCCTGCATCTAGAAAGTTTCCTTCATTTAAGGCTTTAAGCCTTCAGAACCAGAAGTGGAAAATGCCTGTATTTAAGTTTCACAGGTGTTCTCATCTGAAATGTTCTTGTTTTGACCTGTGACACTGAAGAGTATGACTATGAAAAAGATCATTATGTTACTTGTAAATATTATAAATAATATATTTTGTATATATTTATCACACTTCCTTTGTTGTCTTTATTTGTCTAAGCTCTTTTCTGCAGTATGTTGAAATCTTATATACTACTTCTATTCTTCCCACTACCATATGGTAAAGATAGTTAAATGTGAGTTTATTATTCATTGAGTAAGCACATGGCTTGGTTTTCTTATTCTTGGGGAATATTTGATCAAATAGAAAGCTTATTTTCAGTGACACCTTTAAGGCATTTCTACATAATTGAAGCTTTCAATTTGCATCTGTTTCAGCTGTTGAAACATTTAATCTTTTTTGATTCCTTTGCTGTTCAGCCTCTTAACTAACGAGGCATATGGAGATATGGCTTTGTAACTGTAGTCATATGTAAACAGGTGACTCATTTCAGTAACCACAAACTATTCTAGAACACTGGCTGACATTAGTGTGACCAGTGACACAGAGCCTTTCCTTTATGGTGTCATGGTGCAGTTCTGTCTATATGTCATTGTCCCCCCTGCCCTCCCCCATCCTTTTCCCCATGGAAATATGAGTGGTGATACCATCCTAGCTGTCAGCTCGAATACAGTGCTTTCCAATCTTGGAAGACAAATATGGTGTGTGATCTATTCAGACACTCAAGCTGAATTCATAAGCACAAGATCACTAGCTAGTTAGTAAAATCTTAATTGAAGGTGAACCCTGGCAGGACCTCTTAAAAGATTGCTGAAAATTCACAACGTGTTAAACATAGCTTTAGGCTAATGGCACAAAAATTCTGTAGGACTGAGGAGATTTATTTTCCATTCCTGTCTGGTTTTATATGTGTGTGTGTGCGCGCATATAAGCTATGTATATGGTTTCTGCACTAAGTACGTTTTAGAAATCTGGCTTAAGCCATTCCTTTTGAGTATGTGCAAGTTTGATATTTTAATTCCAGAATTATTCCATGATACTAACCTTTTCTATTCTGGTTACTTCATGTTACTATGCAGCATGCAAAAATACCAATTGAATTCTATTTTAATTTAAAATGGGATGTTGGATTTGAATGTAATGACTCCAGAAAGTCTGGAGTCTAATGTTATGCATTTTATTAGTTTGATTACAATGTGTAGAATGATTTGCAGTAAACTAAATAGCGTAAGAAATTTGATCACTTCAATCCGAAGCTATTTGTGCCTGCTTTTCTCAGCTGTTATGACTGTCATACCACTAGTTTGAGTGTAGAGGTTACTGACATAGGAATTTAGATTGTTAGTTCATAAAGCAAGAAAGGTGTGTAATTCTACCTTTAGCAGCAATTTTTCTGTTTTTCAGAATTGCTGTGGAACCATTTAAAATGCTGAAGTTACTCAGCAACATGTATGATGAAAAAAAGAAGGTTGTATATTATGTGCTTTTACTAAGACTTTAACACTGTGATCCACTTTGCATCTGGACCGTATATATATTTTTAAAAGTAGACTGGCATACTTGAATTTTCAACACTAGGGTTTTTCAGACTCTAATCTTGAGAGAGCAGTAAATTGAACTTTGTATTATTTACCTCTCTTCTTTCTTTTGTCTTTAAAGTGTTGCAGAGATGCAGGTTAAAGGCTGTTGTTTAAATGCTGCATAGTCAGGGATGGCACAGCCTTATGAAATGAAAAAACACAATGGTAATTGCAATTGCAAGAACTGGTAGCTAATGGGGCCTCTTGTCCCAATTTCCTTGAACTTCAGTCCAATTTAGATTGTAGAGTAGATGGCTGACCTACTTGTACTTCGGTCAAGCATTAATTGAAAACGGCATAAAAAGCTGTCCTTTTCCTGAAAAGCGGGAGAAGGGTAGAAAAGAATAGTCTTTCCGAGATTAGTTGACCAAATTAAGCATTCATTTCACATTATTGCATTTAGAGAGTCTACATTTGTGTAATTTGTGTGTTCGAGAGCTATATAAGGTCAAGTAATGTGTATCCAGATCTTTGAAAATCATGAGGATGACTGGCTACTCTGTGTTGTTTGGTTGGTTTTTTTTTTTGCCTAAACCCTTAATAAGATTAGTGAAACCCTGAGAACCAAAGAAAAACTTCCACCTTCTTTCTCGCCTAACCATGGTCTCATATGCCTGTTTTAAAGCAGCACCTTGTTTTGCACACTGAGAACTTTAGGTTTCTAATTGTGTTAGGTTTAAAGCAGATTTAAATGTGATTATATATGTGATTAAAAAAAAAAAAAAACAAACAAAAAAGCCCCATCACAAAAAAAACCCTAACTTCTAGCTTAGCCTGTCAAATTATATGTACAAGAAAGGCAATAAAATGAGATCTGTGACCTTAATACTTAAGAGTGATACTTCCAGGTAGCTTAGACCAATGGTTTTAGTACAAGGTAAGGAGCCAGTATGTTATACTTATTTTTTAAAAAAAATAAGTATTTTTAGGGAATATTTTATTCTGGTAGGTCAGCAGCCCATGTTGTGTTGATTACTAAGTGGTAAGTAAGGGTCTTCTGTCCTTGTTGCAGTAATTATCATTTCAGGACCAGAAAATTAAATTGCCTGGAAACATGAGGAGTCCTGGCTAAAGTTTACCTCAGATTCACTAAGCTGAAAATCTGTTTAAACAGAATTCAAAAGTTTTTGTTTTTCTTTTTTTCTAATGGCCATGTTAATGAAACTGAGTATTAAGCAACCTTCTCCCCCACCTTAACACAAGCAAACAATTTAAATGCTCCTAACTGTTCTTTAGAAGCTGGACTCAGATTGCTTTAAAATCTGAATTAATCTTATTTAATCTGAAATATGAAATACTATCACATGGTCTTTTGTACTGTTACAGTATAGCATTGATTTTGAAACACTTGAACAGATCTTTTATTGTTCCTAAAAGAATAATTGGTTATTTAACTTACTGGAAAGGATAGTCGAAGCTAAGTGTGCCTATTGTTATTTTCTTTCTACATTTATGAATTGCATTCTGCAGAGGTCTATGAATTCTGTATCAGTTCCAGAAATGACACTGCTGAAGTGATGTATGAAGTTTGTCTCACAGTGATAACAGCTGAAAATGTTGCTTCTAAGTTGGAAGGCTATCTTCATAAACAATGTTTACATTGATAGTATTTTTTCTCAATACTAAACTACCTTTGAATGTATTCTGAGAATTGAGGAATGCTGCATGATGACTTGCCCTGCTTTTTGTCAGCAGGGCTATGACAGTGAGGGGTAACAGCTGCAGAAAGAATTGGTAATAATTGAAAGTACTGTTTAGAGCTGTTTCACAGCTCAGAACTAACCCAACAATTATGGGAGAGTTATTTCACTTCTGCTTTAGTAAGGGTCCTTGGGTACAGTTCCGTACTAGCTTACACTGGTCCCTTGAAAAAAAACATACTAGCAAAACATATCTGATGTTACAGGATATTTCTGTTACTGTATATGTGTTGAGTAGCTAACCTAGAAAGCTGGTGTTTCGGTCTGGTGGAGGATAATCCGTTCAGCCCGAAGGAGTTCTGCGTGGAAATATGATCCCTCTGCACTGTTTTAAACTAAGTATAATATGAGTGCATTGTGGTCTGAGAAACTGAGTTATTTTATGAGGTCTTGGAGTATTTTCCTCTATCGTCTTCAGTAATGTCCTTTTGAGACACTATATAGGAAGGCCTATTATTGTTTGTGCTTTCTCTTACTTTCTCTATGGTAAGAAAACCATCACTTCCCATTTTCCTTTTTCTTCATTTTATTTGCAACTGGAAAAAGTGACAGAAGAATTAACTAATACTTGAAGAGTGTAAAGGCTCATGTGGGTCCACCCGTACAACTAGCTTCCTCTGCCCCAATCAGTCTGCCAAGCATAATTATCTATGTCACTCTAAGAACACAAGGTAGAGTATGCTGATGTGTTGTTCATGGACATATTTGCAGTTTCTAACAGTGCTTTAGTCTTTGGAAACAAATAGCTGTTAGAAACAGTCTCCGGGATAGATTTAGTTCAAAGGAGGCCTCTGAATTGGTTCTCTCCTGAAGTAAAGAACAGTAGCTCCTTAATGTAATGTAACTTTCAGATTCAGGAAGACTGGCTTGTTTCACCTTAATTTAAGGGTTTAGATACGCTTCTATTCAATGCACATCAGTATTTCACTAATTAATATTACAGCCCCATATTTCCTGAGATGGAAAAATACAGCTTTTGACTGAAACACCAAAACAACACAGCTGTTTCCTAAGTGACGCATCTGCAAAATGTGCCTACATGTTTCACTGACGTATTTAAAAACACCATTCTCCACTGACGCCAGTTGTATGGTTAAAAATACCTTCCTTTAATATGGGCTACCTGTGGTCTTTACTAACGATTATAGTAAACCTGAATATTCAACTTTACGGCTATACAGAACCACTAGAAATGTGTGTGACTGAAATACCTGTGTTGGTTTGAGTGCTGCAGTGGCGGGGGGGGAACAACGACCTTAGCTTGAGCTACAAGGTTTTCATCAGCCCGCAGGAAATGATGAGAGAATTCTGTTTGTGGAAATGGAGGTCACGAAAAGCTGTGCAGGTACTACAGCTATCCGTGCAGTTGTATTGCTGAACTCCATTTTTGGAAAAAATGCAAGTGAATTAAGGCATGGCTTTTAAGGTAAGTGTTCTACAAACAGTAGATTGAATGACTTGCCAAACAACTCTCACAGTTGCTCTTTTCCTACCCAAAATTTACTATACTGTGTCATAGCTTGTATGAAAGTATTTTTGGCCAAGTGAATGTAAGGGGGTGTGTTTGTTCATGTTTGAAATGACCATTCTGGGCTCAAACAGTCTGCTGTCTAAAACGCACATCTCTTTCTAGAATGGTTATTGTATTACTCTTCTTTATGTACTTCTATGGGGCTTTTTATTTTTAAGTACAGCAGTGTTCATGTTTTGTGGTACTTCTGTGGTCAGGTAAGTGCCACGGCACCTTTTATCTTCAGAAAGTTTTGATGTCTGAGGTAGTGCTTCTTGTAATGTTCTATTTTGCCTCTTAATTATATGCTATATTAGAACAGTTGTATAGGTATCATTTTTCTCTGCAGCTACTTTGTCAGTGCAGCTGTAAATGCTGTTTCATGTTTTCTGTGCTGGAGAATACATCAGTACTATTCTCTGTGCTATCCTTCTTTTTGCACCATTGTAAAATTTTACTTAAACTAAATATTAAGCATGTATGCTTTAGGTATTTTTCCCTTAGGATTTTGCTAAAATAAGTTTTCATTATGACTGTATAACTAGTGATCTAATTCCACTAACTTAAGGGGTTATTTGTTTATTTATAAAGTATCTGGGCACTTTAAAGATTTCTTGCTATCTCAATGCTTACCAAGTGCAATTTGCAAATTGAAGGCATGTGGTCTTGTTCCCCCTTCTTGCTGCTTTGAAACAAACCTAAAGGCATACTTACCTCAACTTTATTTGGGGAGGATTCCAAAATATTAAGGTTAATTTCATTTTAGGAGACTTTGACAGGACATGTGAATTAGTGGGCGATGGATGTTACAGGCTCTACAAAAGTGAACATTAGAAAAGGGTGAACACTTCTAATCAAATTGAAATTTTTCCTGCACTTTAACATTTCAATTACTCAAACCTAAATAATGGACACCACTGACTTAAAAAAATACTCCTTGATCTTTCAAGTTATTTTAATTGCCAGACAGTCCCCAGTTCTTCTGGTGGTTTTCTGGCAAAATTTACTCAAAGCCAATTTTGATATGCTTTTTTCTGCAGTGAAGAAAATATTAATGTGGCTTTTTCCTCGATCGGAGAGACCTGAGGCTCTTAAAGAAACAAGTTATAAAGATTCTTTATTTAGAGGATGAACACTTAATATTATACTAGACAGCATAATACCTAGGTCTTATGGCTCAAGGTATCTTACAGTCCTTTCCTGGATCTAAAATTTAAGTAGTATGTCTTTAGAATGGGAAATTTCTTCTATCATAAAAAAGTGTTGCAGGGTTTAAAATCTAAAACAAAGTGTTTTGTGACCAAAAAGTCTACTATGAAATTGTTCTCTTATGTTGCTTCTCTTGTTCATCTCAACAGAAACAGGAAGATGTTTTACTTGTTTTAATGTTTCATGGTTAGATTCAGTACCTAATGTCAGTGAAGGGTACTATTCAGGTGTATTTTGTCCAGTATTTTCCCTTGTTACCTGAAGAATCTTCAGGTAGTACTCAGTACTCAACAGGACAACACACCTCCAAAGTTTGTTTCAAAAATTATACATTGATCAAAGCCAGGATCAGTTAATCTGTGTGCAAAACAATTTTAATACTATATTCATCTTATTCATTATGAAAAAAAAATCTTGATGCTTTTTTAAAAATTGATTTTTAGCCTAAATACAGTACTTTAATTTAAAATTCCATTATTTTACAATGTCTCCTTTTATGTTTATAAGAACAATCAATACAGAACTCAGTCGGAAAATTTGGAGAGAGAATTTGGGGAACAGTTGTCTCCCTTCAATGGTTACGGATTAATATTCAACGAGTTTGTGATAAGATACATGTTCTGTAACTTAGAAGTAAAGACATAATGCTTATGGTTTAGGGCTTTTCATGTGACTTAGCAACTACTTTTTTTTCCTGTATCATAGTCACCTTGATTTCAGTTTCAGATATGTTACTAATTTTACCTTTTTCATCCACAGAAGAATCCTAAAGGAAGTGTTGCTAGTAATGATTTCAATAGGGAGAATTAATTTGCCAAGAAGTGCTGTTGATCCAGAAAACAAGATACAACTCTGTGTATCAAAACTACTCTAAATTGAAAATACTAATTTTTAGAGCACAGTGTACAAACAAATGATGTGTTTTTATCCTCGGTGGGATGAAATGAAATAGCTGAGCCTTTGGCTCTAGCTAATTCCTCTAGTGAGTTCAGATTTCTCCTAATCCTAAGAATTTTTGGAAATTTTAATGGAATGCAAGAGTTTAGAAGTCTATGTTGAATACTTTAGCCTAAAAAAACAAGTGCTAAATAAGGGTTAAATCAGATCCTTTACCAAACAAATTATAATGTCTGTTTAACACATTAATTGCACAATTCCTTTTTATGCTGCATATGCATCACATACACTATTAAGGGAAATCATAGATGAAAATTAATGTTTTTGCTGCTAGATGCTCTAGATAAATTTGCTCAGAACGCCTAATGGCTGTCTTGCAGGTTAGTTTAAATGCCTGTCATAGCTTTGCGTTGGTGTTTGTTTTTTTTAACACAAAATGAAAGCTTACCTCTATAAGAGAAAAATACTTCTCAAAGGACAGAGATACCATTTAAAAACTTGATGTGTTTTTAAAAAGGTACATTTCAATAGCTTTTTAGCAGGCATGTTTTTAAATTCTTTACTATGGTGATCTTTTGGTCTGTTTCTCTGGATGTAAATACTAATACCATCAAGTTTTAAAAAATTGTTGAAACTGGAGTTGCTTTGTGTGAGAAGAAACATTTAAATATTATAGTTTCAAAATTCAAATATTAGGCAATGTCATCAAAGTTTATCTTAAATGAATATCTGAAGTTTTTGAAAGTACTGGGAATACAATACATTTCATAAAACCTTCATTTTGTATTATATATTTGTCAATACTTTTGACAGAATTTGTGGCAGCTGTATGCACACAATCATAATTATTTTGATGTATTTGTCACACTTTTCTAACACTGTGTACATGTTTGAGTTTACACTGTGAGTTTCAAGTCTGTAGAAGCTAGAATGCTCTCTGACACAGCTTGTTTTAAAGGAGCTCTAAAAATGTGAGAATTAGATTTTTATAGTAGATTCTGAAGGACAGGAAGTGATCTGAGAAGGCATTTGAGAGGGACTTCCAGATCTTGTAGACAGTCTATTTAACTTCTAACTATATTTCTTGCTCTGACAGCCCTCAATCCCAAGATCTGTGTTCAGAAGCATATTTGAGGAAATTGGATAGCCTTGAATGATAATCCTCAGATTATCATGCCCTTCATGAAGTAGTAGGTATTAGCTGCTGCTTTACATTTCCTTTCTTAATAAAGGATGGTGTTCAAAAATGTTACAGGCTCCATTTTTGAGGCGTATGAAATAGCGTGCATGAAACTTATATTTAATTTTCCGTCATTTAAAACTTGTGATGAAATTTAACAATGTTCCTGTATTAGAGAACCACTTAATACACCTCTTTTCTGTCTTCATCTGTGTTAAAGGCCCTATTTTGGCCTTTGGCATAGGCTTAACAAAGTGATACAGGAGGAAGTACTTTGCAGTGTATTTGAGTAATTTAAGAGATGTATTCCCTACCTAAGGACACAGTAAGCATCACTTTGTATTTAGACAGTATCTAGCATTTGAAATGAAGAGCTCTCTCTTCTAAAGTAGAAGAAAATGCACAAATTTTAGTTAAGAATACATATGAAAGTGTGTCCTTGTTGAAACACTTTCAATAGTAATGTAATTTCCTTTTAATGACACTTAAATTTATGGAGCTATTCTTTAGCAATAAGCATGAGTTCAGTAGCAGGTTGGGAAGGCAAAAGATGACTCCTTGCCTCTGTTTAGCACTCCATGTAATCTCTACAGGCATTTTTCTGTAGGATGCGTAATACTCCGTAACGTAAAGTTCATTGGTTGTTACAGAGGAGAGGAGATGCAGGGAAAACCCCCCAAAACAGTAGTTCAGAAATTCTGGTATGGTAAAACTTTGGCTTAGGGAAATGTAAATCTTTATTATTATTAAATGTTCATGCATTTAGTCTGTAGTTTGAAATCTCCCCTGCAGTACCTAGCCACTTGTGGAATTAAATTTGCAAAGCTGGAGCTTTTGCTCAGTGATAGGCTGCTGGAGTTGAAAACTGTTTTTAGTGACAAATAGAAAATAGTGCACACTCTTTTTCATCACCAAAATAATCATTTTAAGAGCTCTGAACTTAATCGTCACAAGTCTGCCGGAATGAAGCTGAAGATAGCCATTTGCATTTTTCTTCGTATGAATCATAATTGTTCAAACTTCTCTGTAATTGATTTTTCCTTTGCCGACTTTCAAGGCGTAGAAAAAATTGTATCAGAACACTTTCTTGGGAATCAACTTCAAATTTAACCACTTAACATTGTGTAGTGGTGGTCACTTAAAAAAAATAGTCAAACTTTCTTGATTAAATACAACAGAAGCATGTTAATGAAATCTTTCATCAGCTTTGGATGTTTTAAAACTAAAACCTAGTGATGAGGTAATTTCCATGCAGATTGGGAGTAGGGGTTTAAAGTAAAAACTTGCAACGTTGGCATGCCCTAGGTCATATTGGTGTACAGCAGGAACACTTTAACAATGCTGTGCAGCTTTGAGCAGGCTGTAAATGCACGTGCAGTTTCTATCTGCAGAACTAGATTGATTTTTTTTTTTTTCCTTGCACGGTTTATTCTGGTTACTGCATCATCCCTCATCCCTCTGGCTAAGCAAAAAGTATAATCTGGGTATGTTAAGGTTTGTATTAAGTATATCCAAATATTTTTAAAGCTCCCTGCACAGCTGTATATCAACTTCGTGTCCTTAGCTGATATAGCTATGCTATTTAAAGCTTGTAGTTTGCAGTGTTAGTAATTTCCTGTGGTCAGTGTCTATTTAAGTGAACTTAAAATCTGAAAACTCTGCAAAGCCTCTGAAGGTGATTAATAACTTTACTGGTTAAAAAAAAATGCACAATTAAAATAATACACCTACGCGCAGAGTGGCCTGTCAGAGAAAAAAAAAATATTTTTCCCCAAAGTCAGTATTTCGCTATTTAAGACATCTGGTTAGTTGGAAAAATGCAGAGGGAGGTTATGTTGGCAGCATGTAGGAGCTCGTAAGGATGGCTGGGTCTTGAATCTGCAAAAAACCAGCATTTCTAATAGCAAATTAAGGGGAAGAAGGATAGAAGATGAGAGCTAGTTCTGACAGCTACATCGCTCTGCCATTGCTGCTCATGCCTGCAGTAAAGGCAGGCATTTGCAAGAGAGAATTCCTCGAGAGGCTTGAAGGCTTCCGCCGTATTGTCTCTGAATATGAGCCACAGTTTCTGTCTGGATTTATAACTTGGGCCTAGCTTCTCTAGAGTGTGAGTGTGAGATAATACTTGTTAGGTATATATGAAACCTAATCTGCAGGCTAAAAGTCTGTTTGACAATGCTTGGGTCATTGTCTTGCACTTCAGAGATGCATTTCTGTGCTGTGTGTGTTAATCAGAGATGATCAAGCTTAATCGGTAATTTTGTTTCATTTATTTAATAAAATATTCAAACTGTGCTTAATAAAAATGTAATTACTAAAATAGCTGTTCTTATTGCTTATATTATGCATTTTGAAATTTATACATTGTAAAATTTCAGTCACACAGTGTTGATGTGTCTGGAGAGTTTAATTTAAGGTACTGTCATCTCACTGTCGTTGTGTGGGTTTTTTTTACATGTAGTAAGTATCAAGGAAATTTTAATGGCTTTAGTGATCTTCTCATGTGTGCCAGAACTATGGCTTGAATGTGTGTTCATGGCTTGCGTATTTAGGCAGTGAATTCATGCTACTTTCGGTGGTTTTCTGTTGCATGTTACACGTAGAGCATTTAACAAACGTGGGTATAGGTGAATATAATCCTGTAGCCAGGAAGTTGTTGGGAACCAAGAAACCTCAGCTCAGGGGGTTTACTTCATTGGCATTTAACAGCAGCTGGGCTGAAGGCAGGTGGTTACCCCCCTCCCCGCTCCCACCACTGTCCCTCTTGCCCTGGTGGCTCCTACGCTCTCCCTCCCGGTTCCTACCAGCTTCTGGCTGTTTCTTGGTCATTTTCCTGCTGTCTGCGGGCCAGAGGCCACAGAAGTGCAAGGAATCTCTTGTTACTCATGTTTATGAAGGATTAGTATGAACTAGTAGTTCCTGTACTTTTAAATGTCATTTTATGTTATTTGCTAACTGAAAAATGTCTAGGTGGCAAATTACTCAGGTATTCAAAGTAGAAAATGTATGAATAAATATTGCTTCCAGTCTCAGAGGAGCGTGCGTAATAGGAAATAAACTTGCACAGTTTGTAACGGCATACATTTCCTGGATTCCTTCCTTTAGTGCTCAGGATATAGGGTTCACCAAATGGGTTGCTGTCAACTTCTTTCAACAAAAAGTCATTTGGTGTGTGGCTCTGCTAACTTTAACATAGAAGCTGGATTCCCCAGGAACTAGTGATTCAATTTCCTTTTATGGACTTTTCTCTGGTATTTGTTGCTGTAATTGTTTTCTTGGCGGAGGCTAACAGATTTTCTTAAGTCTCTGAAACAGAGTGCTATTCTCCCTATTTTATAGATTGAAGAACAAGAATTAGGCCAAAGTCATTGGTTTGAGATTCTACCTTTGAAAGTCTAAGGTCTGACTTCTATTAATAAGATACACTCATGTCTACTGATGGCAGTTAGAAGAGTTCACAGCTCTTTAGTAGCATTATTTCCCTGCATCCAGGGTCTAGAATTCCTTGGTATCACTTGAATGTGTAAATCAAAGCGACCTTTCTTCCTAAAGTTACTTGTCCTATTAATTTATGGACTCTTCATTGTTAACAGCTGTGATTCTTAACAGGTTTTGGTACATAATTTCAGAATATTACTGAAGTGGTAGCTTTTTTTTCCTCTATGTAAACAATAAACAAAATGTATCCCTGAAGAAACTGGATACTCTTATAGAGCAAGTTCTCTGGACAGAATAGAAAGTGAAGCAATGTCTAAATTGCTTTATTTAAACAGGGAATACGAGATACAACATATTCATGGTAGCTACACTCAGTAGCAAACTACGATAGTTTTCTGTGCAATGAAGTCCCATTTCCTTGCTGTTCTGTGTGGAACAAAACCTGAGACTTCAGTGAGTAATAAAGAAAAATACTATAGCTGAAAGTTTTTATGAGCAGCTAATCCAAGTTGAGTGGTGTCCTTATGTATTTCACTCCCTAGTCATGAAACCTGGAATCCTGCTGAGTCAGATCCATAATGACAAAAATAAGTTTAAAAGGTAACGTGACCAGGTGTTTCTCTCTTCTAAAGGCTGGTAGACTGTCTGAGCTTGCTTCTGTAGAGTCCTTAGAGACAACACAAGGATAATGTTAATAGCTGACGAGACTGTTTGGTTTTCTAAACATAGATTAATTTATTTTCTTCTGTCTCCCACCTTGAACGCAGTTAAACACTGAAATAGGTTGTGCAGTCTCTGTCCCCGGAGGTTTTCAAGACCTGACTGTATAAAGCCCTGAGCAACCTGGGCTGACCCTACTTGAATGATTCTGTTGTTCTATGATTCTGAGATTTTTCTCTGTTGTGGACTAGTTTGTCATAGAGTCATAGTACTAGTGATTGGAAGCGGTATTATGTCATGTTGACACTGAGAACTCTCAGTTCTTTCTGTTCTAGAAACTGTGAAGCTCTAGAAGTGAGGTATGAGGAGTCACATCTCCTGCTTGTCATCTGGATTGTACATATTGAGAAATGTTGATCAGGTCTGCAGAACCAAGGCTGTGTGGTATTGCCTTCAGGTTTCGAGTATTTGAAATAGTGTTTTGTCTGCAGGCATTCTTTGTGTTGGAATATCAGACTCGGAATCTATTCTTTCTCGTCATCGGATTCAGCAAGCAGCACTGAGACCTCAATTAGAATTTTTTTCTTTTTAATACTGTTTTTTTTAATTATAGTGAAGCATCTAATCAAAATAAATATCATCTTTCTAGGAGGTTCAGAATGTTAAAATCTGTCTTTCAACAACCAACAACCAACCATATCTGTTTCACAGTAAGAGTTCATCAAACAAATTAATCTGTTATTGGAGGATGGGGGGATAAATGGAAGGGTTTCTTTAAACATTTTTTCCCCTCTTCCTCTTGGAAAACACCTTAAGAGAAGCTTTGGGATTCACTGGACTATTTTAGCATCTTAAAAGTCTGCATTTGTTGCACAGATTTTTGCAAGTCATGTGTTGTGCTAATTTCTACCACCTTGCAAGAAAAAGGGAATTAAAAAAATAAATCAAGTATTGCAACATGAATGAAGCAAGGATTTTTGTAAATTGCTTTCAAGATAACAGCATCAAAACCAACTTCTTGAGAGCAGAGGCAGCGTATTCTGTTCAGATGTTTTTGTGTGCAGTATCTGAAAGTCTGCTTGCTCATTATTAGTTAATGTTTCCTAAAATCCTTATGTGTTAAGCCTTCAGGATATTTATAGCTATTCTTTTCACATTGTAGGACACTAGTGGTAGAGAAGAAATAATTCAAGGTCTTTAGCATATAGCATTGCTAGAATGTTTCCGAAGAGGAAGCTTTAAAAACATTTATTGGTCAGTTTCCTTGTGTCTAAGATCAATGTATCCTAATTTACTAGAACTGCTTAAAAATCACTGTCAAGAAACTTGAGCCTTGTTTGTTTGCACCATTTCTGTAGCTATTACAGTATCTACTATTTAGTATGTAATTGCTTTTTTTTCAGTTGGACTTTGTGGTTTATTTTTTGCCTATATAAGTTCTTTTAGCTAATGTGTGCTGGGACTTTTACCTGTGGTGACACAGGTAAAAACTTGTTTTAATACCTTTGGACTTGATTAAGACAATGTAGAGATTTTGCTTTTTAACGGAAATTCCAAAGTTCTTTGACACAGGGGAAGAAAATATCCTGAGAAGTATGAAAGTTATGAGACTATTTGTGTTGGGCAAGACACGCTGAGGAAAAGTCACAGAGCATGATCTAGAGGTGGCTTCTATTCAGTGAAGAGCTTTAATCTGCCTTCCTGAGAAGAATGAGGCTTACACCTTTGCCTTCTCTAACTTCCTGCTTCCATGCTTTTTGAATCAATTGGTCAGTTTCAGAGAAATGTTAAAGAAGAGCAGGGGTAAAGAAACGCATTTCTTATCAGTTTTGTGAAAATTGGCAGGTGTGTGGGAGAAATCTAAACTGATGTACCTGCGCAAGAAAATCTTAATGTGAGCTCAGTAATAATCTGTCCTGTTTGGTGAGCTGGTTTACCAGTGAGTGTGAAGGTGGGTGGAAACTGCTAGAGCACTGTGCTGCTGCTTGCTCAGCAGGTAGTTGAGGGACAAGAAAGAGGCAGTGTAGGTACTCTTAATGAGTAGGACTTGGAGTTGTGGAATGAGAAGATAAAGGCCAGAGTGGATGAAGCCAAACTGCTGTGGGAATACAGGAACTGGGTGTGTGCATCGTGCTTTCCTATGGAGTTATTGGTTCTGCTGCAATCTAGCTGACCAAAGAACCCCAAACTTTGTGAAATGCAGGTGCTCATGTGAGGAGAATTTGTGCAGAACTCATCTTTCTTGTCATCTTGATCTAAATTTCCCAGATTTTATACTGACAGCCTTAGTTGCTCATAGGTTTACTTTTTATAGTGAAATGGAAGACCCTGCAAATCAAGGTGCAATGAATGTTCAGTGTGAAGCCTCTGCAAATTCACTTGAAGGATGGGAGAACCAAACCCTAAGAAAAAATGTGCTAAAGAACTGGCTGCTGTAATAATTCTATTTCATGAGGGTAGCATGACTCATACTGCTTAATGTTCCTATCTCAGTATTCAGTTTATTTTTAAGTAGTGCTGTACAAATAGTGTTTTTCTGTGCCAGTTGTTGCTATGACTTCATAATATTTCCCTAAATACGCTTGCTCATACTTTCTCACAGCATAGTATTTGGCATATAAAAACCTTAAATCCATCAGAATTTCCTAAGCGCTGATCATTTTCATGCTTTTATGGAAAAAAGGGATAGCTCTGTGTATTATGTAATTTTAGTTGAGGAGGAATAAAAGTTGTTTTTTTAAAAAAGAAAAAAAAATTCCTTACAACCTGTTCCCTCATTTCAGAAAATGTTCCTTTGTTTCAGCTTTTCCAATTTTTCCGTGTAGCTTTTCAGACTAGATTTCCAGCACTGGTATACTTTATGCTATTTTGTTAAAGGTAAGCGGACACTGTGTTATTACTTCAGAACACTTTTGCTGTGTTTTCTTTTTGTAATTGGAGGGGAAAAAATACTTCTTGTGCGGTTTGGGGAGGTGGGATGGGTGACTTGTTGAAACGCTGCTTTAGGTTTATACTTTTGTGTACGGCTTTCTTGTTCCAAGATGCTGAACTCTACAGTTGTCTGCCTGACTCTTCCAAATGGCAGTAATCGCTTTGGTTGAAAGATTTTGGTGTACTGTAGAAAAACAACTATAACCCTTCCTGAGAACCTTTGGAATCTTGTTCCTTCCCATGTTCTGCATGGCATGCCTGGGTCACATGGCTGCTTTAATTGCTTACTTGGTTTCAGAGTAATGTGAGTGTTAGTGCTGTCTTAAAATGGGAAAAAGGCAAGAGGACGGAAACAGTTAACAGAATCTAGCTAGCAATGTTTATTGGTCTAACAAGTTGTCTTTAAACTCTAGGTCTCCCTTTGATCAGATTAAATAATACCAGAAATCATGGTTAAAGATATCACTGCATAACCGTGTGTTTTTGTGAAAATTTTAAAACAAACAAGCTCTTAATAAAAGCTGTTTAATGTCAAACTATTCTTTTGAGTTTGTCCAACTAGTTGCAAGTTCATTGCACTTTTGTTTCCTCCTTGTGCTGCTTATGGCTATCTAAGAAAGACTAACAGAAAATATAAATGCTTACAGATGTTATTTTTGCTTACCTTGATGTATTGTAAGAATTGCAAGGGCCAAAATTTATCGGGAAAGAACACATTCCATGTGAAGGCGTGCTGCTAAGAAACTGACAATTGAATAGTGTTTTAGCGCACTTTCCCCTCTTTGTTCAATAAAAGCATAGGTGGAAAAGCAGGTTTTTTGGTAATCACTAATAATAAAAGTTGAAGATTGGTACACTAACATGTAGAAATACTTTGTCTAAATATATCATCTTCCTTTCTAATTGTTGCCATTTTGCAGAACCCTCCCTGTATTTTTAGCTATCTTTTCAAAATAAAAATCTAACAGTTGTTGTTCCTGTTGTAGTTTTCAGTGCTAAGGTTATTCTAAGCTTCCTGTGAATTGGATTATGGAAATGAATTGGATGAAAAACTGTTCAGGAGAAACAGCTTGTCTTCCCAGCCAGAGCAGTCCTTTGTTCTCTTTGTGCTGTAACTGTCCAAACAACTGTTTGGTATCAGTAGCTCGTTTCTGTTACAAACAGGTGGTATATGCCTACCCTTATGGCACAATTATTTTCAGAGTATCCAAGAAATGTGAAGTCAGTGTTGAATTCTTCTCTGTCGTGGAGGCTTTCAATTCCATTTCTCTCAGCAGTGTGTCATAACCACTAGGTTGCAAGGTAGGGCAGGTTAGTAGGCATTTTCTACTTTTCCTTTGGAAGCGGCCCTGTTGTGTTAAGGGAAACAAGATTCACAGGGCAAAAGAGAGAGGGAGCTTCACCCCTCACATGTTTTCACAGAGGTAAAATCTGTTTACCCATATGTAGCCCTGCCAGTTGTTGTAGGGAAACTTGATAGGAGAAATCTAAAGAGGAGAACTTGATGAAGCATCTGTAGAGATTAGGCAGGGATTTGCATGTGTGCGTTCTGGGAGGGAGCTGTTTCCTTCCTTTCCTACCTTGCGGTCTCCACCCCGCAAACCAAGTTGGTGGATGTAAGTGCCTGGATTTTTGCCTCAGTACTGGTTTTGATACTTATCTTAAATGGGTAACCCTAAGTTGTTTTTTTTATACACAGTGCTTTATAAACAGTTGTCATCTTCAATGAGGATAGGTCATGTTTTTCTTCCATGCAGCTGTGTCTCTATAAGTGAGAATGCCTGAATTGTTAAAGTAATTACTTCTAATAAAGATCAGAATTTGGAGCTGATTTTCCCCCCCTCTCCCCCGTTTGTTTTGCTAAAAGGTCGTATGGTCACATGTCACAAATAAAATGGAGTAAAACTAGGTTTGGGAGTTTCAATTTCTAGGGAAAGTACTTGTCAGTGTCAAGGACACCTTCTGTCACAGAGCCTATAACCTTTTACTTGGTACCTGTGGGTAGATGCGTGCATCGTACCATCACTTAGAATCTGTTGCCTGCTTTAAAATGCACGAGAGTGGTGGCAAGAAAATAGCAAGTAGCTCAGGTAGTTACTAGCCCAGTAAGAGATCTAGTGACAGGTCACTGGCTGAGATAATTGGGGCTGTCCGAATATCATAAACTGTACTAAGACTTTCGGTAAGGAGGCTGGTCTTGTCTCCCGCGTTTGACTTATGTAGCTTCACATTGTTTTGGCTTTACGTTGTTGCTGAGGAAGCTGTTTTGCATTTGTGGATGCCTGTAGCTTTCAAGCAGATGATTTGAATCTAAAATTCTTACAGAAATAAAACTTTTTCCTTCTGAAGAGAAGATTTATTTATTTTTCTTTAAATCAGCAAGTGGCCTTAAATATTTCCTGTGGGTTTCATTATGTAAAATAGATTTCCAGTGAAAAAGGAATAGGAAGCAATGCAGGTTATTATATCAGTAGCGAAGAGCAGTTGATTGCCTCTTATGGAATGCTTTGAAGTGGAATACTTACTGAGTAAGCATCACACTGCTCAGTCTTCTCCTTTGGTTGTAATAGGAAATTTTATGATAAAATCAGTTCAAGAGT
The DNA here is from genome assembly GCA_013398815.1 of Ibidorhyncha struthersii. Classification (NCBI taxonomy): domain Eukaryota; kingdom Metazoa; phylum Chordata; class Aves; order Charadriiformes; family Charadriidae; genus Ibidorhyncha; species Ibidorhyncha struthersii. Next base: position 124,022 of record VZSZ01011388.1, on the reverse strand, counting down.
TTGGTGAAATTTGGTATAGGCAGATGGATTGTGGACATTTTCTGAACAACAAATGTCGTAAGTGTCAAGAACTTTGTGTGGTAGAATAGTGTTCTGTTGTGAAACACGCTTATTTACATGCCCTGTGTGGTTACCTCTTGGTTTTATTTGGCATATCTAGATATCAGAGAATTGAAGGATGCTACTTAGTTTCTCTTTTGATAACTTTTTCATTAATAATGCTCATAAATATTTTTTTGTGTATTTTTACAGATTCTGAAGGTGTTTAAGCTCTGAATACTTACAAGTTCTTCATACATAGAAATGTCTGGCTCATACGATGATTCCGTTGGAGTAGAAGTTTCTAGTGATAGCTTCTGGGAGGTAACCTGAATGTTTTATCAGAATATTTTGATTTTATTTTTTACTCTTACTATAGAAAATCTGGGTGGTTTTGTACATTGTAAACTGTGGAGAAAGCTGCAATACAAGACACCTTTGGTTATTGTGATCTGCAGAAATAGCCTTCAGGGTAGAAGTGACGTTTTAGATTTTGGCCTAGTTCTGTCAAGGGTTTTTAAGTCACGCAAACTTGAGTATCATCCATTTAGGTAGGATATGCAATTCAGAATTGTGTCAATCTTTATTGCTGAGGAGGGGTGTGGGTGGGTGGCTTTTAAAATTATCAAGGGCATTGAGGGATCAATGTTAAATCTAAAGTAACTGGTTAAAGGCTACTGTAAGTGTACGTAAATTACAAATGTAACATAGTGTGTGAATGTACTGCCTGTCTCCTGTTTGTGTCTGGATATATGTATAAACTTTTTGGAGGTTAAGTTATTTTATGCTTGTCTCAATGTAAGAGGACTTTGTAATATCAGTAATTTGTGCTTCCCAAATCTGAAGAAGGCTTTCATATGTTATGACAATTTGATTAAGCCTTAAAGAGAGCAAACTTCGTAAAGCAGAAAGCATTTTACAAAAAAAGTTTCTTGCAAGAAAAAGAAAGGTTTGACAGTGTCAATGCTGACATAATTGCAGGTAAGTACACTGTCCAGATGAACTGTGTTCAGTGAGGCAAACTAGGTGCTCTTTTGAGTTTGAACTATAGCAAACAAGAAAACAGCTAGGGGGAAAATGTCTGAATATTTCTGTGACCAGAGACTATGTAATACAGCTCGGTTTTGGTGACCTAACTTCGTGCTTCCTTTTAAATAAAAGCTTTTCTAGATCACTAACCTGCGTTGCAGGTGGCAGTGAGGGCATACTGCATTTGGATGCAGATCTCCCATTATTTTTCGATACATTGTCTAAAAGACCTAATGCCAGTGAGATTCTTGTTTAGTAGACAGCTATCATTTTTTAAGGAAACATATTTACTATTATGTTAAATATGTCTATCCTATTTATAAAGGGGTGGTTTTAAAATTGGTGTATTCTAAATCTTAACCCCTTTTATTGTAGGGCTCCTCTGTAGTATGACCGCAAAAAGGATGTGGGACCTCTACTCTTGGAGGTGTCTAAGACTCAACTGGACATGGTCCTGAGCAACCCGATCTATCAGACCTGCTTTGAGCGGGGGGTTGGACTAGATGATCTCCAGAGGTTCCTTCCAACCTCAGTTATTCTGGTTTTTATTTTACGCTGAGGCAACTTTCTGGGTAGGATTCCTTGGTAGAAGTGTTTCAAAATAAAATAAGGATGCAGTCAGGAAAAAAGAAACCTAGACCAAAGGGGATTTTTCTGATATGTGTTGGGCATCCTGTACTTGGCAGGAGAACGTGACTTCTGGCTGGCTATTCTGTACAAAGCTGTTGTCTTCTGTCAAGTAATCATGTCTGGAAGCATAAAAGATGAATGAATGAGAATGGCAATTCTGTAAACTATTATGGTTGTTTGGACAAATGTGAACTCAAGTATTTAATATTAAAGGATGATAGGTGATAAGAAATAGCAATTAGCCTAAGCTAAGACCTTGATGAAGCATAGCTTAAACATATTTGATGCTGCTTCTAGGTGTGTTAAAGGTGTTCTTTGTGTTTGTGCTATTGGTGACTTATTTTCTATCATTTTGTAAACAGTACTTCTTAATCTGTTTCTTTGGACTTTTCTATGTATTCCTTCCAAAAGGTCAGAACTTCAGTCTGTTTCATAAGCAATGTCAGTAGGCTAATGTGTAATGCATGAGTGTATCTTTATTTACCCTTGGATAAAAAAAAAATTAGACTTCAGTATTGCAATCAGTTTCTTTCTTTGTAGGATCAATTGTTTTCTCTGCTCTCTCTCTTTTTTTGATGTATGACCACAAAGGTTGAAGGTTGAAATGGTCAAGAGGAAAAATTTCATATTGAATAATTAGGTGTTTTTCTGAAACTTTGAGTACTTCAGACTGGAAAAGTAGTAAGTTTTGAGAGTTGACAAGTGCTGACTAGAACAGGTATGCAGGTTGTTCAAAGGGGAAAATTAGCATTGTTTAGGTCATATTAACTAATAATATGCTAAAATCAGTTAAAAGTAAACTCTAAAATTGAAGATGCAATTATATTCTCGTGGGGTGGGTTCAGTTCATTAAAAATTCTAGAGACCATCTTCACACTCACCTCTTCAGGGAGTGAAACAAAGGTTTGGCTGCAGTAGAAAATGAATCCCAATGATAAGATAAGTTTTGTTACTGAAGTAACTTTAAGGATGTTTGAAGTATTAACAGTTTTCCTGGAAGCAAAATTGGAGTTTCCATGCAACAGATGAACATATTAAAAAAAAAAAAAAAAAAAAAACAAAAAAAAAAAAAAAAAAAAAAAAAAAACAAACACAAAAACAAACAAACAAAAAAAAACCAACAAAAAACCCAAACAATAACCACACAACAACAACAAAAACAAACATACAAACAAAAACCCCACAAAAACCAACCCTGTATTTCCTTGTACTAAGCTTCTGACATTTTAGCAATATACAAGGGAATATTTCACTGAATTTTGGAGTTTTGAGTCTTGAATTATGTAGGAAACACTACTTGTTGTTGTTCTGCTTTGTGCTGTTTTGATTTTTAGGACAAACAGACAAGATTGGGGGTCTTGTGGCTACAAATGCTGGTTCTTTAAAAACAGGGAGATGGTTGTGTTCCTAGTATGGATGTAAAGGCTTTCATTATTTCAGCAAAGGGACTAAATGCTTGAAATTTCAATATGTTGAAACTAAGTGGTATTTGAGTGAAACAGAGTGGAGTCTCTAAATGTTTTATAGCTGATTAGTGCTTAAAATATTACCACTGACATTTTCATTATGGGTTAAAAAAAGACAAGCAAAACCCAACAAAAAATAGGTTAGAGAGTTCAAAGATACAGCAGGCTATCATAAAGTGCTGTATGTATAGCTGAAAGACTGCAGTTACATAAACATTTAAGCATACCTACTACATGGAGAGTTGAAAAATGTGTGGTATGACATCCCTGGCATTCTGCGGCGATGGACCTTTTATGGCTACACTAAGACTTTGAACTAAACATGAAAAAGAGGACTCTGATAAGAATCATAAATGATTTTATAGTAATGCTGAACTACTAAGAGGAAGGATTCACATGGTAACAAATTTTGACCTTCATTCATGCTGTACTTGGTAAATTTAAATTATTCCATGTAGTTGGAGAGAATAAACATGTTTACAAAGCTGTCTTAAAAAACCACATATCTAAACTTTTCTCTCAATGGAAATAGCTGAAAGAATTTATTAAGCAAAGAAATTGCTGTTTCTTTGCACTCTGATACTTATTAGAGGATGACTCCTTATTACTGGATGTTAAACTATGCAGAAGACCGGTAGTCTTGGCAATACCCTGTTATAGTGAGAAATGTGAATAATGTGGAACTTATGTTTTGATTGGCAGCCTTTATAGTTGCATGTAGCATCAAGTGGCAGGGAAGGTGGGGTTTGAACAAAATGCTTGGACTAAAGCACAGCATAAGGGAAAGCAGTAAAGTACTTAAAGCTGTGCTGCCCACTGCAGCGTAGCCTTGAGATAGGATATTTTGAGTGATTACTTTCGTCCAGAAATAGTTTTCTTGTGACTTCTGCACTCTACTTCTGTGCATTTCTGTGAGGGTAACTGCATTTTGACAGGCGTGCTTGATACTAGCCTGGAATGTACTTTGGTTTGTATATACTTCTGATGATTTGTGTGAGGGAATAATTTAAGGCATCCAGCGATTTGATTAGGCCAAGTAATGCCTTGGCAGAATGTACCATTTGACTTTAAAACTTGCCTTTCTACAGAGAAGCCTGACAGAACAATAAGGCAGGAGTTATCCTTCAAATCAAGAGTTAAGACAGGAGAGGAGGCTTGCCAGGCTTCTGCTGTTGGTAGAACGCAAACCTAAAGTAAAGGAGGTCCTGTGCGAGTCTTAATAAATTTAACTTAAGAAACCTCTTCAGTGTTAAGTGCCATGCAGAAGCTAACAGCGAGCCTGTCAAACTTAATTACCAAACTCTTGTTTAAGTACTTCTGGTTTGGAGCCATCTTTCCAAACTAAATTTGACTAAATTTTAGTCTAAAACTTGCCCTTCTTCCATATGTTCTGAATCGGTTATTTTGTTTCTGAGGATGGCAACTTTGAATTGTAGTCTTAGTCTTTCTCAAAATGGATAACTAAACTGCTTTGATCAATGTGTTTTGTCTGACATGATTAGAAAAGATGCAGTGTATCTGGAATGCCAGCCTCAGTACTTCATGCCTCAGGTAACAAGAAGTAAAGAACTCTTAATCAATTTGGAAGTTGTATTGTCACTACAGATTTTGTCATTTGCATCCTTTCGTTAGAGGTTTTTAAGGTATTTGACAGGATAGGGTTCTTTTTTTCTTTGTTTTTAAAGACAGCCTGGGGTTTGTTAAAAGCCCCCTTGCTATGTTTTACTGCCACAGCTGGGAGCAGTTGAATGTATTTAAACCTGGCCATGGCACAGAAGAGTCTGGCGTGGTGAGCTTTTGAGTTTGTTCCCTCACATTCCAAAATAGTTCAGATTTATTTACCTTTGGAGTGTGCTGCAAAGCCCATCTTTTTCTTGAAAGACATTTAGGAAAGAGTGAGGTGGTTGGGTGTGGGACCTATCTGAAGAACGTACTGTGAAAACTTTTTTGCTCGCTGCATATCTTCAAAACTAAACCACTTTTATTTCTTGAATGTTGATGTTCTGTTGAGCTGATAATAAGAACTGTACTTAATAAAATGTTGAGAAACCAACTTCAAAATTTTTGCCATTGCTGTTGACAGAAATTTCCTAAGATGTTGTCTTTAGGAAATAAAACACTTGGTTCTTAATCAGTTTTCTGGCTCTAGAAGCATTTGCTTTCTTTTGGAGTTGTCACTGCCTTTGCTTGTGTTCCTTATTACAAAGGTAATTACTAGCAGTTTGATCACATTTAAAAATGTAAATATGTATGAGTATATGGTTGCATGATACTAAACTTACTGCTCTAAACTTGTCTGTTTGCGTATGCTCAGACTGTCCATGGAGCAGTTTAATGCAGGTTACCTCATCTGTGAAGCCTTTTTTTATTAGGTTGCTATTTCAATACAGTTCATGGAAACTTCTGGTTCTGGCATTGAGAGTCAAGCTCAATGCTTGAAATCCAATACAAATAGTAATTTGTTTCCTTTAAAGACTAGTATTTTTTATTACAACATAGATACTGTTATCAGGTTTAGATTTGTGGTTGGGGAAATAGTCTTGTTGAAAGGGAACTGGAGAAGTTGCTGTTTGGACTCGTGGTCTTGTTGACTTACTGTAGATATATCAGTCAAAAAACATGGGTAGGACAAGGCTTAGGCATAGGTAGTAGTATCTTGTATCAGAACAGCTGGTATACCTGAAAAAATGAGGCTTTCAGAAATATACATCTGTCTTTAGCATGAAACAGAACTAGCAGCATCTTGCACAATTAAATTGAGGATTTTTTCATTATTTAGTTAACCCAAGCTACTACTAAAAGTTTTTTGTCTTCTAGCAGGATGATAAATCCTTTTCAGGAGAACAAATCTTTTCCTCTAATTTTCCAGGTGTTTACCAAATAGAAGTACTTTAGGTGCTAGAGAATTTCATACATGTTTTTCACGTAAGCTTGTTTAGAGAGCAAGAAATTGCAAAATAATAAGAAAAGACATTCTGAAAGATAATTGCCACAATAACAGTGCAGGATTTCATCAAAGTTTCAGTTGTAGTAATGCCTTAATTTACTTATAAAATGGAAGCTGCTTTTTCATTCTCTTATCTTTCTAACAAGCCTCAGTGTACCTTGATGTATCTGGTTAAGCTTGTGGCTCTCTGGGTGCAGCATTTTTTTAAGACTGAGGAATCTTGTTGATATACTCCAAGAAGGAATTCCTTTGTCTGTGTTACTTAGCTGACAAGGGTGGCATGCTTTGGGTAATCAAAGGTTATTGATGATGGCCTGGAGCAGGACGACAGTAACTTTTACAAGGGAAAGTGGAAAATTTGAAACCCAGTGTGCAATTTGAAACCCTTTGTATTTCTTTCTCATCTGTCATATGGACTCCCAACACTTGCATGTCTGCTGTAGATACATCTCAGTTTGTCATAATCATTGGTGCTGCTTTCTTGCATCCAAAAATAGACTGGCAAAATCAGTTGGTTCCACCTTTTTACTGCTTTAGGAAAACAAGAAATTGACAACCCTATTTGCCTTGTTCTGCTGAATTAGTTTTGAAATGCACATGAAAGAATTTGGTATATTAATAATAAATGGAAGGCCGATTTTGTGATGTGTTTTGTTAATTAAGCTCTGGCCTCATGCTTGCTAATCACTATTATTACGGTCATATTAAAAGCAAAATGCCTTGAGCAAGCTGAAACCAAGGCTATTGTTCACTTAGATACCTGTGAGGGTAAGAAAGGCGATGAGTAAGTGTTCCTAGAGATCAAAGTAGAAGCATATGCATATCTCGCAAGCTAAGACATCAAAAGGAACAGCTATCCTGCCTGTGGAAGCACTTATTTTTAATGAGCCATAGGTCACTCACAAGCTGTGCCGCTTGTACCCTAGACGTGAGTCCTTCCTCTCCCTTATTTTCTGCTAGCATCAGCAATATGGAGTGCTCTCCATTTATTGCAGGGGTGAAATACTGCCCTGTGAAAACACCTACTTATCCAAAAGAAAGTAATTCTGAACAGCTGCTAAGCCAGCAACTGGCATCAGTTCTATGAACTTTACGCCTGTGACTGATTCCCTTGGAGGACAGGACCTGGTGTGCATTTTGAGGTGCTCAGTACGTGGTTTTCATTGCGTTCTGAAGTATTTGTTGAGATATCCACTGGCGAGATAAGATTTTCAGCTTTATTCAGAAAGAGGAAGTTGGTCCCCTGTGTAGTATGGGTGGATGAAATTTGGCCACCATATGCATTCCCATTCTCCCCAAAAATCCTAAAGCATGCTTCAGACCTGACACTCTGGATAGCAGAGGCATGCCTCTCACAAACAGCGTTGTAAGCTGTTTGCTGAGGTGGTCTTGGTCCTGCCCATTTGGTACTCCTGATACCTGTGCTTCATGCCTACCACTGTCAGCCAACATCTGTAGGAGGTATCTGCTGAGGCGATGTGTGTGTTGGATGCAGGGAATTCAAGAGGGAGAAGCTCCCAAAACTCACTCTTGAATATTAAAAAGGTGTTCCTATGTTGAGGGATTTCAGTTACTTGTCAGTGAATGCTTTTTGCTGATGAAGCAGACTGTGCTGTTTTGCTTTTTCATTTTAAAAATATTTGGACTCTGTAATAGTAGATTCCTGTCCTATCTCCTATATGCATTTTTTTTCTCCTTCTAGCACTGAGCAACATAATGTTCTCCATTTATATTGCTAGGTGTTTATTTACTGGTATGTTTGGCTTTAGATTTTGTGGGTTTAAAAGCTTCCTCAGGACTTTTCTTGCAACCAGTGGTGAATTTATATGGATAAACTTACAAAATTTAAATACACGGAGCTAGTGCTCATAGGTACTTGAACTGTGTATGTGTGAATTATGCACCAAGATAATTCTTCTTGTTTGAAAAAAAACCCACAGTATTATAGATGTTAATGCTGGTTGAAATGTTTGGAAACTTCCTGTTTGGTGTAGCTGGAAAGAAATTGTGCTCATGGTTGAATGGAATGCTGGAAATAGTAAGTGTGTCCCCCTATTGGCCATCAGTATGTGTGAGTTTGACTACAAGCCTTCAATGTTCGTTATTTTGTTTCCTGCCCATAAAAAAAAAACCAAACAAAAAACAACAACAACAACAAAAAAAAAACCCAAACTTGTTGTATGTTATGGTGACTGACTGACTTTCAAATGGTTCCAGTTCATAAAGGATGACTAGTTATGAATAAGCTAGGAAAGCTTGGAAAAAGAATTGACATCAAATCTTACTTCAGGCATTTGAAACTCCTGAAATACTTGCGGTTATAACAATTATCATGATACACTAGAATTAACTGACTGAAGTTTAGCAATAGCTGAACGATTGCCACCTAGGCTGCTAACAAATTAAAAACATACCCTTATTTTTCATGCAGTGTACTAGAAAAACCTGCTAAGTGTGTTTAACTCTTTATAGGCTTTTATCCTGCTCTATGAATACGCTAAAAAAAAAGTCTATTACTTGAGGTAAAGGAGCGTAGATAATTTAAGATTGTCCCATTGTGTTTAGTTCTGTGAAATTATAAAATAATGAGGTTGTAAGCTCTTAAATATTCCCACTAAAGATCCTATCAGTGACAGTGCTTGGCTACATTAGTACACTGATGGTCACAAAGGAGATGCCTGGACTGCTAACTATACAATGCTAAATGCCTCCTCACTGTGGGCTTGTGTGGTTTTCTCTGGTTATTACAGATTCTCTAAATCTTAGATTTAACAAAGGATTTGAGGTGACATTGCTGTGTTCATGCATGACAGGAAACAATGTGAGATGGAATGTTTTCTTGATTAAGCAAAATGGAGATCTGAAGGCATTTATAATGCTTGTAAGAGATAAATGGGACAAAACAGGATCAACTAAGGCTTATTAGTAGCAAAGCTCCATATTTTTTGCATTGAAAAACAGAAACTGGTGGTTAACCCAACTTAGGAAAGGGGGGGGTGACACAAAACTGTGAATCACAATTTTCACAGAATTCACTGATTGCATCAAGACAGTGACCATAATAGTGGTATTTTGAAGAAATAAAATTCTTGGGGTTATTTCCTTTTGAAGTGTTTCTGGCAACTAACAGTAAACAACTTGCAGCCCAGAAGGCCAACCATATCCTGGGCCGCATCAAAGATGCGTGGCCACCAGGTTGAGGGAGGTGATTCTTCCCCTCTATTCCGCTCCTGTGAGACCCTACCTGGATTACTGTGTCCAACTCTGGAGTCCTCAGCACAAGAAAGACATGGACCTGTTGGAGTGGGTCCAGAGGAGGACCACGGAGATAATGAGAGGGCTGGAGCGCCTCTCCTACGAAGACAGGCTGGGAGAATTGGGGTTGTTCAGCCTGGAGAAGAGAAGGCAGACCTTAGAGCAGCCTTTCAGTATCTGAAGGGGGCCTACAAGCTGGAGAGGGACTTTTTACAAGGGCATGTAGTGATAGGGGTGATGGCTTCAAACTGGTAGATTTAGATTAGATATTGGGAAGAAATTCTTTACTCTGAAGGTGGTGAGGCACTGGAACAGGCTGTCCAGAGAAGCTGTGGATGCCCCATCCCTGGAAGTGTTCAAGGCCAGGCTGGGTGATGCTCTGAGCAACCTGGTCTGGTGGGAGGTGTCCCTGCCCATGGCAGGTGGGTTGGGACTAGGTGATCTTCAAGGTCCCTTCCAACCTACACCATTCTATGAATTTGGTGTTATGTAATAAAATGTCTCCATGAAGTGTTGGTGCTAAAATAACAGCAGGATATAGTTTTTAAATATCTCTTGTTCTTCTTGAAACTGTAAGAAAGTTTATAATCTTACAATTTACCCCCCCGAAACAAATGTTTCATTTGTAGGACAAGGAAACTAATAACTTCATGTGTTTGTTGTCTGTGGTCTGTTTAACAGGAAATAGCCCAATGCTGAGAATGATCAGAAAGTTACTCTAACTAGCAAAATCATATGTTCATGTACTGAACAGTGCTAATCTGAAAATTGCAAGGCATTATGTAAATGTGGCCCTGACTGAAAAAAAGAAACAGGATTATTTTTTTTCCTGGTTGTTTGCTACAAATAAAAGAATTCATCATTTTTGTTTTAGCTCGAATGCTTCTTGGGAAGGGGGAGGTCCTGCAGAATGTTTGCAGTCTGCCTCAGGAATTGGAGAAAATAGTCTTGAATAAAACAATGTGTTAAGTCATGTTTTTCTTTTCCAGAATTCTGGGTGTCTTTAGTGTGTTTATAGGTTTTTAATTTAGTTTTTTTTTAACTTGCTTACAGTTAACCTAGTAGTTCCTTGGCTGCATGAAGTCAGGAGTTATTCTGACTTCACTTGGCTCTGTGGTCTGAATGCCTCATGTTCTCAAACCTCCAAGTCCGCCTTCTACAGCGGCAGGCTGCACATTCCGCTTCTCAAAAAAAAAAAAAATTGTCATTGCAGTGTCCGTAACTTTAAATTATTATGTTTTTTTTAAATAAACTACTAGGTTTTTTAAATGTTAAGTTCTTAGTATATAACTTACGTTCTGTGTGTCACGAAACAGAAAAAAGCTGTATTTCCAAAATTCTAGCATTCCTCATAGGGCAGGAAATTTGAATGCGATGTCTAATATAGTTTAAACTACTGTTTCATATATCAAGTGAACATTTTCTTTTTTTTCTTGAAAATACTAGTATAAAAGGCTTTCTTTGGAATAGAAGGTTGTTGTTTTCTGGTATTGTAGGCCTGGTTCTTCTTTTTACTGTTCTAAACTACTATGGTTGTTCCTTCAGTCCTCCTGTGGAAAAGGAGGTAGCGTGAGTGAATTATTGGTGGTCTGCATGCAGCTTGTTAAGGGTGGCCTTATGTGGTAATAAGTGAACCATAATAGGTAAGCGAAATTCAGTTCTCTGAATACTTGTCTGAGATTTGGCAACTGCTAGATGTTACCATGAGGTTAGAATTTGCTCAGACAACACAAAATGAAAGCATTAAAAATAGCATGAGGCAGCCAGCTCCCATTCAATATTAGCATTTAAAATGCTAATTTAATAGTATAAATTTATGAAAGGAAATGTTCGTGCTAGAGACATAAATCCCTGGGCGCATAACTGGAGACACAAATTGATGCTAATATAAAGCTTCAGTAGTTGTGCCAAGCTAGCATAACCTGTTTTAACAGTCTGCTTGGCTGTGAACCTACAGCTGGAGTAATTCTGAGCAGATGAATGATTTGTGCTTCCATTACAAAGGCTTTAGAAGGTATTCTTTGAGGTACTTAATTTTCTTAATGCTTTGATTACATGTGTATTACATTTGTTAGTGTACAGTGTTAGTTTGAAACTGCCTACTTCTCAATTTCTATTTCTTCTGAAAATGAAAGGTTATTTTTCATACTTTCTTGTTAATAGATTAAATCTGTTTTGACATGGATGCATTGACTGTCTTGATTTTTGGTTTCAGCTTCTTTGTCATGCTGGTAGCTTCTTATCTTCAATTGTATTGTGACTTATGTTTAAAGGCGGGGGGCGCGTGTACTTTTTTTTTAATATGATTTAGACAAATCGGTGACTGTTAACTAATGCTTTCCTTAGATGCTACCTAAATTTCTTTGATCTCTTGAAATGGATCTTGTCCAAAACCATTCCCCAATGAATGCTTTGAGGCAACTGACTAAAGGAATTGTTTTTGTCCTGTCATCGATGGTTTTGTTTTTTGTTGGTTTCCCCCCCCCCCAGATTTGATGAGGATTCCTAACGTATTTCTGTATTTATCAGCATAGTCACTTATTTTCCAGAACTTAATACGGGCTTTTTCCTCTTTTAAGAGTATTTTCTTATATACTTTGAGGAGTTTTTCCTCAAGCAGATAGCTTGCATGTAAATCTGCTTACAAAATTCTGAATAAATGTGAACCTAAAAGTTGGATAGTTTCCTGTATTTAATCCTGAATTGGATATGATTCAAATGTAAAAATTACAAACCTGGTTTAATTATTTGAATGTTTAATCTACTGCCTTACTGCTAATCTTTATTTTTCAGTCAGGTGGTTAGGGCAGATAAGAAACTGACTGTGATATTTAATAGGCTGTGCAAATTCAGTGAACTGAGTTCTTATGTCTTGTTTAATGTTTACAAAAGCCAACCTGACTGACCTTGAAATCAATGGAAATATTACTCTGGAAGCAGTATCAGGCTTTATTTGCCTTCAGTCATCTAGATCGGTGATTTCATGTTGATGTATACACAAAAATGAAAGGGGGGGATTAATTATATAATGGATTTTCATTATGCAGTGTGCATTTTTCTCCATATCCTTTTGTAGCCTGTACATGGAGCAACTATGTTTTTTTTTTTTTTCCTTTGGAATTTGCAAGTTAATTCTAGGTATGGGAACTCCACATCATTGCTGTCAGTATCTTCCCACATTAAATTCTACAGTATACTTTTGAAATAGTTGCTGTGCAGTTTGTCAGCAGTGAAGCACAGCTGTAACAAAGGGCACATTCAGTCTCTGCTGTATATACAGTGGTTGTGCTTCTTCCATACTGCATTCTTAAAAAGCCGCTATTATTATGCCTGATAGAGATGTTCCAATGCTCCTTTGCATGTCTTTGCAGTTTTCTTAAACTTGAAAGATTAAACACAGCATAAAATTAAGGCATTAGGTACTTAATAGTAAGCATGGAAGAGGGAAATACTGTATTTGTGTTAAATATATTGATTATCTAAAACATTACCAAGCAATAATAAAGCAGAACAATTGTGATGACTGCCCATAATTACATTGCAGGACTAATACAATATAATGAAGCTTTGACTTTTAAAATTAATAACTTTTTTACAGGAGAACCTGTGGCCTTTGTGGTGGTGTTGCAGTTAGGTTTTGAGACTGATTGAAAAATACTTTATGCTATAATGATTAACTCCTGTAGTAGGTTCTCTTGTTCCTAGGTAACAGTATTTGTGTTAATTAGATTTACCTTGTTTTCAGAGCTTTCAGGCAAGAATTGTTAAGTATTTGTCTCTTTATAGGTTGGAAATTACAAGCGGACTGTAAAACGAATTGATGATGGTCACAGGCTTTGCAATGATCTTATGAATTGTATTCATGAGCGGGCAAGAATAGAGAAGGTCTATGCTCAGCAGCTTACAGAATGGGCAAAAAGGTGGAAACAGCTTGTGGAAAAAGGTAATACAGTCTGACTTTGAACTTTGAGAACTTTTCTAAATGGAAAAAATGTTTCTGTTTATCTTGGTTTTGGTAAGTATAAAGTAGAAATTTTGTACTTTTTAGCCTATAATGGAGTCTTTGCAAAAGTCTCAGTAATGTAACAAATTATCAAGCTTTTCTTGATTAAAAAGAGACCTGCTTCTTTGCTAGTTTGCTTGTTTCTTACTGAAGCAGATGAATCTTGCCTCCAGTGTTGAGATATCCAAATAGATTCATTTCCAGAGAACTGGCTGTTTGGAGGTAACTAATGGTATAAAACACAGTTTGAAAAGTGTATCTGAGTAATAAGGGGGCAGTGGTTGTGGGGAAAGACTAGTAATAAAAGAGCTAGGCATTGCTCAAATGGAAGGCTAATCCGATACCATTTTAATATATTCTGAAATAGTTTGTCCTTTCCTGGTTATCCACACTTCAAAAAGTATGATGAGAAATTGAAGGCAGTTCAAAGAGGAGCTAATAGGTGGAATACTGAAAGTCATAACACAGGGAGAAGGAGGCCAGACTGTGTATTATTTCTTCTGGTGTAAAAATTTGTAATATGCTAAATTTATCTGAAAAGAAACTGTTCCCTTTTCTAGGTTTGCATCAATATTGCTGTTTACAAGTGACTATAAGTCAATAGCTTCAGGTAGTATCTTGGGAATATAAGTTCCATGTGGGTGATGGTTACTGAGAATGACACTTTCTGTTGTGTTTAGGCCCACAGTATGGAACAGTAGAAAGGGCTTGGTGTGCTTTTATGTCAGAAGCTGAAAAAGTGAGTGAACTACATCTAGAAGTAAAAGGTTCACTGATGAATGAAGACTTTGAAAAAATCAAGAACTGGCAGAAGGAAGCCTTTCATAAGCAAATGATGGGAGGATTTAAGGAAACCAAAGAAGCAGAAGATGGATTTAGGAAAGCTCAGAAACCCTGGGCAAAAAAGCTGAAAGAGGTACAGCAGTAGATTATGTATTAGATATCCTGTGTTACAATATATTAATGTCTCAAATCTCTATAAGGGAGTAAACTCCCTATTCTCTCTGCTGGACCCTCCTTTCTCAAAAAGATCTCTTGCTTTCTGTCCTCTTCTGAAAATAAGTATTTTTCTCTTGGTCTCTCCTAATCTTGGTGACTTCAGTGAAAATATGGAAAAAGTGGAATTTAAGGTATCGTTTTAATGGTATCTGATTTCATGCATTTGAAAGTTAAGAATTGTTCAAAGGAATAAGCAGGGGAAAAGCGTTTGTGTTTTTTTCCCCTGCCATGTAACATTATTCGTAAATAACAGGTTTGTAGAAGAAGGGGAGCAGGAGAACATGGGCATGAGGAAAAAATGTGCTACTGGGGACTTTCTGTAAACCTTTCCTTGAGTCTGTTCCACACTTCTTTAAGCTGTATGAGTGACACTTCTTGTATCGTGAGAGGATGCTGATTCATAAGTACTACAATGATTTTCTTGTGTATTGTTCATTCCTTGGCCTAAATAAAAAAAAAAAAAATCCAAAAAAAGAACATCCTGAAACAAAACCTGACACTTTCTTCATTACAACATGATTATAAGGCAAAAAAACCCAGTTGATGGTGTATAAACTGTCCCAGATGCAAATATTTGAATCTACATTGTAGGTGGAAGCTGCAAAGAAAGCATACCATGCGGCCTGCAAAGAGGAGAAATTGGCTATATCCAGAGAAACAAACAGCAAAGCTGATCCAGCACTAAATCCTGAACAACTTAAGAAATTACAAGACAAAGTGGAGAGAAGCAAACAAGATGTACTAAAGGTATACTGTATGCTAACATGCTGTTCATATGCAGTCTTTTTAACCTATAGCTTGTGCATTTTTAAGGGTTTTCTTCTTCCTGAATCTGCCGTGGACTGCAGTGCAGCTCACTTTTACGGTCCCATACCAAAATTTAGAGTTTTCACCAAAGCACATGTTATTGCCAAGTTCTTCTCCTGTGAAGAATGAATAATGTATTGCCACTATTTCACCTAAGTACTTACAGCAGGGAACGAAGCGGAGTAAGACAGCAAACTTCTAGGACAGAGTACTACTCATTTAGTAGTGAGGGTTGAGTTATTTCATTTGAGAGGCTGTGAGATAAGCACTTAAAACTTGCTGACAACATCTAAACTTGTAGTAATTCTTGACTGCAGAGTGCATTTTTTTTTTTTAAGAAAGTAAGCTGATATAATCCATTTAAATAAAAGTAAATACACTTTTGGAAATTCCATTCTGTTGCCCAGTTTGGGCAACAATCTCTTTAGTGGGCTGCTATCGAGAGGCTTTTCTTGTGTGACTTTCTTCAAAGATATCTTTTCCCTTTGAGGCTGCTGTTCTGTGGTCTGGAAGCCTGATGTTACATCGGGTGGGATCTTTTAGTTCCTGTCTGTGGAGTACTGCTGTAAGTTAGTGTAGAGTCTGAGGTTCTGTCTGTTAACTGAGCTCAAAGAGTATGCAATTCACGTTCACAGGGATGTATATGATGTTTGGGTTTTTGGTCATAACTCACAGTAGACTGTCAATTACTGAAGGAGGAACAACAATGCTTTGAAATTATTTGGAGATCTTTAAATAAGAGACCTGTAACTTGAAAGACTGCCTGCTCTGATTTAGTCTGTGGCTCCTTTGGATTTTATCTTTAGTATTACATTAACATTTGTCATGGTTTCTGTTAAAAAGCCAGAAAAGAGGCTTAGAGCTTTCTTGTAATGGTTCTGCAGTTTTGTTAGATAACTCTCGTTGTGACCTAACATGGGTACAGTGGTCATGAAAAGAGAATGGAGTTTGGGAACTTCTGGTCTAAATCTTGGCCGTTATTACATTGCTAAATCTGTTATGTAGGATAGTAATAAAATATATTGCTAATGGTTTGTTTTTCCACCCCCAGACAAAAGAAAAGTATGAAAAATCACTGAAAGAGTTAGATAATGCCACTCCTCAATATATGGAAAACATGGAGCAGGTATTTGAACAGTGTCAGCAGTTTGAGGAAAAACGCTTGCGTTTCTTTCGAGAAGTGTTGCTGGAAGTTCAGAAACACCTTGACTTGTCTAATGTTGCAAGGTAAAACTGTGTAAAATTTCAAAATAATTGCTTAATACTTTTCAGTGAACAGTAATCCATACTTCAAGTAGATCCGAGTTTGGAATCCGATTTGTTTCTAATGTGTTGCTTCAATTTGTTTAAAGTTTAAGTGAAAGAGCTTAATTCTTTGTTTTGTCTAAGATCAGATTAGCATCTATCCCTAACACTTGCTAGTTTTATTTAACACAGTGTTAAATGAACTGGTAAACCCTCATTCTTGTTCTATTTTTATAGTAAAATGGGTGCCAATTAGAAAGGATTCAGAGCTTAGAATCAAAACATGCTGGACCTAAGATTTGGACAAGGAGGGTTTTGGTGTATTACATGTCTTGCGTGTTTGTTGGAGAACAAAGTAGAATTTATTAGTGTAAGACAACATTAACTTTGTAGCATAAAGACATTTATTGTTAATATATTAGACCTCAGTCTAAAGGAATTGCCTTAACTGGGGGATAAATGTTAAAGATCCATTGGTTGACTGTTGCTGAACTCTTGTCCATCTTAATTTCGAAGTCTGGTGTTTATACTGTAGCATATATAAAGCATGTCTTGTACTTCGTTCTTTCTGCCTGGACCCTCCTCACTACATTCCAAGAAGCCTAAACTTCTGCTAGGGAACTCAAGCCAGAGCTCATGCAGCTGATTTTGTCAGACCGTGTGGGATGTTATCAGCTACTACAAGCCATTTTGATACGAAACTACTTTAGTATGTCAGCAAGGCAGTGGTTATAATGCTTTTGTTTTCTCTTGCATTTGAGAAGACAGACACTGAAATACCTGCAGCAAATGCTGTAACACTAGTAGAATTATACATCCCACTTGTAACAGCGGAGTTTCGTGTGTGCTCTGGTTGGCACTTCAATTAAAAGGAGAAAAGTGTGCTCCTTGCTGGCTGCTTATTTCTGTTGCCTCTTCTGCTGGTGACAAAACTCTTACGGTAGTCCAACCAGTGGGATTAAGGAGCTGATCGAGGTAACCTAGGGCACGAAGAATCTAGTTTGGTTTTTAACCCTGATCAGCATTGCAAACTGACTTGCTACACACGCGCATGAATGTTAGGGCTGGCATAAGCAAAGGGGGCGACATAGAGGCAAGAACAAATACAGGGCAAACAATAGGTGAGGGCAAGATCACTTATTTTAGCATCATTATTATTTTGGGTTGCTGCAAAGTTCTTATGGAACTGCTGTGGAAACCAGGTTCTTCTTACTCTTAATAGTTATGATTGCTGCCCATTTGAATTTGGTTTAATCAGACTGAAAGAAACTGTAGAACAGAAATAAATGAGAAGTGGACTTAAAGGGTAAGGTTGGGGGAAGACTACGGAAGATGACTAAGTGGAGAGGCAATGATTTCCTCTTAAGATACTTAGGAGGTTCAGGAGTGGTGTCTTATGGTATGTTAATAAAGTGCAAACAAAGAGAACTCTTAGGATAAAACTAGGAATAATGCAACTGTAGCTGTTTATCTGGTTCCTTATCTCTGCCTCTTTGAATACCCAGAGATAAAAAGTATAGAATAAACCCCCAAAAGGAAGTCTGATTTTTAACTTTAAGACTAATAATGCTGAAGAGCACAGTCCAGACAATAGCCCTGCCCTGTTTTCTGCAGATGTAGACCTCCAGTTAATTGTTGATTTAACTGATGGCTAGTGAGTCATTCAAAATTACTTATTCCCCTTCTCAAAATATGTGCCTTTCTATTGTTTAAATACATTTAAAGAACCACGGATGTAGAATAAAAACCATACTCCTTACGTGTTAAAGTGGTCAAGTAATATATAGAAACTGAGAAATTTGGATGTATATTTTGAGGAAGTTTGACTCCTTGACAGTGTGGTACTAATGTATTCTAATTCTAAATTTTGTGTGACTTGGTCTGGAAGGATTTTCCCAAATTCTGTCTAGCTTGAATACAGACTAGCAGTTCTGTGTCTTGCAACTGTTGTGTTAAGACCTCTTTATACTCAGAGTTCCATATTGGGGGTTTTGATATAAAGCAATTGCATTTGTAGTCACAGTCTGTAGAACTAATATGTCATGTGCATGATCTAGGATCAGGGGATCAAAGTTGTATCTGCAACATGACTTCTATTCTGTAAAATACTTTATACTTATGAGAACTCAAATTTAACAAAAAACAATTAGGCTAAGACATAAGTAAAAGTGGGAAGGTTCTTTTTTTATAGTATTTGATATTTTGTATAAAAAGTACAGTTAGTAAAATCAGAGACTATTTAAAACAATAAAAGCAGTTAGCAGATATACCTGCATAGGAAAGTTCTGTAACTCCCCTTCAGGTTTGAGTTATTTTTATAATGATTTATTATTCTCATTGGATTGAGACAGGAGTTTCCACAGCGTGCTATGGACTTATCACAAAAACAGTTTCTATTGTCTTGTAGTCAAGCTTTTAAATTCAAGCAACTTCAAGATTGGGATTCATTAATTTAAATACTTTCCTATGTAAATCCGACATTTAATGACAGCCAATTAAGTTACTTTACACAAGAGTCATAATTCTAAAATCTGGCAAATATGGATTTTATGTTTTTTGTGAACTTTTAGCAAACTTACTTGTTTGGACTACTCTGTTTTTTACAGGCAGTTAATAGGTCTGTCATAGAGTTTTAAAATGTCTGTCTTGCTCTAAGTCTTTTCAATACTACTGTGAACTTTGAAATATTTTTTTTTTTTCAATCTGACTAGGGGATTTGCCATGTTTCGAAATGTTATACTAAATTTGAAGACAAATTTGTTTTGCAGTTACAAAAATATCTACCGTGAACTGGAACAGAATATCAAAACAGCAGATGCTGTTGAAGACTTGCGGTGGTTTAGAGCTAATCAAGGTCCAGGGATGTCAATGAATTGGCCTCAGTTTGAGGTAAGGTCAGAATACTTAAAACCCAGACTTGTTTTGTCTATTTTTTCCCTCTTCGCTTTTTGTCCTATTCCTTTCTGGTGTAACTCTTAAATTCAGGCTTCCTGCAGTGAATTGTTTTGTTTTTAGAAGTGATAGTAGTTTTCTTCATTTCCATTGGGCTGTCCTTATCCCCCAACTTTTGGAGGTGATTATATCAGGCACCTATTTAAAGAGAAAAGGGGTAAACCAGAAAACTCTACCGTGATTTTTTTTTTTTTTAAATCTAAAATCATTAGTAAGCTGTGTTTTAGTTGATACACTGCTGACACCAGTATATGTTATCCTGTATGTTTTACTTCTCCCCTTTGGTGTCAGATATCAGTTTGAATCTCCTTGATGTTATCAGGTAATTATACTGTAGGCAGCAAAGACTTTGAAAAAGTTTGAACTAAGTACTTAAATCAGTCCTGAAAATTGGTATTTATATGTCTAAAATAGTTTTAATACTGTTATATTAAAGTTCCATCTTAAACCAGTTGGTAATTGTATTGCTGAATGCCATCTTCAAAAGAAAGGATTTTTTTTTTTAAGTAGTGTTCTCCTGACATAGCCTACAAGAAACAAGTACCAAAATGTATCGGTGCAGATCATACTACCACAGCATTGAATAGCTGGAATTGGGATGAGTTTGACCAGAACCGTGGGTTTAGTTGAAATAATTTCTAGGCATTAATTTAATGGAGTGGAAGCATCAACTTTGGGGTGTTCACTGTTCTCTTATTAACTGTAACAGCAAATCACTTGTTTTTAAAATGTTGAGTAACTTTAGGTTAGAAGGTTTGAGAAAGAAAACTCATAATAGCACTGCAGAATTTCTTTGCCTGAAACACTGACCTACAGTTACTTGTGTGGGGGGGGAAATGATCATCCTTTTTCATAAGCATTATAATTAACAGACCAAACACTTGTTACTATTTTTCTAATCAAGCTTTTTCTCATTTACATGCTACAAGGATGACGTAAGTAAAAAAAGTCATGATCAAATGAATATGAAATTGCATTATAAACTGCAGATATGCTTAGGTCAGTGGTCTTTAAACTGTGGTAACTCAGAAATCCAATATGTATTTGTACAAAGTCAAAATAATGAGGCATCTCTGAGAAGTTGCCCAGAAATCACTGAAAACTGGCTGGCTGTGCTACCGTGTATAAACCAGTAGTAAGAGCAACTCGCAAAATTAGTTTCCTGTTTGAAAATACTTAATTTGCTATACAAGACATGGCATTTATCTCCTGATTATTTTTTTTTTACCTTTAAGGATTCTGAGATGAAACATGGCTCAGCATAGGATGTTTGCTTGCATTCAGTTTGTTCTCTGTTGGTTTGTACTTTGTATCAGTATGCATCTTAGTTTGACTTGAGACCTAAACAGAACTTCTACCTATCATCACGCCTGTCTGTCTGCCTTCTGAAACATCTGAATGGTTCAAAACATCAAGGAGGGGATACTTTACAAATGGCATCATGAGTCTTGTCAACTGTTGTGTTGATCTGAGCCTTAACTCTTATGGATGGCTTTTAAGGACAATAAATTTCTCTAAATCTAGAGTGAAGTCCCTTAAGGGCTCAAATCTTAGGGACAGGAGGAGTGATACACAATGAGTTTAAAAATGAGCTTCTTAAGAAGTGCTCCAAGAATGACCTATGAAGTAAGACCTGTCTTAAATTAGATTATAATACCTTTTTAAATTAAATGTTAGGTTTACCTCTTAAAGCCAGATGTCTTGGTATTATTTGAAACAGTGAGCCCTCTCAGTACAACTTCTAAAGAGCTGCACTGGCTAACTCCTTTGATTTCTCCAGTAGTGAGCCAGATGTCTGGTATTTTAAGTCTTTTCAAGGTGTTCAGAATACTAATCAGGGAAGTACAGGTAACCTTGGGATTTTGCGAGTAGCACAGATATCTGTTTGCATTGCTAGGGTAGGAACTAGATGACAACTGTAACTGAAACATTTAGAGTAACTTCTCTTTTTAATAATTATTTGTACTATTATATGTATAGAGGTATGTTCCATAACTCAGTCTGAAAATCAAATGTGATAATTACTTGTTCAATTAAATTTCTCAGTTACGGTTTGCATTCATTGATAGGAGTGGTCTGCAGATCTGAACCGCACTCTCAGTAGGAGAGAAAAGAAGAAGGCTTCTGATGGAGTGACTCTGACTGGTATTAATCAGACAGGAGATCAAGTTTCACAGCCTAACAAACATAGCAGGTATTTTTTTTTTATGCCTAAAAAGATTAATTGGAAAGGCTTGTTATCTTCAAGTACACTAAGCTCTCTGGGATCAAAAAGTCACTGTCCAACCAAATGTTATTTATCTGTGAGCATTTAGTGATGTGTTTCTGCAGCTCACAAAATATTTTGGGAATTATTCTCTGTTTTACAGTTCTCTTTCCATTGGGAATTAAACGAAACCAGATTTCATGAGAAGTAGTTAGTCTGTTGCTATCTTCCCATCTCTAGAAATGACAATTATATTTTGATATCTTAGCTTGCAAAACATTAGTCACTTCAGAATTCTGGATGTGATTAATACAAAACTGTTAACATCAACTGCTTTAGAAAGGAATGAAACTGGCAGGAAAAAATTATGATGCCTTTATTGCAGGCAGTAAGAAAAAGAAATTATGGTCCACAAAGGATATTCTAATTCTGGAGAAATGTATCATATGGGAGACTTTCCGAACTTTCTTGGATCTTATGCTACACTGGATAAACGTTTGGGGTTCTGTTTGTTTTGGGTTTTTTTGGCTGGAGAAGGGGTCTGCTAAGAATCTGCTTAGTGGGACACCGATGACAGTGTTCTACTCTTAGACAGGGTTGCCATAATGCTCTTTCTTTTCCAAATTAGCAGTCTTAGTGTCCAGAGTAACACAGTGCAGTCAGTACAACCAAGTTACAATCCCTTTGAAGATGAAGAAGATACTGGGAGTACTGTCAGTGAAAAGGAGGACAATAAGATCAAAAAGTTGGTGAAATGTTGTTTCTTAATTGTTTTCACACTTGCACTTTCTCTGTCCAGGGTTTCCTATTTTTGGTTTCTGTAACACTGTGCCGGTCAGTGCATGAAGCTCTTTTAAGTGGTTATGTAAGCAACACTGTAACCTAACTCATCTTTCCTAACAGATGCCATATCTGTTGCCTTGATCTTTGGTTTGAAACTACTGGGGTTATTGGCAGTTGCTAACAGAACTGCTGTTGCTTTTTTTCCTTCCTTTACCAGTCCTATGAAATGTTTAAACTGACAGGTTTTTCTAGTGAAACTGCTTCTGGAGCTTTACTGCTCTGTGTGTTCTCGCTGAATAAATCTGCTTTTACAATTGCTTTCTTTTTATTTAGGACCTTCTCAAACAGCTGGCTGTTACTTCAATACACACACTAGGGATGTCATACCACTCTCTTAAATGGCATGTGCATGCTTAAAAGTGAACTTTTCTTTAAATGATCAAGTTGTTGCAGTATAATGAAGTTTCTTTATTGGTGGATTGCAACATACAAAAAGTGTTGAAAGCTATTGTAGAGGTGCATAGAGATTTGGGAGGAAGGTTCTGCAAAGCAATTTAAATGTCTTATTCTAAACCAGATAACTCCTCTCATCTACTACCTACATACCTTTTAACTTTCTAGAGTAAATAATCCCATGGATTATATAGATTTCTTGATAGAGAAGACTTTGGAGTTTGGGGAGGTTGTCTTTGATATATTTTTTTCTTTTTGCCTTTTTCTAACTTTGTAAATGTATTGCAAGAATGCCTTTTTTTTTTTTTTGAATGAGGCATTGTCAGCTAAAAATAGGTGAGCAGATACTAGAAATAAAGCTTCAAAACTGGGCTTTAGAGTGGAGTTTAAGCTTAATTAGGGGAACTGATATCTTAGTGGTATTTCTAGTCTCCTATTTTAAGAGCGGAAAAGAATAATTAAAAAATTGTTTTCAGTGTTAGCAGCTATGAAAAAAACCAAAGCTACCCTACAGATTGGTCTGATGAGGAGTCCAACAATCCCTTCTCTTCCACTGATGCAAATGGAGACACCAATCCATTTGATGAAGATACCTCTCCTGCAATGGAGGTGAGAGTACGAGCGCTCTATGACTACGAGGGCCAAGAGCAAGATGAACTCAGCTTTAAAGCTGGTAAGTTTACAGGATTCATTTAAAATATTTATCAAAAGGAGAAAGGGTGGGGGAGTTTTTCTCTTCAGCTTTAATTTCCTGAAGTCACCTGTTTCTCCGAAAGTATAACTCCACTTACAAGGATCATATCTAACCCTCACCTCTCTTGATAATGCTTCTTAGTATCCCGTTTGGAAGCACCAACTTCTAATCTGTTCGGAATGTGTTGGGATGCATCTGTTTGGGATATTCCTTTCTTACCCCATCTTGTGTTAAACAAAATGAGGCGCAGAACTGATAATCCTATCTCCTCCTTTTCTTAGCTGGTGACAGTAACAGCTGCTGCTTTTAGCTGTCTAGAAATGCCAACCCCACAAAGCTGTTTTCTTTTTTAAAGGAAAAGACTACAGCAGCTAACCTTAAAACAATATCTAATCATCTGGTATTTTTTCTGTTTAAACTAGAAGCATCCCTTCTTTGGCCTGCATCTTCCTACAGTGCTAACAAGGTTGAAAACTTAGCCATGGACAGATAATTTTTTCCTCTCTTGTTCCATCCCCCTTCAGTTTATGTTAAGCACAGTAACTGTCTTTCCCTGTTTTGTTTTGTTTTTTTTTTTTTTTGTCTTGCATTATATTAGGGTACACTTACTATGCATCTTCCTTCTTAGGATGTTGCATTTCCCTTAAGCCATAAACCCTGTTCCCTTTTTACCTCATTGCTGTAGGAGTCAAGAGAACAGCACAGAAGCAACTGACAGGAGAGACCCGTGCCACAGTACGTTTCCACACATACGAAGTGGCACAAGGGTGTGATGGCTGCACGCCATGGATGCTGCTGCCTCCAGTTTGTCTGGGCTAGTTTCTACCAGCCGTTGTGCGCTGGGCGAGTGCCTGGGCAGTTCTCTCAGCCCTCGAAGTAGGAGTCAAGTTTTTCATAATCTGGCCAGCCCGGAGGCAGCACCCTCTAGTGATGAAAGGTGATATCCGCAGCCAGTCTGTGCCTTTCGAAGTCTAACTTCAGCCACTTTTTTTACTGTCTTGCCCAGAATTGCACATGAAAAGTTTACCAACCAGGAATTACAGAATAAGATTGCATGAGTAGTTTAGCAAAACCAAACAGAATTTCAGTTTGTGAAAATGAGATAGGCAATCTCACTGATACTGTCTCTCTCCCTGTTTGCTTGTCATTTACTCCCTTCTCCTGTAATGACTGCCTTAGAGGAAAAACAGGATTCAAGTGCTGAAAGAAAGTTTGAGAAAACTTCTGGTTGTTCTTCCCTTTCAGCTGGGGTTTGTAAGAAGTATGCTGCTTCTCTACCATCTACAGGGGGTCTTAGATGTTACAGCTTAGAGTTAATACAGTAAACAAGTCAATAGCTAATTGGTGAACTGCTAGACTTCTGTTCTGCTTATGGAGAAAGGTGGTGCTCAGAACAGTGTGTTTCCAAGGTCATATTATAAATGCAGTTTGTGTTTTTTAAACCAGAAAGTACCACAAGTGGTGGGACTCCCACCTTCTACTCACCTCCCTCCTTTTTCAGTAGTGAAACTCGATACATCTGACTCTTCTTCTTTGTAGTACTGTACGTTTCCAGAGAGGATGACTGGATTGGTTTGTCCATTAACTTTGCTGAACTGTGCCCTGACAGAAGGCCAGTAATAACAAAACATCTGGAGCCTTCTCTGCAATGCACAGCAGCTAAAATTTTTCTTCAATCTGTAGAACTGCTCCTTTTTTCTCAGCAGGGGATGGAAGCGTGCTAATCCTCTTGAAATATATGTATTGTGCATGTCAAGCAACAGGATAGCATTCCAAGGGTTTACAGTAACAAGCCTTTTGGTGGCAAAACTATGCAATGTTTATATACACAGATGTAAGGGTTAAATACAAAGTTAGGCACTGTATGCTTGAGTACCAGCTGTGTGACTTGCATTAAACTATTTGAACCAAGTGGTTCTGAGTGTGAGGTCTGTAGAAATAAAGTACAGGAAGTATGAACTGTGAAAGATGTATGTAGGCTTAACTTAAAAACGGCTTAATACCTCTGAAGGAAGAGCTTTAAAATATGTTTTAACACCAAATTTTATGATTGTATCAATTGTAGGAAAGGGATCACATGATCAACTATGAATGCCCTTGCAGAAGCTGAATTACAGAATAACTACAGTCAAACTTTGGTTTTAGGCAGAAGCGTTGGTTTGCCTAGGTTTAAACTGAACATACAAAAGCTAAGGAAAAAAATTCACCAGGTCATGCAAGAGTCAATTTAAAATGTACTCACTCCTGTGCTCCTATGTAGACTATGTCTAGACTCCAAAGCAGCTGTCAGTAGAGGATTAATGCATTGTAGGGATCTGTTTAAATGTATGCCGATACTCTCAGATGGGATTTCCTTGGATATGCAAAGAATTTGCCTACAAAGCTTTAGTGATCACTTCTAGGTACGTGCTGTAGTATATATGCTCTGCATAGGGTCCATTAAATGTACTTTAATACATAAAACTCCTTTTTATTAGTGGAATACTTCATACATCTGTCTTTTTTCCTTGGCAAAGAACTGTAGGAGGCTTCCAAAGAGGAAGAATAACTTTGTTTATTCATATCTTATGAGAGGTTTTATAATTGTGTAACAGGATGGAACACAACCATCTACCATATGTCTAGCTCATGCTACTGTGTCTCTGCCATGGCTAAGAATAAATATCTACAGTAAATGTAGACCATGCAATGTTGTCAAAATGTGTTATTGTATATGCTATCTTTATTGCAGTTAAAGACAGTTTTCGTTATGACTGTTGTGCAGTTAACACTTAAAAGTGGTGATATTTTCAGACCTCCAAGATCACTGAGTTTCCAAGTCCTAGCTGTTAATACAACTGCAACTGCATTGGGCCTTACTGTTAATGCAGTGTGGCTTTGATAGTCATTGTTTTCACTCTTTATTAAAATACACTTTATAGATGTGGCAGGAAAGCTTGAAACTCTAATTCTGCAGTGCTAGAAATGGGGGGAAAAAAATTGTAAAATGTCTTCATAAGCCAAGTACAGTCCATAGTGCTGAACATTTGTTCATAAGTATTTTATTAGTTACCTGGTAAACTTGCAAACTAGAGGAGATGAGACTTTAACCTTTTTTAGCTAACAGAGGAGCTATAGAAGGTATATACCTGAGAAGACTTAATATGAAGCTTGTCCATTTCTACCAAAGAATTGATAGTCCCTAGGCTACTTTTTTTCTCCTAAATGATACCAAGAATGTATATTTATAGTCATTTGGGACTGTACTAAGGGGTTAATATCATCAGCATGTATTTCCTATTGCTAGCTAAGATGAAACACAAATCAGTTTTATCTAGGGAAATAATTTGATACAAAAGTTGTACATGAGGAAATAATTGTTAATTAGTCCAGCCTTTTTTGCCTGGCTGAGGTGGACATCCATTTGTTTGCATATAGCATCTTGGAGTCTGCAGCCTCTCTAATGCTAAAGTATTTCCTGAGGATGTAGAAGACTAGATGTGAATGACAGTCAAAACGAGGTTATGTTATAGTTCATAAATGTCTGAACAGATAATCAGTGTCAGCTTTTGCTGTGTAAGTTAGCGAGCAAATTCCTAGTTATTTTCTCTGAAGCCACATCAGGTTCCAGCAATATAAAGCTAGAGCAATAAAAGAGAAAGTTAAATCCCAATCCTTATTTCTTAAAGATGAGAAAAGGAGAGACACACGTAACAAAGTGTAAAGTATAAGATTTAAAAATCTTTCTGCATCATAGCTTAGTAGTGGTATGCTTAAAAGGTGCAAGTATAATTCAAGAGAATTTTACTGCCATGTCTTAATGTTTGTAGCATTTTCCTCCTTATGTTCCATGAATGTAGCATATTCCTCCTTATATTGCACAAACTCTGAGAAGAGTATATATTGACAGTAAGCCTAATGAAACATTTATTTTGCTTGCACTGAGTTTTTGTTGAGGGCCAAAAATGTAGGATTATTCTGCTTGTTTAGAGGTAGTTGTACTATCCACAATTATCTTTGTTCACACCCTTTAGAGATAAGGGAGTGTTTGATCTTATAGTGAAATAAGACTGTATATAACTTCAAAAGTTTGCATTCTTTGTTGTGCTTTAAAAAAATGCTATGGCCTTTTTGAAATGCCATAAATGTGATGTTTTAATTTCAAAGTAGCTTGTTTCCACCTATTTTTGTGAAATTTGGAGCCTTTCATCCCATATGTAAATCTCTAAGTGGTATTCTTGGTATCAAAAGCATGAGGAGCAAAGAGGGGAGACTTTCTGCTGGGGCCTAAGGTGGGCAGGGGAAGAAAAGCAGACATGTAGAGAACCGTCAGATTATCTTCCTGTTGTTACTTAAAAGGTTACAGCTTGTTGACAATGTTCCTTCTTTTTGCAGGGGATGAGTTAACTAAAATGGAGAATGAAGATGAGCAGGGATGGTGCAAAGGACGTCTGGACAATGGACAAGTTGGTTTATACCCAGCAAACTATGTAGAACCAATCCAGTGACAAAGGACAAAGTTAATAAAGAAGTGTTACAAAAGCTCTGTAGGCCTGTACAGTATATATTTAAAGCCAGAGGAAGCTGAATGATGTATAGAATGTATATATTTTAATGAAAAGGCGAGAGCTTGATACTGAAATTGTGGTGATTTAAAGACAAAAGTTTGAACTAATAATTTGACATTGTTTTCACAACTTGTGCACAATGCAAAGGAAAGGGGTTAGGTTGAAAAAATAGTATGATAGGAAAAATACTTCTTAAGCTTTTTCTTCCCACGTGGTCTGTTATTGTGACTCCTAAACATTTTTGCATTTTCTATGCTTGTGCCTCATCCTATCCTAGGTATGTGGCTTATGCTCACTTTTGTTTAATCAGTTATTTTAAGTGACCTTCAGTAACTTGCAACTTGAATTTTAAAGATTATTATAGTTAATTTTCTATTTGTTCTTAGCGATGTCTGAAAGATGCAGTATTTTTTTATTTAAATGCTATGTAGTTATGCACCTTTTTGTATGCTTGGATTTATCAATTAATACTTAAATTATGATACAGATTGAGTCACCAGTTGACTGAATTAAAACTCTTTCCATGTTGTAGTAATCTTTCTATGTTGTCAGCATGGCTTGAAGTTGTAAAACAAATACTGTATTTAATAAATATCTGTTACAGAAGGTTATTTGTAGCAGAGATATCTGCAGGTGCCATGGGTTGGGATTCTATTATGAATGTTGTTTATGTGGTTTGATGCTTAAACTAAGTTTTCCATCTAGATCTTAAATGGCACTGAAAAGAAAGATAAATTATGCATAAGCCCCGGAACAGTAGCTATTTCCAGCACACGTTGCGGGGGGGG